>JAUPFT010000028.1:4952500-5412500 GCA_036936625.1 Parnassius smintheus behrii | reverse complement strand
ATTTTACGCTGGTATTATGTGGGTTACTCTTTAATATTTCCTTATATGACCAGAATTTATTCCAAGTTATTTTTTTCGACCTTCGTTCAACTTCTAGCTCGTTGTTATTGTTTTTTTTAAACCCTATTTGCTTTCCGAGGTGGATATATTGTTGTTCCACATAATGCCGGTAGAGTTAAAAAAGAAAATTATGGACTCGTGTATACGTCCCTGCTTAACATACGCTTGCCAGTCATGGAAATTTAATAGAAAAGTTAAAAACAAAATAACTACATGCCAGAGAAGCATGGAGCGTAGTATGCTAAAAATAAGAAAAATATATAAAGTACGTCATACAAAAATAAGAAATATTACAAATGCTATTGATGCTCTGAGTTATGCTCAAAAGTTAAAAATTTCGATGGGCCGGCCATGTAGCACGTCTAGAAGATGAGTGAAGATGAGAGAGGTGGACTTCCATCGTAAGCACATGGAATGGCCCTCCAGGAAAAAGACGTCCAGGCAGACCATACATGCGCTGGGAAGATGACATTCAGAAGATCGCGGGACCACGTTGGACACAAATAGCAAAAAATAGAGACAAATGGAAATCTTTGGAGGAGGCCTTCACCTAAGGGGGTCCATGCAAAGTAAACAAACACAAATGAGTATATAGATCCTTAATAAATTATAAATTAAAATATTTTCTCAATTTGCAACTAATTTAAATTAATGTTATCCTATTCATAATGTTATAAAAAACCAAATCCATTAAAATAGTCACTTAAAATGTATAAATCAATTACATAGATTGAAAATATTAATGTTATTAGTAAAGCACATTTAAATTTTAACCAAATATAATGAAAACTAGTTATCATACCCAAAATTATGACATTAATTATTACCTCAATCAAATTCATTCATTAATATAGAAATAAATTAATGTATAGAATTAAATTAAAAATAAATTAAATAAATATATTAAAATCTAAAAAAAATTAATGCATTAAAATCTACAATAAAGATTGATATATATTAATGTATTTAAAAAAAAAAACTAAATTTATATTTTCAATTTCCTTTATAAAATGCAAATTACATTGTAAAAAAGTTATATAAGAATAAAAGGCTTTTTTATTTTTTATTTCTATTTATTTATTTATTTATTCTGAAGGTGCGTGGTCCTTCCCCGGTCGATCCGAACCATTCGTGCTACAACCATAATAAAGCTGCAGCATGGCTCTACCACGTATAAACTCAGCTCTATATGGCCGGCCCATTGCCACTTCTGCTTAGTAATCACTTAACAAGAGTTTCCGTATTACCTTCTTCTTAATCAGCTCTTAAAAATCAAATGTTGTACATGGGTCTCTTAAGTTAAAGGAAAGATTTGCTCAAATCGCAGGTGGATTGTCGATTGTGGTACCAGACGTCTTGCACATTTGCTGCTGTTTCTCGTCTCCGGACTGGGTATTGTACGTCAAGATAAATCGAGAGGGTTATACCGCCACCTATCGGAAGCCATGAGATCTTTTAAGAATTGCCCATAGCCAAAGCCAGCTACGTCACTGGCACTCAAAAACTCAGCAATATTACAATTCTTTGAAGCTTGACACCTGTCTGTACCGTTACCGGTTTCTATATTCAAGAAGAGTTTTCCGTCCCGTTATAATCCGCTGAATTTTTGTCACGTACAGTGTCTATAAAACCGTTTATAAAGCAGACGATTGGTTTCATTAGATAGAATAAAGTAACTGCTACAGCGCGCGACTTTGATGCGCGCGCTGCGTTCACTTAAGGTGGTCTCATAACAGACTGATCTGTTTAAATATAGGTATTCTGAATGAATACACATTACACAAAGGCCGCTTATTGTAAAATATCTTTAAAGTTATGCATAATATACCTATATGTATGTTTGTTTTAGTTTCTAAGTTTGTAACTACATTATTGTATTAGGTAATACATCTGTGATGATATTTATAAGTGGTAAATAAATAAATAAAATAAACTTTATGTTCTCTCTCTCTCTAAAGTTCTCAATTGGTCGCAGAATGGATGTTTCATATGATTCTTTTTTGTTAGAAAAGGGATCATCAGTAGCTCAGTGATGGTTTCAAATAAATATGGTAAAAATCTCATTAGTGAGACTCATTAGAAATTCATCAACTTCTTCAATTTACAAAGGCATCAGCACGACATATATAGGCAAATGATTCTTTACCACGTCAGGGATTTCTATGATTATTTTCGTTTTGGTTCTTTTGAATGGAATTTTAGTTTTAAAATTGTAATATTGTTATAAACTTAAATAATGTACCTGATGTTTTCGAGTCACCATTTAAAATGCGCGAACTTTTATCTATAATGCTGGCATTCTCTCAAATTACAGACCCACTGCGTCAGGGATAGCCTATCAGAAGACTACAAACGACAAGTTAAAAGGCTTTCTGGCATTATAGATGAACATCTAGCAGATGAAATCTACAATGTCTGGTCACAATAGGAGAAGCTGTATTAGCATTACGAGGACAAAGCCCACAGCAGTGCGAGTTGCCTCAGCCTCAAAGGTCTGAAGGCTTACACAATAACCGGGACTACCTTAAGGAAACAAGTTACGATATCAATGCCTTAGCAGAACTGGTGTCAAGTAGTGGAGGTTCTCTAACCAATAAATAAAGACATATGTATTATAAAATACTTTCCATTATCGACGCAGGTGCAGGTGATATATTTTTTGGGTGCTCCTGGTGGAACAGGTAAGACTTTTCTATTAAATTTACTGTTGGCCAAAGTGAAGCGCAATACCAATATTGCCTTAGCGGTCGCATCGTCCGGAATTGCTGCCACTCTGCTGGAAGCAGGTAAAACTGCACACTATGCGTTTAAACTCCCTCTCCTTTTAATACAAACCGAAGCCCTACTATGCAATATACCCAAACAAAATAATGAGGTAGAGGTACTCTGCAGAAGAAAATAATTGTTTGGGATGAGAGTACTACGGCTCATAAAGGGGGTTTCGAAGCCCTAGATAGATATTTACAAGATATTTGGAATAATAATTGTCAAATGGGAGGAGTTACTGTATTTGTTAGCAATTTCCTGCAGACTTTACCAGCAATGTCCAGAGGAACGCGTGCGGACATAGTTAAAGCACGCGTAAAGCGGTCTCATTTGTGACACAGCCACATGTTATCCTACTGGAGCAACTAGGATGGCTTTTTTATTCTTACCTTGATGGAAGTACCATACTTGGGGAAAACGGAGGGAGACATTTGGTAAGTCCTGACCATGTTGCCGTAGTAGTCGATCCGGGACTTGCCATTTTTGCCGTCATACCTGTAACGAAAAGTTAATTTTTTCTAACATCATCATTAAAATTAACTCAGGTTATATTAAAGGATTACCGTGTTGTGACGACGTAGGAATATACACTACCGTTTATCGTACCGTGTATCGTAGCATGGGGATTGTAAGAAGCGACAGAGGGAACCAAACGACATGGACAGGAGATTCTTCTAAAAAATTAAAAAAACTGTGGATGTCAACCCGCCTACCAAGCGTGACAGCTATGGAAGTTATTCCCCTATGAGGCATTCTACGAGGAGGCCTTCAGGGAGACCTCGGATAGGCCATAACGGACCGTCTCACAGAATACCGGCGTAAAATAGCAGCTTAATACTGCTGTATTTCGCATGGTGAATGTAGAGATACTAGACCCTTATAGTTTCGCCATGTCTGTCTGTCCGTCTGTCCGTCCTCGCTTAATCTCTGTGACCGTTAGCACAAGAAAGCTGAAATTTGGAACCAATATGTGTATCAATCACGCCGACAAAGCGGTAAAATAAAAATTGGAAAAAATGTTTTATTAGGGTAGCCCCCCTATATGTGAAGTGGGACGTAATTTTTTTTAATTCAACCCTAAAGTGTGATATATTGTTGGAAAGGTATTTAAAAATGAATAGGGGGTTACTAAAATCATTTTTGATAATGTCAATAATTTCAGAAATAATCGCTCCAAAAGTAAAAAACAATGTGCCCCCCCCCCCCTCTAACTTTTGAACCATAAGTTTAGAAAATATGAAAAAAATCTGAAAAGTAGAACTTTATAAGGACTTTCTAGGAAAATCATTTTGAACTTGGATGGAAACAACAGTACCCACTACCGGGAGCGGTTGCAGGAGCGCGGAGCGCTGCTGGAGCGCGAACATGATGGATACCCACCTTTAAACTCATAAGTGGGAACACTTAGGGTCCGTTCACACAGACCGGCTCGGAGAGGAGAGCAGATTTTTATCACGTTGGAAACAGTGTTTTGAGTGATTGTAGTAAAGTTTATTTTTGCATTTGCACCTTTTTTGTCATTAAAAATGCCTGAACGCGCTTCGTGTGAAGTAATAAAAGGAGCCGACCGGCTCCGCTTGCGTGCTCTTTCTCGCTCGCGCAGCCGATCGGCTCTGATTGCGTGCTCTTTCTCGCTTGCGCAGCCTGTCGGCTCCGATTGCGTGCTCTTTCTCGCTCGCGCAGCCGATGGGCTCCGATTGCGTGCTCTTTCTCTATCGCGTAGCCGATCGGCTCCGATTGCGTGCCCGCTGCGGCCGCGCCGACCGCCATTTTGATAGCAACATTTGAACGTAATAGTTGTGCGTACTTGTACGAAAAGATGAATGATGAAAAATTTATAATACTCGTGTCAAAATATGAGTGTTTATTTGACATAACCAAGCCATCATATAGCGATCGGATAATGAAAGACAATGCATGGGAGGAAATTAGCAAATGTCTCGGAATAAGTGGTAAGTAAGGTTTTCATTGTTTTACACCTACCCCCAGATACTCAAACGAATTTTAAAGCAAGGGCTTCTTAAACTCGTGCTGCGACGTGTTAGATTCAAAGTCAAAATAGGAATAACATGAGTTTAAATGCGCCCTTACTTTAAAAACTCGTTTGAGTATCTGATCGTTAGAATATACTTATGTAGTAGACAATTTTTATTAAATATAACTTAAGAAACTCGCGTAGCCACTTGATCTTGCCAATCTAAAGCACCACTTGATGAAAAATAATCCTTAAATTTATTCCTTGTGGTTAGAACTGCGTCGCTATTAGAACTGTTTTCATTATTATTGTCTGTTATTGCTGTTAATAAATTTATATTGCTGTGAAATTCATTCTCTTGTCCTGGCGTCCGATTTTCTATTAAAAAATTATGTAAACATGTAGTTGCTAATATAATTAAATCACAGTACTTCGGCTGAATTTTCATTCGTTTTTGATAAATTTCAAATCTTTGAGTTAGCATTCCAAATGCACATTCTGCGACTTTTCTTGCCCTGCTTAAACGCAGATTAAATACTTTTTTTGATAATTCTGTTCTTGCTTGTTCTCTTGGATACGGCCGCAATATATTATTGCTCAAAGGAAATGCCTCGTCTCCTATAAAAACATGTGGTAAGCTTTCAGTGGTACTAGGTAGAGGTTTATTTGGGGGCAGCTTTAACTTATTGGTGTTGAGTTTTTTCCAAAATTTTGAATTCTGTAAAATTCCGCCGTCGCTATTTTTACCATATGATCCGACATCAACAATTAAAAAACTGTATTTCGCGTCGACCACAGCTAGTAACACTGTACTGAAAAAGTTTTTATAATTATAGTATAAGCTTCCACTATTATCTGGTGCCTGTATATTGACATGCTTTCTGTCTATAGCGCCCAAACAGTTAGGAAAATTCCAAATATTAAAGAAATCACGTGAAACCTTTTCCCACATTTCTTCATCTGGCATCTGCATAACTATGGGCATCAAAACATCACAAATTACTCTGATTGTCTCATGAATAATTGAATGAACTGTAGAAATTCCCATTCGAAAATTAAATGACAAGTTTTTGAAACTGCAACCAGTGATGAGGAATCTGTAAAAATAAAACAAACACACAAAATAGAAATATAAGACTGCCGTACCAAAACGAACTATAAAATAAAAAAGAGTTATTAATTTTTCATTTCTGTTCTTTCCAGTGACGCAGTGCCAGGATCGTTGGAAGAAACTGCGAGATAACTTCAGAAAAGCCTATTATAACCGAAAAGGCAAGAGTGGCGATGGTGCAACTACGTCCAAATTGATAAAATTTGAAAAAGAACTTTCTTTTATAATACCATTTTTTCGCAATCGAAACCAAATATCTAATGTAACATTATCATCGGATGATTCAGAGCCTGGCACACCAATACCACCACCATCGACATCATCTAAACGTTCTGACCATTCTGAAGTTGAATCGCTTGCAAGTACTTCTGGCTCGAAAAAGAGCAAAGATGTTGCTACGGTTTTCGAAGAGTATCTTGAAGAAAAAAGAAATACTACACCCCGTGACAAGGCATTACGTAATTTTTTTTTGTCTATGTCAGATACAGTGGAAACATTCCCAAAAGAAGTCCAAGCACGAATTAAAAGGCGCGTGTTTAACATTGTTAATGAAGCTGAATTAAGTCTGTATGAAAATAGTACAGATTTGAATTATTCTTTGTCTATAAATTCACCGCCATCGACTAATCAATCTACTTACCTAGTGTCAAACGAAACCTATATTCCTCAAAACTATCCAGATCAGACTACTTACGGGTACAATACCAGCACACAAAATACAAAATAATAAACAATCAAAAACAATAATAATTATAATAATAATAATTAAACACACACAAATCTGTACTATTTAATTACATTTCATTAACGTAAATAATGCTTAATAAATGGAGGGCTGTGATTTTGTGATCTAAATAACATGATTAGTATAAATAATTGTTTTTTATTTACCTTAAAGTTACCGTTAACCTTTCTTCGGCTGTAATGGTGCAACGATAATTTGTAGTCTTTTTTGTTATATGTACTCTTAACAAATCTGTCAATTTCAAAAATTGCCAATATTCCATACGATAATACTCATAAAATTTTAGGCTATCTCTCTTCAATTCCTCGAAAATGGTGTGAAACTCCCCATGGATTAGTCTGTTTTTCCAAATATGTTTTACCCATATTTGTTTCCGCTTGCGCTTACGTTTCCTAAGTTCTATTTCAAGTAATCTTGCTAACAAATATATTTCTTCGTCGGAGCTATCTAAATCCATGTTTCGAAAAGCACACGTTAACACACCGAAAACAAAACTTAGACTGCGCGGAATACTGGCACTGCCTTTGTAGTGTATCCACCCGACTCCGAGCGCATCCGACCGGCTCCGAGCACATCCAACCGCACCCGCTTTCAGATCTCTTCCAGCCGGTCGATGTGAAATAGTTGGCGGCTCCGCTCCGGCCAATTCCAAGCGTATACGACCCGGTCTGTGTGAAAAGAAAAAAGCAGGCCGATGCTCTCCGAGCCGGTCTGTGTGAACGGACCCTTATTGTGACGGACGGGAAACTACGGAACCCTACACTGAGCGTGGCCCGACACGCTTTTGGCCGGTTTTTTTTACTGGAAACCGGGTATTCCATATTAGTACTCAGGGATGACAACGCATCTGCTTTTTGATCCTTAATCGAGGATAAATATAGATGCCTATGAGCCACAGCATCCGCTGGCCATCCAGTGGACTGTGTGCTCGTCTGTTACCCTAATTCTATAAAAAAACTACGAGAGTGCGAAAATAGAGAGTGCACCTGTGCTTGAGCATACACCTGGGCGCTACAACCCTGTGCTGCGCAAATGGCTAGTAAAAATTTACAACCGAGAGGCTAAAGACTGAAGAATTTGTTGACTTCCGTCTTTCTGATTTCTTCAAGAAGGGCATCAATAAACTGCCACTGCGTTGACAAAATTGCATCGATTGAATAGGTGAATTACTTTGAATAATAGAGATAAAAATATAGAAAAAAATCACGTTATTTCATTAAAAACGGCAATTTCATAGGTAAAGACCCAATATTTTTTAATTGTTGTTATGATTGAAGATGTTGTTGCCCATCAAGTGGTTTGTTTCCCTATGCTGTCTTCAACGACACACACGGGTCTATATTTAGTAATGGGCTCTTGCACGGCTACTATCGGTAATTAGTATATATTAGTTCCTTACATATGAAATTAGCGTTTTGTCGTACTGACCACTTTGATCTGAAATATCTCCTCTTTGGTTAAGAATTCCAAATTCAAATTTATAAATTCATTTAGCTGGTACATTTGAGTTTTGAAAACAGTCATTCATTTATTTTTTCCTCATCATTTTTTTCTTTGGCGCCGCTTATTTCCGAACAATGGAAAACATGAAATATCGGTATATTTACGAGTACGAGTTCGTTGACCAGTACAGTACAGTTTCGTGGCACCAGTGCTGCAGAAACAGCTCGAAGGATTAATGATGTGTACGGCGCTGGTGTCGCAAAAGAAAGCACGGTACGTTTTTAGTTGCAACGTTTTCGTTCTGGAAATTTTGACCAAAGTGGAAAATGAAGAATTAAATGCTATTGTGGAAGGGGATCCATCACAAAGCACACTGTGATTGCAGGCTTCGGGGTAAGTGATAAAACTGTATTAATCGACTTGAAGCAAATCGGAAAATAAAAAAATCTTGAACGAAGGGTACCTCATGAATTGAGTGAATCGAACTAGCAAACACGCGTCGACTGCTGTGTTACTTTGCTGAACCGACACAAAAATGAAGGTATTTTAAATCGAATCATTACTTGTGATGAATAGTGGATGCTTTACGATTATCGGAAGCGCTTATCGCAATGGTTGAACTCTGGAGACCAGCTAAATTCTGCCCTAAACGAAAATTGACTCAGAAAAAGTTACTTGTGAATGTTTGGTGGACTAGCGCCGGTGTCGTTCACTACAACTTTCTAAAATCTGGCCAAACGATTACGGCAGATATCTATTGTCAGCAATTGCAAGCCAAGAAGAAAGAACTAGCTGCTAAACAACTGAGATTGGTCAATCACTCCAGGCCACTGCTGCTTCACGACAACGCAAGACCACACACTGCACAACAAACAACCACTAAGTTAGATGAGCTACAACTGGAATGTCTGCGACATCCACCGTACTCCCCAGACCTTGCTCCAACAGATTACCATTTTTTCCGGAATTTGGACAACTTCTTACAAGGAAAAAAATTCAACTCCGATGCGGCAGTCCAAACCGCCTTCAAAGAGTTTATTGATTTTCACCCCCACGGTTTTATTAGTAAAGGGATCAATGAACTACCTATGAGATAGCAAAAGTGCATAGATAACAACGGTCCATAGTTTGATTAATTAAATATATTATACAAAAAAAAATTGACTTTATATTCCTCCCGTACAAAACGCCAATTTCATATGTAAGGACTTATTATTTATATATAATTAGCGATCTGCCCCAGCTTCGCACCGGTGATATCTGCATTCTACAACAGCACCATCTACCGTGTCCAATTACGCTTATAACCTTCCCGGAAGTGCAAGTAATATGTTGACAAAGTTTTAACGCAATCTGATTAACGATACGGCAGCGCACAAAGTACGAACAAACAAAAATTATATATTATTTTCTTATATTAGATTTTACAAGGTATTCGTAGTCACGTTAAATAAAGTTATTATAGCTGTTTAAATAAAATCCGTTAAAATTATTTTAATTGAAATATAATTATAATTCAACCATCGATTCTTTACCCAACCTGTATATAAATCCCTCGTTTCCAGTAAAAAGGGTCTCCGGACTATTAGTTAATCTGTAAGACGGTACTCATCGCTCACCATACGAAACACAGCAGCACTATCATGCTGTTTTACGGTGGTATTCTGTAAGAGCGTGGTCCCAATCGAGCCAACCCATTATAGCTGCTGTGTGGCGTGGTCCTACCACTCTCTCACAGTATACCATCATAAAATACCAACTTAATGCCGCTGTAGACAACCGGAGGCCTTATTTACTGGTAACAAGGCATATTTTCTCAGTCCTCAAGGATGACAACGTATCAGTATTTTAATTCCTTATCGAGATTTTTTTTATAATAAGCTGACAAACGAGCACACAGTACACTTGGTTGTAAGTGGATGCCGTGGCCCATAGACATCTACATTTATCCTCGATTAAGAATAAAAATGCAAATGCGTAGTCAATCCCTGACGACTAATATGGGATGCCTCTGCCTCGTTTCCAGTAAAAAGGGTATCCCGTTTCTCTACACCCACCATACAAAACACAACAGCATTAAGCTGCTATTTCACGCTGGTATTCTGTGAGACTGTGGTCCTGCCCCCAACCGAGCTGACCCATTCGTGCTACAACCACGTATTGGCTTTAAGGTGACTCTAGTCGACATTATTTCCATAGAAATTTCGGAGGGGTTTTACTCCGCTGTTTGACAGTGTACATCCAAGTTAAACATGACATCGTTTTGTCTCATTATTAATTTTGTCTGTACCGAAACAGAATAGTAAAATAAAAAGTCATTAAAAAGTTACGAGCTACCAAAGATTCGTTTTTATTGCCAATTTTAACACAACTTTGGGCGTAAATTAGTAATAAAAGCAGCGTAAATTAGTAATAAAAGCAGTGTAAAATTTCCAAAACAAAGTCGGTACCGACACAGCTCAATTATCGAAGAATTCAATAAATTTTATTGGTAATTGATTCATGCAGTGGTTTTTTCATAAAACCCCTTCTTCCAAAGGCCTTTTCGTATTTTTTTACGCGCGCGTGTTTATATGAATTATCGTGCATCTCACTGAATAATGTTTCCCCCGGTGCGGTGCGGGAGGACGACACTTACACACACATGCATGCGCGGTGACGCGCGCTTATTCTAGTTTTATTCGACTCAGTCAGCTGCGGCCTGTGACGTTCGTATGACTATAGCTATACCTGCGCTCTAAATTACTACGCTACATTGACCCCTGCTTGAACTTTGGATTAAATCAAATTGATATAAGCACAGATAAAAATTGAGGAATATGAATAAAATTTTGAAAAAAAACGATCTCAAAATTTTATTAATGTTCCGCTAATTTTATCTGTACTTACCTATGTCAATTTGATTTACATTCGATTATAATTATATTCTCAGACGTGCAGGTTTCCTCAATATGTTTTCCTTCACCACCGAGCACGTGGTAAATCAGCACAATTGCAATTAACAATTTCATTGGTGCCGGCGGGGATCGAACTCGGGTCTGCATGTCTGAGAAATTAAAAAATATATATTTCGAAGAAATATAATGGCGTGGCGGACATTTCCTTGCCTTAAAACCCTCTCAGAAACTAGAGGAGGCCTGTGCCCAGCAGTGGGACGTATATAGGCTGTAACTTTACTTTTTTTTACTTTTATAAATATGTTATTTTACCGACGAAAATTTTAAAGAAAAATAAAAAATAAGCAACCGACAACCTCCTAGGTCCTTAGGTGACTTGCGAGATGTCAGTGTAACAAAACAGAACGGCCCAGAAAAACAGACTTTCCAACTGATAGCTAAATCAGCACGCAACAATTTCATTGGTGCCAGTGGGGATCGAACCCGGGTTGCTCCCGTACTGTGATACCTATAACGAGCGCTAACCATGTGAGCTACCACGGCTCTCAACGACATCGTTCCGTTCGTGTACAGCGCTGAAGATAGCAGAGTAAAAAATTAGAGATTGTGGTGTTTGAAATTTGTCATCTGTGAGAGTGAATTTTATCTGTGTACTCTGTAACAAATAACTATATAGAAAAAAATGTGAAAATGACATTTCGCCATTTTTGTTTGTGTACTGGTTAGTAACTCGATCAAAAATTTGATAATTTTTCTGTTTTTATACGTTATTTCTAATGTTATTTTACATCAAATTAATTGTGAAGATATTTTCTTTAGGAAATATGTTTCATTACGACGATTCAAAAACGTTTACATATAATAATTTACCTCGAAATTCACTATACGCGATTATCGTTTATTGATTATATTATTTTGTTTAAAAAGTATTCCTATCAGCTTTGTGTTAAATGGATGCTAAATATAAAAGAATGCTTCAGTATTGATAGCAATTTATAAACGAAATATCTGTTGAGATGTGTCTAGAAATTATTAATACTTATTTTTATTTATTTATTAAAATAATAAATAAATAAAAATAAGTATACATTTATCTATATTGAGTACTAGTTTTTCCCCGCGATCTCGCCCGCGTGGAATATGAATTTCATGGGTTTTAATTTTTTTGCGCGGAACCCTAATTCTTTTTCTAAAACAAAAGTAGTTCAAGTTATTCCTTATATCATCAGCTATCTGCCAGTGAAAGTCCCGTCAAAATAGATCCAGCTTTTTGGGAGATTAGCTGGAACAAACAGACAGAGAGACAGACAGAGAGACAGACAGACAGACCGACAGACAGACAAAAATTTTAAAAATTGTGTTTTTGTTACTAGTACTTTCATATGCATTTAATAAAAAGCTGTTATTTTAACATTACAAACAGACACTTCAATTTTATTTATTTGTAGATATAGATATAAGATATTATTCATATTGGTGTCATTTTAAAGGGAATATCATGTACTATTATAATAATAAAATAATTGTCTCCAGCAAATATTATACTTTTCTTGTAAAACTCGAAATAACAAATAAATACGATTTATTTTTATATTCCCATATGCTTTATTTTCAACCTTTATTTTTTATTTGACGAATTTTCTTTTAACAAAATTAAATTCTGAATTCGTTGAGCTTTTTGAGAATATTTTTATTTGAATGTTAGGTACCTATTTAGTTTTTCAGTAGTAATCGTTTTTGTTGCGAAAGTCTCGCGCGGTCGTAAAAAAAAGTACTGCGCGGACAGGTGGGACGAGAATCACTTGCGCGGCGTGGACGGTGGATAGGTACCTATCTACTGTTATTACCTAGATACCCACAACCTACTATACAACAAAATTTGACAAACTGTCGCTGCGTCGTGGACACTAAAATCTAAACTGCCTACCTACCTGCCTAAGTACGTCGGTACTAAGGAAACAGTCTTGACGGGTCACTTGTCTTGATAAAAACATGTGTTTACATCTAGTGATATTGTGTGTATATAAAAAAAGTAAGAAGACAGGTAAGTATTTTTGAAAACAATTTATAGGTAGGCAGAACTAATTACAATTATTATCTAAATATTATAAATGCGAAAGTTTGAATGGATAGATGTATGTTACTCAATCACGCCAGAACAGCTGAAGGGATCTGGATGATATTTAGCTCAGAGATAGGTTATACCTGGTCTGGAATAACACATTTGATACCGTTTATTCAGGTATTTCGTTCGTGTGGGATAATTTTCGAGTTCACGCGTTTGAAGCCGCTGGTAACAGCTAGTACGGATATAAACTGCGATGACTGTTCCAGTTCATGCTTCGGCGTCGTGAACTCTTGAGTGATCGCTGCATGACCACCCGGGGAAAACAAAACATAATAAAATAAGCAATCTATATTAGGTATCTATAGAGCCATAGAGGTATAGTATAAAGCGATAACGCAGCGCCTTATAATTTATAGTTTGTAGGTAGGTACTGCTGATTTCTCAGCAAGCGTCGAGCGGCACAGAATAGGGTGGTATGTATGTGTGCATCGTGTTCGTGTAACTTCGTTTTTGTTCTAACGGTTCGGAACGCCGTACGAACAAGACGTGCGTTCTAACTGCTCTTCACTGATACTATCTCTGTCGGGCACGATGCCAGGTGAGACAACGTGCGTTTTGGCCGCGCCCACTAATGAGTTCGAGCCCGCGACTTGTGTCACCTTAAGCAACAGCATTACTTACAAATAGGACTGTGTATCCGTTTGACTATACAAAAAAAATCTGCTCTACATTCTAACCTACCTCAGATCTTATCTCATAAAGTTGTGACGAGTAACTCTGAGCTACTAGGAGACCATCAACAACAAATAAATCAATATTAATATTAAACTGACAGTATTGACGCAATTAATTAAATCTTTAGAAATATAAAGATTGTTTATATTTGACTTTATCGCGAGGTCACTACGATACCCTCGATGTTTCTCGCTCGAAGATTCAGTACACTGCTCGTTAATCTAAACAAATTGTTATATCTTGAGGTGGTCTTTGACCTTCTTTTGTCCCTTTTACGTAGCTATTCTTGAGCTTCTTTTACTTTATATAGTATTTGATTTGCACTCAATCTAAATAATAGTAACTATGTGAACCGTGTAATAGCGGTTTAAGTACATCCACAACACCATATCGTCCCGTGGGTGTCGAAATAGGCGATAGAGGGAAAGTGGAAAAAGAGATGGGCAGCCGCGTCCTCGTGACAACAACTCAAAATTAATAACAAACTGTGGTTGCCAACCCACCTACCAAGCGTGGCAACTATCGTAAAAGCCCCTCTACGACGCAATCTACCACACATACAAATGCAGGAGTGCGTGCACTACTGCATTTGTACGTGTGGTAGAGCCATGCTGCAGTTATATTAGTAGTATAGTCGTAGAATCGATTTATCATCAGATAAAACTTATGTTCAGTAAAACTTAAGTTCGTTTTCAAAAAAAAGTCGGATTTTTTATTGTCGTTAACCTTTGTCCACTTAGCCCTTCAATTTTGCAATGTATTCTACAGTATTAAAATAAATTACCTTACAAATTATAATATTGGTACATTAATCTTAGTTGGTAGAGCCATGCTGCAGTTATATTAGTATTATAGTCGTAGCACGAATGGGTTGGCTCGACCGGGGAAGGACCACGCTCTCGCAGAATACCAACGTAAAATAGTAGCTTAAAACTGTTGTGTTTCGTATGGTTGTGTAGAAAACCGGAGACCATTTTTACTGGAAACGTGGCATTCCATTTTAGTACTCACGGGTGACAACGCATCTGCACTTTGATTCGTAATCGAGGATAGATGTAGATGTCTATGGGCCACAGCAACCACTTACTATCAGGTGGACTATGTGCTAGTTTGTCACCCTATCTTATATAAAAAAAATATGTTGCAGAAGTGTGTGGCAGAGACGGCAAGCGTCTCCTAGATGGAAGTTTATCGACTATATTGGCGATATATTTTTAATGAGCCAAATTAAGAATAACCTTGAGTCGAACTTGTGTAAATATAATATGACTGTGTAAGAAACGACAGAGTGAAGCAGGATCGCGCCAAAAAAAGTCCGTAGTATGTGCATATCTCTGGGTGACAGACGTGAGTTTTTTTTATAGGATAAGGTGACAAACGAGCACACAGTCCACCTGATGGTAAGTGGTTGTTGTACATCTATCCTCGATTACGAATCAAAATGTAAATGCGTTGTCACCCGTGAGGACTAAGAGATGGAATGCCTCGTTTCCAGTGAAATGGGTCCCCGGTTCTCTACACTCACCATACGAAACTACTATACTACTATGTTACGCTCATATTCTGTGAGAGCGTGATCCTTACCCGGTCGAGCCAACCCATTCGTGCTACGACTATACTACTAGTATAACTGCAGCATGGCTTTACCACGTATATTTGTATTTTATGTATTTTTTATCGATTTAAGCAATTTGTATAATGTATTTTTTAGTTTTATGTATATTTTAGTGCTTTATGTATTTTTTAGTTTGTGTATATCTTCTCCAGCTATGAGAGAGACATGATATGATATAAAAGTTTCACTCACGATCGTATAAACTTATAGATGTACAAATTCACGGACACATTTTTCTAAATATGCTCAAAACATTGAGATGTATTGTTTGTACCGTTTGTGATTTGGTACCATCGCAACAACTAATAAATAAAAAGTAAAGTAAAGTTACAGCCTTTATACGTCCCACTGCTGGGCTCAGGCCTCCCCTCATTTCTGAGAGGGTTTTAGGGCAAGGAAGTGTCCGCCGCGCTGCCCAAATGCGTGTTGACGAACTTCACATGTCTTCGAAATATTTTTACCTCTTATTCCTCAGACATGCAGGTTTCCTCACGATGTTTTCCTTCACCGCCGAGCACGTGGTAAATCAGCACTTAAAATTGCAATTAACAATTTTATTGGTGCCGGCGGGGATCGAACCCGGGTTACTCGCGTTCTGTTATATTTACAGCGAGCTTTAACCACTGAGCTACCACGGCTCAACTAATAAATGGGAAGTTAAAAATAACGGCTACCATTATTCAGCGCCTTTTAGCCGACTTCTAAAAGGAGGAGGTACCCAATTCGACAGTACCTATGTTTTATTTTGTGTGTGCCCTCAAAACTTTTTTCTATGCGAACCGATTTCGATGATTCTTTTTGCATTTGAAAGCTGGTGCTTCTCAGAATAAATCAAGATCTGAGCAGTAGTTTTGGAGTTATCCTTAATAATGCATATTCAATAGACTTCGAATACATTGATAATCTCATTTTATTGTATACATATTAAGTAGGTTGTACAAAATTTTTAATTTTACCACTTGTTATTTGTACAGGTTTAGTCACAATGAAAACAACTACTTCGCAGAAATTATTGTGCTGAATTTGGGTTAAACACCCTATTGAGGTCATGATAATGTGAAAATAATGTACGCCACAGCTCGAAGTCATATTTTAATTATGTAATGTTACATATTTCAACACAAGCACACATTTTGAGAGCTCCGAGGCGCAGTGGCTTAGCAATAAATAAATACGCTCAGCAAGGCGTATTTAATATAGTATCCAATTAGCTTCTTAACAATCTGCAATCCACATGCCTATCGTGGCGATTAAGGAAAATTGCTCATACAACCGGCAAGGCCCATGTGCACCCGTGCACTTTTATGGGTTGGTGAAGAAGTACTGTCAAGGGCAGATTAGAACAGTGACTGTCTCTTTTTTATAGAATAAGAATGGCTAATGAACACACAGTCCTCAATTAAGAATTAAAGTGCAGACGCTTTGTCACTTTTTTTTTTATAGACCCTTTCATGTGACCCATTGTCACCCCAGAGAACTAAGATGGAATGCCATGTATCCAGTAAAAAGGGTCCCCCAATCAAAATACAATAAAATACAAAACAAAACAGCATAAAACTGCTTTTTTACGCTGGTATTCTTTGAGTATGGTCCATCCCCAGTCGAGCTAACCTATTTGTGCTACAATAATATAGCAACAGCGTGGCTCTACCACACGAAAAACATATAATAGCCCATAAGATATATACACTCATGATACTGTAAATTCACACAATAAACAGCTTACGTATTTAGAAATTTTCATTGTGATCGAATTCAGTAAAGGAATATCATATTATTTGAAACATTTTATTAATGAATATCATAAATGCATTGCTGACTAGGAAGTATAAAAGTACATACTCAACAACTTCGTTTTCATCATGGCGAAATTGCTAACACAAAATCAATAAGGCGGACTACAGCTGACTCAATATTTTCGCAAGTGTTATTAAATAAATAATTGAAACAATGCATTATTAAATGAATGTTATATTTTGATAAATAGTCTACAGTATGTTAAAGAGAAATATCGATATTTACAATAAAATAAGGGTGGCAAACAAGCACGCAGTCCATCTGATGGTTACTGGATGCTGTGGCTCTTAATAAAATCTATATTACATTTGTCTTCGACTGAATACCTCATTACCAGAGTAAAAAGCTGCCTAGCATTACAATTGAGTCATATCCTTCCTGCAAAGAAAAGACCCAAGTCCACCCGACAGTTGATTGTTACAAAGTGAGAAAAACAAAATTGAGAATATTCTAAGTTATAGCACCAATTGGAGTTAATTACAGTCCAATTATATATTGTGAGACGTTCCATCTTAGTCTAGTGGTTTTTTATAGAATATGGGTGACAAAGTAGCACACAGTTTACCTGATGGTATAAGGTGCTGTGACCCCTAGACATCTACATTTATCCTTAATTAAGAAATAAAATGGAGATGCATTGTCACCCCTGAAGACTGAGATGGAATGCCTCATTCCCAGTAAAACGGGTCTCCGGTTCTCTACACTAATCATACGAAACACAGCAGCATTAGGCTGCTATTTTATGCTAGTATTCAGTGAGAGTGTGGTCCTACCTCGGTGGAGCCAATCCATTAGTGCTACACCCATAATATAACTGCAGTGTGGCTTTACCACATTTAAAATGATTTTCCTATGAGGTGTAATGTCTACAACCTTTTTTGTTCAAAGTTGACAGGTTCAAAGGACTGCAGTAGATGCTTACCATCAGGTGGACTATAGGATCGGTTATCACACTCCATTTTTTTAAAACAGTAAGACTCCCATGAAATGTGGTGCTTGAATTTCAGCTTTTAGTAATAATACTTATAAATAAGACTTACCAAGCATAGAATGGTTCATGTAATTCAGCATAAGGGATGTTCAAAAGACCTTTCACTGTGTATACATTGTTCCATTGTGGTGGATTTTCTGCAACAAAACCTCTTTTATATTATAGGGTATTAATTAACACCCCCCCCCCCCGTCTCCACCATATATCATGGTTATGATTACTGGAACTGCAATGGAGCATGGCACCTGTTGGGACCTCAACTCTTTTATTGGCTAAACGACAACCTCCAATGTTGGGTCTTTGTTCTAAATATGGTCCCCTCTTCAAGTCTTTATTGGGGGGATATGTTATATTTACCCCCTGAGTCAATATTTATTAAATCGTTACCATTATCATTACATCCTATAAAATTTCAGTGTTGAACATAGGCCTATCCAATAGACTGGCTCATATGGGGGTTTTTGACCTTTGCAACCGAAGTTTTTTTTTTGTCATTATTAGGAGGAAAATGCTGCGGGTTGCCTATAGACATCCGGTAATTGATTTTGATAATGTTTTTAGTCTAGAAAATTTGTTAGGGTTAAGCTTGAACCTATTACACTGTTTTTAGATGTCGAAAATGCGTTTTGAATTAATTAAGATAAAAACAAATTTCACTAAAAATTGTGTAATAACGAAATGCAAATACGTCAATTTGTTCTCATATTATGAAGTAGATGTCCGTTACTTGATTTTTTAATTTTGTTGTTGGATTGTCAGGGTTAAGCTCGAAACATTTGCACTGTTTTTTGATTTCGGAAATGCCTTTTGAATTAATTACGATAAAAATAAATTTCACTAAAATTGCATATAACGAAACGCAAATATGTCAAGTTGTTTTTTTTACACAGATACACTCATAAAAAAGTTAATCACTCAAACCCAGATAATCCATTCGTGGCTGGAAATGGGACCTATATACGTACAAATTGAGTCACAGTGGAAAGCAGTCAAGAGGTTTTTTAGAAAACAAAATTATAACAATTCACATTACATTATTGCAGTTACCTACTATCATAGCAGAGTTTAGGGCAACTAGACTTTATAGATAAGATTGGTCGAATCGGTTCTAAAACCAAATCAGCACACCCCGACTCCACAGTCTTGTCTGCCATACCCCTAGTGTTTTTGTAAAGCCGTGGCACGGAGGGATCGCAGCCCCCGCCCGCTGTAGCAAATCGCAGTCACCTAAATGAGCCGTAGCGGATGAGGCTGGTCGCCGAAAGCGACCAATAAGCCGAAGCTGCGTAGATGAGCATGGGTGCGTGTGATTTGCTACGCAAGGGCGAAGGGGCTGCACTTCCCGCAGTGCCGAAGCCGTTGCAGAAGTAACTTTGCGTCAATATTCCTGTATAAAAAAGTGAGGTTATGATTTTACAAAAAAAATTTTTACTCATAAACTATACATTTTCGCTACGGGGGAAGGGTAGGAGGGGCTTCCCATGACCCCCTTTCCCCTCTACCCCCTCCCAATACCATACGTGAGTACCAGATGTTTATAGTTTACCCAATGCTGCTGCCCATCTACTGATTTGTTTCCCTCTATTGCCTATAACGACACCCATGGGATGATATAGGGTAGTGGGTGCTGTAAAGCACCCGAAACGGGATAGTAAAAATAAGTTAAAATAGTAATTAAACATAATGATTTCTTAAATTTACGCGAACACTACACATTGAATAAAACTAAATTTACGGATTTTATCGCGTTTATTTCACTACTTTTACTTATTTTTAATTCCCGACGTTTCGGGTGCTTTACAGCAACCATGGTCACGGGGGGGACTGAGATGTTTGACGTCCCAATGTCATAGTTAGTCCGGCTACCTTCAGTTTTTGAATATTAATTTTTGGTCCTATTTACGCAAAACGAGCTTATAGTATCATGAATTCTTGCAGTGGTATGCTTAGGTTTGGGTTTAATTTTGTTAATTATAGGATCCCAAGCAGATGGCAGCACCCATCCATCTTCTCTATTGAAATTTGGATGTTTTTTAATTTCAATAGCCTCGCGTATCATCCTTGGTAGGAATCGGTGTTCTTTTGCGAGAATTTGTGGTTTATCAAATCGAATGTAATGGTGGGGACGATCTTGAACATGTTCACAGACTGCAGACTTCCCGGAAATCCGTGTAAGAACATATAGCTGACGTGAAGCACCGACGCTCAACGACGACGAACGACGCTCGCTAGTTTTATTCAATAGTAATTAAACATTAAAATAATAGTTTTATTCAATACATTGTAGATTTCATACCCTATTGTGCCACGCTTAGGGGTGCTGAGGATATATGAACTCAGAATCATATGGGACCACCCCTGAAATATGACCTACTTAATATTGGAAAGAATCATCAAAATTGGTTTATAATTGACAAAGGTATTGAAACACAAAAAACATTAAATGGGTATGGTATGGTTATGAGGGATGGATTGAGTGGGGTTTACCCCATTTTAGAAATTATATTAATTATTTTATAATTTTCAATATTAAAAAGTTCAATTCTTTCAGTATTATATTATGTTAAATTATTTATGGTTAACAATTATATACTTATAAAGTAGGGTGGACCAAAAGCTACCCCAAACACACTAACACCTACCTTAAACATATTGAAAGATTTGTGTAATATCTTAATATTATATTTATTTATTTTTTAAATTTAACATATTTGGATGATAAAAATAATTAAATTCTAGGAAAATTTTATAAATGAGCAAAAATCAATATTTTTATTAACTAGACATTTCTATAATAATTACAAGCTGAAGATAAAAATAGTTACTATGACATCAATGTCCAACAACTGATAGTAGTATCAGAGCATGTAAAGTATTGAAAATATAAAATTAGATTTTGTATGTAAAATTCAACACTTAAGAAATCAGATTTATTCAATGTGTGGTAGTTATACCTCTCTGTCACTGGTGGGGAGGTCATAAGGTGTCTCACATACAGGGTTGGATTTTGTACGATAATTATCGTATTTGTACGATAATTTGTCAATAAGTACAATATACTACCCTAATTTTACGATCGTACGCAAAAATACGATAATTTCTAGGTTGAAAAACTATTTTAAAAAATTACCTGAAAAAATCTTTTCCTATACAGTAACATTGAACTCCATATCAAATGCATAGACATTGATCCTAGTATGCTTTATGCTCGGGACTTTCCCGAAATGTGTTGCGGTTTACACACTATCCCAAATGAATGAATGAAATGTACATTTCTACGCTCAAGTTCACTCACTTTAGTTCTATAGTTCTATACTGCCCCATGATTAAGAAACAACAAATATATTTTTTAATTTTTTGACTTGTGATCCTGAAGAGTAATCTTAATGACAAGTGAAAGTGACACTGACAAAGCTTCGGCTTCCACTCCAAAAAAGCAGCGCCTAGTAAGAGGTGATTTGGTGAAAAAAGAGAAGCACCGATTACAAAAATATAACCAAGACACCATTTAAATAATGGACAACTATATTTTGAAATTGCTGTTGCATCAAAAATTTACACTTCTGAAATAAAAGCGGGTAAAAACAGCGCACAGAGTTCCTGCATAGGTATAATGATTTTCTGGGTGAAGCTGCCTTACAAATAAAGAAAAGATGGGATTTCGACAATGCACCACTAATAACAATATCATTGTTGGGTCCGAAGAATGCGATGAGCGAAGAAATAAGAAAAGATAACCCTGCAATCCTACCCATTGCGTAAGCATTTCCTAGGGTCATCGACGTAGATGATATAAATGTTTTGCAAATTCTGGAAGATCAATGGCGCAAGCTACCCTTTCCAAAAATACCAGAAGAAATAAAAACTGAAAACAAAGTAGATGTATTTTGGGCTAAACTTAGTAAATAGAGTGATCTGACAGAAAACAAGCCTTTCAGCGATATTGCCCAACTTGCGTTGGATTGTCTCGTGCTTCCACACGCAAACGCAGATTGTGAACGAATATTCAGTAAGATCAATCTTACCAAGTCAAGGACTCGGAACAGACTAGTAACAGGAACTGTAGATGCAATCTTACTGTCATGCGATGCAATAAAATGCAACAAAAGTGGCAATTGCACCGATTTTGAACCGACAGAAGAAATGTTAGGAAGAGCCAATAACAAAAGTAATGACAGAATGCAGTTTATTGACCAAGTTGCAGAAATTGATATAAATATACCATAATTCCAAGTGAAGTGACAATTTAAAGTTGTATAATTGATTATTAAATTGTATACTTTCTTATTTTCTTTATTTATTATTCTTCTCAAGTGTTATAAATAAAAATATTATCGTGTTATATTTTATTTCTCAGATGTACGATCTTTTTTTAATAAATACTATCTTTTTGAATGAAACATACTATATTTTTTTGGGTTGGGTTTACAATTCGGTCGCCTGAATTTGAAGATTCTGTCACTGTGGGGGCGTCAAGGGGGTTTATCTGAAGCACCCCCACTCGATTTTTTCTGCCGGAGCAGCGTCGAAGTATTTTTAATTATTTTTTAAAAATATTGGTAAATGACTAATTTAATTACATTTTTGACGTTTCATCTGTCAATGTCATATCGATATATAGTACTGATCGATCTAGTGAATCGATATTTCACCCTAGAGAATCGAGATCGAATCTTTTTCTGTTTTATTAAGATTTGTAAAATTATTTACAATTGGTTGAATGTACCCCAACTCGTAAAGAATGACAGTTTTTAATTTAATTATTCAATGTTATCTGTACTTTATTGTATCTTTTGATATCGTAAATATAAACTTTTAACTCAAATCAAAAAAGATCGATTTTTACGAAATCAATATACAATATTTTTTTGTAAACCACTCAGAAGTAGGAGCCCCGCGAAGCGGGGCTCCGTCAACCGGACTTCCCTCTACTGCACCACGTTAAGTGGCGTGGGGCTTCCATCCTCCAACTCTCTCTCCCCATAAATAAGGTTAAAATTGTCATAAAAATTACGAAACATAACCTATAAATGAGATTTTTAAAAATTAATAAAAAAAAAACTAAGCACGTCCGGCAGAAAGTGGAAGTAGGGGGTGACTACAACTCCTCCCCCTCCCCCCACGCCACCCCCACCCCCAAATTCAGGCGACCGAATTGTAAACCTTACCCATTTTTTTACCTGTCCGATTCCAACACTGCTCACATATTTCTTTTTACTTTTCGTTGCACATTGATAATATATTTATAAATTTTAAAGTGCACAAACATAAATATGAAAATATACATAATTAAAAATGAATGAATTTGAATCTAAATATGCATTATATTTATAATACCACTTGTATCAGATATTTATACAAAACATACACGATTTAAGTAACATTGAGGGTAAATAATACTTACGTTTATCCACATATCCGAAGGTTGTGCCAACAAAGAGGCACAAAAGTAATTCAAAAAACATTCTGCACTATCAGCGAGCAGCCAACTTCGCAACTTCGCATGCCTGCATAGAATGGACAGAATTATGAAGTAAAAAAAACCGAAACAATTTTAATTACTCAAGCTCACAAAAACGCTATGTCAGCAGTACTTACAAACAATGAGCTTAAAACAACATATTATTACAAACTAACAGTAGCAAACAGCTGGTACTTATTCACTTTGAAATACCAAACGAAGCTAATGAACCTGAACACTTGCACGGTAACATTAATAAGTTCAACCAAGAAAAAAGGAGTATTTTGATTTGCAATTTGAATTCTATTTATGCAGCTGATCGGTCTATTTTTTTATTTATAGGCAAAGGTTGGGCAAAGGGATTAATGGCCATACATCCTTTCCTATATTTTTATTATATCATCATATCCTAGACTTGGTGTGTTTTGTCCTTTGAGTATTAAACCAAAGGAGACGGCATCGCAAGGCATGTCCCCTCCGTAAAAGGTCCGAGAGTCATTCCGAAATGATCGTGCCAGTAAATCGAGTTCCGACAAAATGCCGAATTGCAGTGTATTTACATGAAAAAAACAAAACAAAAGGACAATGTGACTTTTCATCTGTGAGTATTTTTAAAACAATATTAAAGCAGTTTTATCACTAAAACTCTTACTTTGTAAATATTTTCGTCCAATACCAAGTGTGGCCATCGTGGTTCATAAAGTGAAAAATAATCCATTTTTAAATAAATATAATTTACTACACAAGTTAAATATATTAACGAAAATATATTTCCTAATAACTAAATCAGTTTGTGATGAATAATAATCACTACATATAGATGTGTAGTGGATTTTGTTAAATGATTTTTATATTCAGCACAATTTCAACACGATACTGAATATTATATAATTTAATATAATCGATAACTAGTATTTATCAAAATATTATACAAAATAAAGGCCAAATAAGTCAAATCGAAACTTGCTACTTCGCAGCAAAAGTGTGCAATTTTTATAAAAATAAACTGGTATCACTGCAACCGAAAGTATTGAACTATAGTGATGAACGCCACAACTTTAGTTATCGATAAGTTAATTAACCATACGGGTTTGTCTGCCGAACCGGTTTGTAGTTTTTATTTAACTTTTACAATAAAGTATTACAAAAAGTAGTAAATTTTTCTATTATTGGTTTGTTTTTACAGATTTCCAAAAGATCCTTTTGGGCGACAAACTTGGACATAATGAACTGGCCTGATATAGTTCAACGCGACATGTCGCTACATGTTGTGTTGCATTAAATAGTACGTTTATCGTGCACTTAATATAAGAAACATGCATCGACATGAAATGCTTAGTCTTAGTTTAACAGGCATTTGAATAACGAGAGTCGCGTATTTTTTCAAAATATCGAAAACTGAGTATCGAAGTGTCATAAAGTTTCTGTTTAAAGAAGGTTTATACCCTGCCCAAATGAAAGAACGATTGGATGGCGTGTATAAGGAGTCTGCCCCTCCTATAGCACAGTGAAAAATTGGGTGAAAAAGTTTCGCATTTATATATATATATATATATATATATATATATATATATATATATATATATATATATATATATATATAAATATATATATTATTCTTATTGGAAAACTTACAGCTAACATTAACAGTAAATACATGAATAACAACTAGAAGGCCATTTAAAAGTTTTCACCTATAGACAATATGAACTTAAAAACAATAATTCCAGTCGGTAAAAGATAAACATCGATTAAGACAAATACAGTAAATTAACTAAATTAAACAGAAAAACATTCAACAAAAGAATTTTTTCGCTAAAATATTTTTGATTCGAGAAACATTGGTACTAAACAGATCCAAGTCAACGCTATTGGAATTGTCATTAAGAGTTCTGCATGCACGTATTATAAAAGAATTTTGCCTGTATTTATTCCGGGTATGCGGCACGTGGAGTAAGCGAGGCTTTCTTAATAGAGTAGTAGTAGCTCTTGTTGTAAAGCCTAATTTACTCAGTAGCTCCGGACAGTCAATATGACCATTTGCCAATTTAAAAAGATAAATCATATCTGCTGTGCGCTTACGTTCAAGCAGAGGCAAAATATGAAATTTTTTACATCGCGAAATGTAGTTATTAGTGTAAAATTGCGTCTTAAATTGCAGAAAACGTAGAAAACGCTTTTGTACTTGCTCAATCCTATCTATATAAATGTTATAATTTGGATTCCACACTTGAGAGGCGTACTCTAAATGGCTGCGAACAAGAGCGCAATAAAGTATCTTATACGATTTAATATTATGAAAATCAGTGGAAAATCTCAAAACGAATCCAAGTGCTCTATTGGCTTTTTTAATGATATTGTCAATATGTGCATCAAAAAGAAATTTAGAATCGAAAAATACACCAAGATCCTTTACTGACTGTAATCTCTCTATAGAAGTGTCTTGTAATTTGTAGTGAAAGACAGTGGGATTGGGTTTACGGGTAAAAGTAATGATAAAACACTTGGACACATTCAAGTCAAGTTTATTGCGTGAACAATATTGTTCAAGTTCGTTGAGATCACGCTGCAGACCAAGGCAGTCAGAAGTATTTGTAATGGGACATAAAATTTGCATGCCATCAGCATAAAGGATTATTTTGGAGTAAGTGAAGCAGGAACCTATATCATTTATAAAAAATCGCAAAGAGCAAAGGACCTAATAGAGATCCCTGCGGTATACCTGAAGGGATTTGCACAGTTACTGACGTATAACCATTGAGTACTACGGTCTGACAACGATTCTCAATATAAGATTTAAACCACCTAAACAGGTCGCCGCTGATACCTATCTCGAGTAGTTTTCTGAGAAGTATAACGTGATCTAAAAGGTCAAACGCTTTACTGTAATCGGTGTAGACTACGTCAACTTGTAAGCGCTCAGACATGATGTTAGTTAAATAGTCAGAACAGACAATAAGGTTCGAAACCGTGGATCTACCTTTTAAAAAGCCGTGTTGATAATCACTGAGTGTTTGTTTGATGCCATGATATACAGACAAGTATACGATTTTCTCAAAGATTTTGTTGAATAAACAAAGCTTTGATATTGGCCTATAGTTTTCTACACGGTCCTTTGGACCATTTTTATGGATGGGGGTAATAAATGCAGATTTCAAAATAAGAGGTACTATTCCTTCCTTGAGAGAACGTCTGTATATTATTGTTAACGGTATAGTCAAGCTTTTAGCACACTTACTTATAAGAATGAGTGGTATACCATCTGAGCCTACATATTTATTAAGGTCAATCGAGTTTAAAAGCTTAAAGACTTCAGTTTCGCTAACTTGTATTGAGTTTATACCCGACACAGTATGTGATCGCCAATTATCGGGCTCATATCGGGTGTTATAGTTATTGCGAACTTTGAGAAAATTACCATAGAAAAAATCGCTAAACATATTACAAATGGTATCCCCTTGGCCTTATGATATGTGTCCATACTTCATTATAGATGGACAAGCGTTTGACGCTTTTTTATATTTCACAAAAGACCAGAAGGTCCTTGGCGATTTATTTATGCTGAGTTCTATCTTTGCTATATAATTGTTGAACATTTCGGATTCTAATTGTTTGGCGCGATTACGTAATACTAAAAAAGACTCATGATTATCATTTATATATTGCACTAGATTGGTAATTACCGTACCAAAGCGTTGCCACTCCACATATGGCCACAGCCATATGCCTAGCTAATGTCAGTTCAGTGTTCAATGTGACGCCAACCGAGTTGAGCCGAACGATCCGCTATTAAAAAATGGGTAAATGCTTATTGAAAGAATGCGGGTCAAGGTCATAAAAACATAATAAATCAAGAGGAATCACTTTCTTAATTAACTTAAGTTTTAGTTCGTGTTTTCATGTAAAGGCAAAAACCTCAAATTATTTAAATAAAGTTATCGAATATTGCGATTTAGGTTCAATTTTGCCACTTTTCCACCTTTGTGATTATCCCACATTAATGGGATACTATATAAATAACGGAGCAAGTTAATTTGTTAGCCCTGATTTTAAATATTTTGGAAATTATAATGAAAACTACGTTTTAACTTTCATACAAAATAATTAATCATTCTTGTTCTAGTTTATTCATGATATATTTTTAATATATTTTATTACCCATTTTATATTCATAATTTTATATTAATTATTATTTTATATAAATTATATTTTATTACCTATTTTATATTGTTTGATTTAATAGTACTATAAAATAATACTTAAAAAATATGTTTTATTTAGTCAGTTATACTTACTTCTATTAATATAAGGTCTACAAAATAAGAAAATATACTTTTTTTAAATGAAAACAATTAACTGCTTTTTAAAAAATACTCCTTTTTATTGCTTATTTTGGGTAAAATTTCATATAGTAAGCCACACGAACCCGCCATTGCATGTTTGTGTGTCTATCTTTATCTAATATTAGCGACGGTATTGTTTTCGCAACTTGTGTAAGTGAGACAGATATATGTTTATTTAAAATGTTTAGTAACTTTAAAGCTACGTCGTCGCGGTTGGATAGTCGTTACACTTTCCTCGATGCGCGGTAATACGGTTTGCTCCTCTAGTTATCTATAACAAATGGTACTGGCTATGTCGTACAAAATGTCTGTACCGATATGAAGTGCGCCATTTGCCATCCCGGGAACTAAAATTGAAACAATATGCCAAAGTCTCTTGTCTTATTTAAATCTTATCTCTGTTTTTCGAACATTTAAACTAAATAAACCGGCCAACTCAGAGGCCACGCTCAGTGTAGGGTTCCGTAGTTTCCTGTCCGTCACAATAAGTGTTCCCACTTATGAGTTTAAAGGTGGGTATCCATTATGTTCGCGCTCTAGCAGCGCTCCGCGCTCCCGCAACTGCTCCCGGTAGTGGGTACTGTTGTTTCCATCCAAGTTCAAAATGATTTTCCTAGAAAGTCCTTATAAAGTTCTACTTTTCAGATTTTTTTCATATTTTCTAAACTTATGGTTCAAAAGTTAGAGGGGGGGGGACACATTGTTTTTTACTTTTGGAGCGATTATTTCCGAAATTATTGATATTATCAAAAAATGATTTTAGTAAACCCCTATTCATTTTTAAATACCTTTCCAACAATATATCACACGTTAGGGTTGAAATTAAAAAAAAATCACTTCCCACTTTACATATAGGGGGGCTACCCTAATAAAACATTTTTTTCCAATTTTTAATTTACCACTTTGTCGACGTTATTGATACACATATTGGTACCAAATTTCAGCTTTCTAGTGCTAACGGTCACAGAGATTAAGCGAGGACGGACAGACGGACAGACAGACATGGCGAAACTATAAGGGTACCTAGTTGACTACGGAACCCTAAAAACGAAGTTATTTTATGTGGTTTGATTGAGTATAATTTTAGTTACATACAAGAATTATTTTTAATAATAATGAGAGTGTGCGTATATGTAAAACTCGTTACCAAAAGGAAAGTGGTATAAAATTCCACTAATAAGTGAATTTACAGCTAATATTAAACAAATTAAAATTTAGGAATTTGTTACTAATCTTGGTATCAGAATTAGCAACGTGTTTGGCTCTATATTACCGAGTTTTGATAAATAATAATGTTACGGACGGCGAGGGTGCAACCACCCATCACCCTGCATGCCCGCACCCGCTTTGACACGTCTCTCGCACCCTGCATCAGAGTGAGAAACCCCGCGGAGCCAATAGCTTACACACACTCTGTGCTTACATGACCCTGGCAGCGAGAATGTAAGAAGCGCTCCGCGGGTCTTCGCGGCGGCTCAACGCTTACGTTAAGAACAAGCAAGCAAGAAGATTAGGTTCTTACTTACTTACTTACTTATCTTCACGCACAATTTAAAAGCGACAGTAGCCTAATGGCAGGGCGCGGACCGCGAACTCAAGAGGTCGTGGGTTCGAATCCACCATTCGACTACTGGCGTGAACCACTCGTAACTCAAGCAATTTAAGCTTACCACGAGTGATTAAGGGGAATATTAATAATGTTTATAACATTGTTAATATTCTTTTTAAAAAAATCCCTAACGGGGTAGCTAGAGTGAACAGATCGCCAAGTGTCACGATCCTTACATACCTCTTTCGCTTATTTCAGGTTCATTATCTTCTTCATACATGCACGTCTAGGTATTCGAGTACTCTTGACCTTCCCCTCTACGAGTGATTTGCTCACATGGTCTTCGAAAGTTCTACCTCGGGAGAAGATTAGGTTCCATTAGGCTATAGAATAGTGATACAATATAAGACTGCCGTTTTGTAAATAGTGCAATAAATTAGTTTTACCTTTGTATATTATTTAATTTAGCTCAGCCCCTAGTGGAATAAATTAGTAATAGTTAGTTAGTTCAGTTTCTTCTTTCTCCGAGATGAAATACACCTAAATACAGTCCACTTTGCTCTCATTCCTTGCAAATAAAATTCAATAGCGTTGTCGAGTTCATTATCTATAATACTCATCGATGTTCTTTCCTACCCATATCTGTTAACAAACAAAGTAGCCGAAAATAGACAGTTATCAAATGTTAATTAATTAATAGCTTTTTAACGGAACCTAGACAAAAATCATGGCCGAATTGGCATCCGAAACAAAATGATCATCTTTGTTCTCAACATTTCACAGACCATTGTTTTATAAGACGAAGAGTAGTGCAGTATACCGACAATATTTTCTGGTAGTGCAAGTACCAGTAAGTATAAAAGTATTGGATTATTATATCAAATGTTTTTTTTATTTCTTCTCTTCTCTTTTTCTCCTATACTCAAGGGCCATAGTCAAATTCAATTAAATAATAATTTAGTAAGCTGTAGCAGCAATGGGCCACCCCTTTAGCTCGAAGAACCGATAACCGATGGGGAAGAAAGTTTCTCGAGTGACAGCCTCGTACCGACGGGCGAAGTGTTGGACGTCCCCCCCCCCACACACACACACACTAAATGTAGTGACAATCTGGTAAGACATGCAGGAAGTTGACGAATTCAAGTGGCTCAAGACCGTGCTTTGTGGCATTATTCTTTGGGGGAGGCCTATGTTCAGCAGTGGACATGTGAGTGGCTGTAATGATGATGGTATTATATTAATATGATATATAAATAGAATTGATGTTACGGATAGGCCTCTACCCGTAACGTCCATTCTATTTATTCAGGTATTGGGTAGGTACTTTATTTTAAATTAGGTATTTAGGTAGGGTATAGCATTTTTATCGATATATTTTGTCACACTGACTGCAGAAATGAACGTCCATTTAACTAATAATGGAGATACCATTATTAGTTAAATGGACATTCATTTCTGCAGTCAGCGTCATAATGGCGCAAATCAAATCGCCTCATTATGTCACGGTGTATAGTCAGTCCATATATAGAGGTCAGTGTGTTGAGTATAAAGAACGGAATTAAAAATGGCATCGCTTCTAATCACTCTCGCTCGCACACTGTCGCTGTCTGTACTTACACCCGCCGGTAAAGAATGCAAAAAAAATACGTTGCGTTTTTCATTCGTTCTATAACTTCGCACTACATGAGAGCATTATTTCACAATAAGTCGCATTTTAGACTAAATTTAAATAAAGTAGTAAAGAAAAACCAATTAACACTCTTTCATACTTTTCCGGCTTACAACTATTTATAAACGATGTAAACGATATTTTAACCTTAATATGAATTACAAAGCAATTAAGATGTATTTAAAAATTTATTGATTTTATATACAAAAATCAACTATTTACATACACTATTATATACACTTTTGTATCTATAATTTATTTACATTTAAAAACATTATGATTTTTTTTATAGTTTGGCTGCTTTTGTAGCAGACAACCGTGTTCTTCAATCACTTATAAATACACAGTATACACTAACTAAAAAATTGATGGACCCTGCAGGCCATCCCTGGAACTTACCGCTAATTTTAAATGCAAAGCGCTCGAAATTTCACCAAATCATGACGTTGAATATGAAATATCGGAGTAATTTAAAAAAATCATTTTTTTTAATTATTTGTTTACGATCATAATTCATTCATCATTTCCGGTATTCGAGAAATAAATAAAAAAACCTTCCGTTTCGTACTAACGCATAGTGGCTTTACCAGCTCGCCATACAATAAGACAAAGTGTGCATTCCACAGAGCTGCGCTGTGACTCATGTGAGTGCGTAAAACGAAACGTCTCGAATATTTCAAAAATAAGAAAAGGCGATTCGTCTTAAATGTTTCCTTTATTGACCCAATTTGCACAACATTTTATAACATTGCCAAATGGCAATACAAATATTGAGCGTCTGTTTTCTGCGATCAATCTGATGAAAACTAACATCGGAAACAGACTTTCCACCGACATGCTAATAGGCTTACTTTTTACGAAAAGTGGCTTAAAATAGGTCAAGCCTACACAGGAACACGGTTAAACTCATCCGGATGGATATCAGGTCTCCGTTGATGCCCCTCTTGGCTCCTCAGACCATTGTCTGATCCGGAGTACGGTGCCCCTCACTATCCCATCGCGGTTGCGTACTGCAGGTTGCCGCCATGTTTGGCATTATAGGTCAGCCGATTGGGACGGTATGCGATCTTTTATTGCATTCTTCCCTTGGAGGCGGGTTTGCTTCTCGCCAGATGATCCCAGCGTTGCTGCTGATTCTGTCGCTAATGTGGTGGTACAGGCAATTGAACTTTTTATTCATCTGTGGTACCTATCGGAGGCAGAACCCAGCCTTGGTTTGGTCGCTCCTGCAAAATTGCATTACATCATAACCAAGAATGCTACCAGGTCATCGAAGTCTCGGGATACTAATACCAGCGCTCTTAAAAAGAAGTATAATTCTGCTTGCAGGTCCTTCAAAAGTATCATTGTCAAGGCAAAGTCAGAGCACATTGGCAGAATTGGCGAGAAACTAGTTCGTCTTCCTTCGGGACACATGCATTCTCGTCTCTCACCAAGGCTATACAAGGGCACTTCTGCCAGCCATCTCTCCCATCTCTGGACAGGGAGGATGACTCACTGGCCAATGTCGCAAAGGACAAAGCCGGTCTACTAGGCTCTCTCTTTGCGTCCAACTCGACCCTTGATGACGGGGGGAACACACCACCGACCATCCCACAGTCTAAGTGCTCCATGCAGGATGTGCTGTTTACCCAACACTCGGTGCGCAGAGCACTCCTCTCCCTGGACATCAACAAATCGCGTGGGCCTGATGGCGTGCCTAATATTGTGCTGAAGACGCGTGCTCTGGAGTTGGCACCGGTTTTAACGCGTCTTTTCCGGTACTTCTACTCCCTAGGCGTAGTCTCGAAATCATGGAAGAAGCCTACGTGCACCCCGATCCCTGAAAAAGGTAACCGCTCTGACAACTATAGGCCTATCGCCATTATCTCCTTGTTCTCTAATATAATGGAATCCATTATTAACAGCCAGCTCATGCGGTACCTAGAGGATCACCAGCTGATTAGTGACCACCAGTGCGATTTCCGTCGTGGTCACTCGACTGGTGATCTCCTGGGTTACCTAACTCATAAATGGGCGGAGGAAGTAGAGACGGGGAGGCGTTGGCCGTTAGTTTGGACATAACGGAGGCCTTCGATCGGGTTTGCACAAAGTGCTTCTTACAAAGCTTCCTTCCTATGGGCTTCCTGAGGAATTGTGCAATTGGATCACCAGTTTTCTTGCTGATCGGAGCATCAAGGTCGTAGTAGACGGTGCATGTTCCGATTACAAGCCCATTAATACTAGTGCACCACAAGGCGGCGTGTTATATGTACCAACGCTATTTCACATGACATGTTGCAAACCGGTAACATTCATTCCTGTGCAAACGACAGCACTGGTGATGCTTTATACACCGGCTGTTCGAATATTTATCGAGAAAACGTCGCCAAGTACGGGGACAAACTTGTGTCTGAAGTCGAGACTTTGTTGAACAAAATCTCGGACTGGGGGCGACTAAATCCAGTCCAGTTTAATACCCAGAAGTCACAAGTTTGCGTGTTTACCGCTAAAAAGAACTCCTTCGTCTTATCCTCTGAATTTCAGGGCACTCTCCTTGTTGCCTTAGCCAGTATTGGAATCCTTATCGTCGACATACCAAGTGACGTGCAGTTTCGTGATCACTTGGGAGTGAAGGCCAAATTGGCCTCTAAAAAGCAGAGGAACAGTGTTTCATGCCAGCACACCGCCTGCAACTTTGCAAGGCGCAGGTTCGGCCACACATGGAATACCGTTCTCATCTCTGGGCTGCGGCTCCCTAGTGCCAGCTCCTTCCATTTGATCGCATCCAGCGCGGAGCAGTTCAAATCAGAGCTTTTTTCGATTGGCTTGACTCACTGGCACTGCGAGGAGATGTTACATCTCTTTGCGTGTTTTATCGCATCTACCACGGGGAGTGCTCTGAGGAATTGTTCGGACTAATTCTAGCCGCACAACTTCACCATCGCACATCACGAAAAAACTCGCGATAACACCCATACCGTCTGGATGATTGGCGATCCACCACTGTGCGATTTATAAGAATTTTTCTTCCTGGCACAACTTCCTTGTGGAATCAACTACCACCAGAAATTTTTGCAGACCGATACGATTTAGAGATCTTTAAGAAAAGAGCCTATTCCGTTTTAAAAGGCCGGCAACGAATCTGCAATTCCTCTGGTGTAGCAGTTGTTAATGGGCCGCGGTAATCACTTACCTTAAGTTAATCCGTATGCTTGTTTGGCCCAGTTCCTATAAGAAAAACTAATTAATAATATTTAAACAACCATTTAATAAAAATGTGTATAAATATTTATTTATTTATTTATTTATATGGATCTCCAACAGTTGTACATATTAAATTACTTCTAACACATGCTTTACATCTATAAATAACTATGTACTACCAATTATAGGAGAACACATCATTCTAAAACAATAGCAGTGTTTATAATTTGCCTATTTTAATGGTAGTTGGAACAAAAACAAGTTTTACGAACAAGAGAAAGTTAATAGTTTTTATAACATAAATAAAAGTTAAGTTTGGCATAAAGTTAGTGAATAATTAATTTTCTAAACTGTCGTTACATTTTTTCATAAAAAGTGTGAGCCCGTCACAACCAATGTCCAGTGTTGCTATATTTTTTACACATACATTGTATACGCGTGATATACGTGTTATTGGAGAATTCTGTCCAAGTTTTGTTCGAGTGCTGTCAATTCTAAAGAAAGGACATGGGTTGCGAGGAGGTCTCCGAGGTACGTTAATATTAAATCTGCTCAACAGCTCACTGTCATCAATTTTACCATTGAAAAGTTTATAAAGAAATTTCAAATCAAGAAGAGATCTACGAACTGCCAGTGGTTTCATCCTAAAGTAAGCAAGTTTATTATTGTAGCACTCACTATGACTTGACGCCTTAAAACGGAATATTAGGTGTAAAATATAATTTGCCTGATGCTAATGAATAATTTAATTTAAAAAAAATACGATTTATTCAGTTTCTCTGACCACAACTTCATCATTTGTATCCCAATAAACACATACTTGGCTCTTCTATATATCTATGCTCTTCAAGTCACTCAAAAAAATGGTTTTGGTGGGAACTTGGCAGTAGACTGATTGTCGCTCCTGTTTTGTCGCTTGAATACTGGTTTGAAGTGGATTTTGATTCGCAACCTCAAGTTATTTTGATCGCGTTGGCGTCTTATGAACTTGAGTGGCTGTCGTCAACAACTGTCCGCAGGGTTGAGCTGTCGTCAAATTCTCCCAAGGACTTCGCAATATGACGTATCTGCATATTGTGAAGAAAAAGAATACAAAAATGAAGATCCCGCAAGAAATGATAGGCTCAGAAGGGCTAGAACCCAGAGCCGTAAAACCAGTTAATAAAAAAAATACGTAGATCTACGACACAGATTACCCCCTAGATACCGCACACCTCTGTCTACGCCGCACACTGACCTCTATATATACAAGTATGATTGCCGACATAAGTCGTGAGCACACATTTTTTTTGGTCGATATGACGTTAATCACGCTAACGTTCAACGTGATTGGTTCATCAGTCGATTCTCGTCGTCTATTGGTTTCGAACGTATCATTCGGCTTCCGTACACTTCAGAGCAATAATTTTAGTGATAACTTTTTTAATTAGTTTATTTTCGTTAATTGTTTTTGTTACCTCGTCGTTAATTGTTGTTTGTGTATTCCTTGTTATTAATTGTTTTTGTTATTTCTTGTTTTTAATTATTTTTGTTGTTATAATTTGAGTGTTCAGATTTCGGTCTAAATATGCAGAGAAGGAAGAATTCGGTGTTAAATAGACAATCCCGACAAATGGTCTATTCAGTGTACTTAGTTACATGAGAAAATTAGGTACTGCTACTCTACTAAAAACATCATAGACGTATATAAACAGACTGCTGAGGCGACTAATGTCTCAGTAGCTACTGTACGGCGCACCGCAACACTAGATTTTATGAAAGGCATCTCTTCCTTCTTCTTAATAAAATAATCAATTCTAACCACCAGGTACACATTAAATACTTTATAGTAGATAATAAAATAACGGACACGAATATCTGCAACATTACTGTATCAAAGTAAAAGTTGATGTGTTCGAGTAAACATTTTCATAAAATAATCGGCGAAAATATTCAATTACGAATTGAAATAATAAAGGTACCCAATAATTTTGCCCGACAGTGTACCTACCTTCCACCACAGTTTATCTGTGCTCATGACTCGTGGCGGCACCTATACGCTGGACTGGCTATACACCGTGACATGATGAAGCGATTTGATTTCCACCATTTTGGCGCTGACAACAGAAGTGCACGTCCACGGAACTAATACGAGAACTATGTTCTAAGCATCGATCACAATAGATTCTATTAGATTTCAAGACCTGAATAGCTCTCACAAAATAAAATTGTGTATTTCAAGGAGGTGATGTTTATATATATACATACACACACACATATATATATATATATATACATATATATATATATATATATATATATATATATATATATATATATATATATATATATATATATATATATATATATATATATATTGCAGTATAAGCAACTGAGTCACATACCGTTTTGCCACAATTAATAATTAAGCTGTCTATTAAAAATTTAACAGTGTATTTTTTGTGACAAATAAATACTTTCTATTTTTTTATTAGATGGAATCTGTCATTTTCAGAGAAAAATATCTCCGATTCTTTACACTCAACATACATATTCTGAAAGAGCGTGGTCCTCCCCCAGTCAAAACGACCCATTTATACCTGCAGTATAGCTCTTCCACCTAGAAAATTTTTAAATAATATTTGTTTATTTAAAATTTTAGGCTGACAAAATTTAATAGGCTGAGGTGTTCGACGTCTCAATGTCATAGTTAACAATGTTAAACAAAAAATTTTAGCCACCTCCCACGAAAATGAGTGCTGTAGAGTACTCGAAACGGTGTGAATATAAAATAAGTTTAAATACGCAACAAAACCTTAAAAAATAGTTTCATTTAATGTTTGTGAATTATATGTCAATATTTATTTTTATATTTTTGTAGTATGTTTTCAAAGATGTTGCCAATCTAAATTTAGAAACCTCCAGCGTTAACCTCCTCCTCGACCTGTAATAGACTTATAGAACTAGATAAGGGGTCGGCACTACTACTAGGGATAAGACAGTGTACCAAATTATATCGATAATAATTTTATACCCTACCCATACCTAAATAAATAGAATGGAGTCTATGGATAGGTGGACTCTACGGATAGGTGGACTCTACCCGTAACGTTCATTCCATTTATGTATCATATTAATATAACGCCATTATCCTTCATCATCATAAAACCCTTCATAAATCCACTGCTGAACATAGGCCTCCCCCAAGGAATCCCACAAAGCACGGTCCTGAGCTACCTGCATCCATAAACTTCCTGCATGTTTTACCAGGTTTTGACTCCATCTAGTGGGGGAACGTCTCACCCTTCACCTGCCAGTAAGAGGCTGCCACTCGAGAACCTTTTTTCCCCATCGGTATTCGGTTTTTAGAGCTATATGGCCGGTCAATTGCCACTTCAGCTTACTAATCCATTGGGCGACGTCGGTCACTCTGGTTCTGCTGCAGATATCCTCATTCCTAAGTTTGAACCCCTGAGTATAGCCCTCTTCATAGATTGTTGAGCGACTTCGAGCTTCCTCATACGGCCAGCAGTGTAAGACCTCGTCTCAGATCCATATTTCATCACTTGCAATACGCATTGGTTGTACAATCTAGTTTTGGGGTATTCCTGACGAGAAGATGAGTTGTAATATCCCGAACGCTGCCCAACCGAGTTGAATCCATCGATTGACCGGTCGGCCGAAGTTGAGCTTACCTAGTCGGACTATTTGTCTCAATAAAAATACTCATCAACAACTTCGAGCATAGTGCTCCCAACAACTACCGGCATAGGTGTGACATGGACATTAGACATGACTTTTGTTTTGTCCATGTTCGTCTTAAGACCTATCCGTTGGGAGACACTATTGAGGTCATTGAACATAGTGCGTAGGTCCTCCAGCGATTGTGCTGTAAGGACCATATTGTCGGCAAATCAAAGGTGAGTGACGTACACGACATTGAGGTTAATACCGTATCCTTTCCAGTCCAGTAGCTTGTAAACATCTTGCAATGTAGTGGTGAAGAGTTTCGGGGAAATAACGTCACCCTGTCTTACACATAATATCTACAGTTGGATTAGTTTTGTACTCTGGTTCTGTACTCGGATAGCCATCATAGCCCTTAACCATTCCACTAAAAAATTATTAAGATTAAACTAAGTACACAAAATAAAAATAAAAACATAATTTCTAGATTAATTTATTGTCAACCATTCATTTAGTTTTAGTATTATAAAAAACAAATCAGCTGCTATAATAACGCCTATTCTTATCAACTACAAGTCTGTCTATAGACAGTAAAATATTTTCTCCTATATAAAAATTTATGTTTGTTCGTACTTTCTACGTTGCCATACCGTTCATCAGATTGCGGTAAAACTTAGTCAACTTATTGGTTGCACTTGTGCGAAGGTTATACGCATGGTACAAATAACTGACACAAGGTGGCAGTTAATTGTACCATGCGTATAACCTATGCGTATAAATTTATTTGAAAGTTATAGAAAGTTATATATCATTCTATTTCAATGATTGTATTATCATTCCTAATTATACAATATAACTGTTCCACATTTTTAATGATATTTCCACAATTACTTCTTCTGCGGCAGCAATGCGCAAGCTAGCAAGATAATATAAAAAATATAAACTTTGATTTACATAGTTATCAGTTATTTACAACGTCGTTTTCGAAATTAGAATTACAATATTAAAAAATACTGAAATTATCAATTACCGAGCCCGATATGTAAATGGAGCCAGGGAAAACGAGCACTTGGAAGCATCAAGTGGTGCAACCTCACCAAAGTCGCGAAAGATAGTCACACTCTCAACACTCTTCTTCCCTTACGACTCCACCTCAATTACATCGGCACAGGGAGAGGAATCCCCTCTAGCCGCAGCCCACTAACACACATCCAACGTGGCTCGACATCATCAGGCGACCTTTCGACACTTGGCTATGGCCCTTGAAAGTAAAGTAAAGTTACAGCCTATATACGTCCCCCTACTGGGCACAGGCCTACCCTCATTTCTGAGAGGGTTTTAGGGCAAGGAAGTGTCCGGCCTGCCACCCCAATGCGTGTTGACGAACTTCACATGTCTTCGAAATATTTTTTTTCTTATTCCTCAGACATGCAGGTTTCTTCACGATGTTTTCCTTTACCGTCGAGCACGTGGTAAATCAGCACTTAAAATTGCAATTAACAATTTCATTGGTGCCGGCGGGGATTGAACCCGGGTTACTCGCGTTCTGTTATAATTGCAGCGAGCGTTAACCATCTGAGCTACCACGGCTCTCCATGGCCCTTGAGTTTGGTGGAAAATTAGGAAAAGAAGAAATAAAAAAAACATTCGAAATAATAATCTTATACTTAGTACTTGGTAGTTGGTAGTGCTTGGTACTGGTACTACCAGAAAATATTGTTGGTATACTGCACTTTTTCAAAGTGGTGCAGTTTTCATGTCTAATAAAACAGTCGTTTATATATACTTGAGGATATATGTGTATATACATATATATGTATGTGTGTATGTGTATGTATGTATATGTATATATATATATATATATATATATGTATATATATATATATATATATATATATATATATATATATATATATATGTATATATATGGGTGTGTATGTTTATTTATATACGTATGTATATGTGTATCATATATTTTTTTATGTATTAGTTATTTATATGTTATTTTATTGCATGTATTGATATCATATTAGGTATATTTATATTGCACCACCTACCTAGTACTCACTGTTTTATTCCTTTATACCTTTGGTTGCCTGGAAGAGATCGCTATGTAGCGATAAGGCCGCCAAATTGTACATGTAATCTGCTCTCTGTTATGATCTTTGTAAATTTGTTTGTGGTGTGCAATAAAGTATATTCATTCATTCATTCATTCATTCAGTCGTCTGTGAAATGTGTTGAACAAATATGATCATTTTGTTTCGGACGCCAATTCACAATATTTATGATTTTAAGCCATAATTTTAGTCTAGGTTCAGTTGGAAACCTGTTAATTAATAAACATTTGATATACATCTGTTGTTAGTAACTTTGTTTGTTAACAGATATGGGTAGGAAAGAACATCGATAAGTATTATAGACAAGTTACTCGACAACCCTATTGAATTTTATTGTTTATCAAAACTCAGTAATATACAGCCAATCATGTTGGTATATATGATATTAAGATTAGTAACAAATTTCTAAGTACTTATATTATCAAATAGTTTTAATTTGCTTAATATTTACTGCAAATTAACTTACTTGTGAAATGTTATACCACTTCCCTTTTGGTAACGAGTTTTACAGATTACGCACCCTCTCATTACTAATGAAAATAATTCTTATTATATAAATAATATTATACACAATCAAACAACATAAAATACTTTCGTTTTTTAGTTTAAAAGTTCAAAATAAAGACTTATTAAATATGACAATATGAATAAGACAACATACTTTGGCATATTTTGTCAATTTTATTTTTCAAGACATCCTTTAGCGAAGCTTCAAATTGGCACAGTCATTTTGTATGGTATAGCCAGTCCAGCGTACTTGTATAGAGGTTAGTGATACAGCATCATGAAAGTTAGAGAACAGGAGAACGATCACTACGTACTAAAGCATAGCCCGCCTGTCCTTGAAAATTGTAGAATACATAGCGGCGCTGACGTCGGTGAGTAGTGACTGTGAAGTTAGCCGTTTATGAGTAAAAGTAGTTGAAGTTAGTTGAATAATGTACAAATTTTCATGCTCCGTAATTTTGTAATTTTTGACAAAAAGAAACATTAAACAATGGAGAAATATTTTATTGTGCGTGGATGTGCAAGTGGTTGAGCATCTGATCGGAAAAATAGACTGAAAATGACTTTTATTGACTCTACTAGTCTTTTAGCGCCTCAGTTATGGTGTCCATATTTCTGGGACACTATTTTCTACGGCGATCGTTCTCCTGTTCTCTAACCTTCATCTACCGCATCATGGGATATTTGTTCTGTTTCGATTTCACCGAATTTCGCGGCATGCATGAATTGCGGGGGACGTGTCAAATACGCTGTGAATGGATAATTCAAGGTTGAACATAGAATGCTCCGAACTTTGAGTATTCAACCAAATGGAGAGGCCATGTGCGTTAAATTCCTAAACTAAAATTCTGTCAACATCTTGCGTAAGAAAACCACACAACTGTATACTTAAATACAAATGCAAAATTAAATCGCGTAACTATAAACGCACACTACAGCATTTGTGTTTGTGTTCGTCGCGTTTACGCCTACCATCAAATTGTACACGTGTCGATACACTGATTAGACGTGGGCGTTATTTCACGTCACTAGATACAGTAACTGGCTACGCGGCATGTAACCGAATCACTAGTTTCGAGTCATGTTACAAGTAGTGATTTTTGTAAATGCGTGATTATGATTACTGTTACCCGTGATTATTGCGGGAGTCGACTGTCGGTAGCTCGAGCGCAAAGCGCACATGTGGCATACAACAATAAACAAACCATCGTAAGTAACAGTTTTATTGTACGTTTAATTTTCATACGTAAGACTATAGACATAAAAAATAAAATAGAGTAATCTCTGTTTGTAGATATTTAACCGTTTGTGATTCCGGGAAGCGAGTCACATTGAATTTAACTAAAATAATTTTTAAAACATTTTTGACGGAGTCATGAACTCGTTTATTCATAAAATTAAAATAAAACTAAAAAAATGAGTATAAAAATTTTAAAAATTTAAATGTTTATAATATTATAAAACTTAAAAACTGTGTGTAAATAGCCAAACAAACAAACAAATTAATTGTACATTGTAAATAAAAGTGCAAAAACAAATGACAGTAAAAACGTTGAAAAAGTGTAAATAAACTGTAAATATCAATAATCATTGTATATACAATCAAATTGACTTGTAAATGTGCCTGCATTAATTATTTTATGAAAATATTAGTGTCATAGTAAACGCAAATCAATCATAAATACATTTAATGCAGTCTGTCCTAAACCTGAATAAAGTATGAAGGGAAGTTAATTTATTGATTTAACAGTATACAGTTACTGTATAGCTACAAACACGGATTGTGATTATCGTTTTGTGTGTAACTGTATAGTTGGTGGTGATATTTATGCAAACAATCACAGTAGCCGAATAAAAATAGCCAGTTACATAAATCACTAGTTTTGAAACAGGTGACGCCGATCAAGTCACTGGTTTCGTTACGTTTCTTGAAAATGACGTAACGACCCACGTCTAACACTGATGGCGCTGTCTAAATACGTAAGCAACGTAAGGCGTGGACTATGTCGATATTTTTTATCGATAAACAAATCACCATAGTCCGCATACGTTTTTATAGTGCCACCAACTTATCTGTTCAGTTTACAGAGTCGCTAGTGGAGTGCTTACTATTGCCATTTAAGAAATTCGCCGACGAAATAGGTGACTACATATTCATTAGGTACACATAATATAAAATAAAACAAATTTCGTGTTAATATATTAAAATTAGTGAGAATTAGTGTTATTATATATATTATTTATATTTTATAAAAATTTCATTTACAAAATGGCAGCCTTAGTTCCAATTTTGTCCACCTGAACAGATAAGTTGGTGGCACTATATTTGATTATAAGTAATACATAGATAAATAATACCAAGGTGTTATTTAAAATTCTTTTTTTTAAATATTTAGAAATGTTATTCGAAAAAAAAACTTAGAAATGATATAAAATATGTATCATTTCTAAGTTTTTATACGAAAATAAGTTTATAATTTTTTGGCTACAGGTTTATTTTACATTATAGGATATATATATATATATATATATATATATATATATATATATATATATATATATATATATATATATATATATATATATATATATAGACAGGATAGAATATCTATATTTCATTGACAGATATTGAAAGATATGGGCTCAGACACAAATATCTTATCGTGTCTGAGTAGTGTGTGAGTCGCTTTACACTCTATGACATATTTACTCCAACGGTTATTGCTTCTGCAGTAGATGTGATCAGCCCATTGCCATTTAAGTTTGCAAATACGGAAGGTTGGTTTTCCTTCGTGTTTTGTTACAATATGTAACATTTAACAAATCGAAATAGGTTTAGTTAACTTATTTTAAATATCAGATTTGTGAAAAGAAAAGTCCTATCAGTTTATCGTCTTAGATGGTGTTAACCAAGTTTTTGTTTTTATTATAAGGCTTTAATCACAAAACCGCTATTTAAAAAAAAGTTTTTGATTTTGAAGAGTTATTAAACGAAATATCTGGAAAATATTTAATAAATAAATTACGAAAACAAAAAAATTTACAATATAGAATAGTTTAACAAAGTGAACTTTAAGCAGACAGCTGCATAAAAATAAAACGTGACATCTACCTAGGGCTAAGTATTCCCCAGAAAGATGTTTTGCTTTAACATTACTATTCACCGAAAGCTTAACAATTTGTGCGAAATATCAAAAGTTTTGAAATTGGTCTGCTTTCATCACATACTATAACAAAGTGGTACAGTACAATTTATGGCCGACTTGGCTAGACAAAAACAAGCGTTAACTGTTTTAAAACTTAGACTAGAGAGTAACCCTGACAAGATATTATATTATTGTATTTTAGTGATAGACGAAATGAAAATAAAACAATTGACGGAGTGCCATGCAAGGTCTAAAAGACATTTTGGTTATATATATATATATATATATATATATATATATATATATATATATATATATATATATATATATATATATATTGCCTTTGGCTACTAGCATGGTATTCTGCCAATTGCTTAATTTTCGTTTCATCCATTACCAAGGAACAATAAAAAAATTATCAGAGTTACTCTCCGCTCTCAATTTTAATGCCGTCAGCGCTTCTTGAGTAAACCCTGGTCGGCGATCGATGGTAGTGTACCACTTAGTCAATGTACGAGGTGCAGGCAAACATGTTCCGAAAGTTAAGTGTTAGGGCATAGTATTTCTTGCAAATTGTGGAGCCTGTTTATGCTATTATTGTAGTGTGTGCTTATATATATATATATATATATATATATATATATATATATATATATATATATATATATATATATATATATATATATATATATATATATATATATATATATATATGTAGGATAGAATAAGAGAGAGTTAGTAATAAACCTACAGTCAAGACCACTAGACGTATTATTATTTATTCCCCGAATCTCCCCACATTACATGGCGACCCTGCTGGCCCCTGGCTACTACAATGCAAGCGCACCGCCGGGACTGCATAAGAATTAAAGTAATTTATTGATGAAATAAATTTATCAAAATAAATATATGAAAATAATGTAATAATAAAATGAACATTATACCGGATATGACAAATAAAGTAAAATACGAATATAAGAAGAGACAACAATTTTTCTTATATTTATAGAAGATTTTTAAAGACCAATTTAATAAAAGGACAATGATATCCTTGATGATAAGAAAAAAAATGTTATGGAAAAAACGAAGAAAAGACCTGAAAAACAAATTATACAAGAAGCTCCAGTAACTTTGTTTTAATAGCAAAATCAAGATTGAGAAGTTTCAAAAAGGAAGATTTCAAGATACAGAAAACTGCTTAGTCCAAATTCCTTCAAGAGGCGAGTACTAATTTTATCAAAATATAAATCTGCAAGAAAAAAGAAGAGTACGAGGAAGTCTAGGCCAAACCACATAGGGGAGGTAAGAACATCTTCGAGTGCCAGAGCAGCAGAAAGAAGTCAGGGGTACAACGAGCGACTAGCCAAGTTCTGTAGCACGTACAAGACATCTCGAAAGCAGCGAATGTAAGTTTAATTATATAATAGTTTCGATGTCTATTGTCAAATTATATTATTACTTATATAATGTTGTACACAGAACTGGGGAAAGATTTTTTTTTATCATTCATTAAAAAAAATAGGAAAAACATTAGTACTATTAATAGAAAATTTCAAAATTATGTATTATACCAATATATGATATTAATAGAAAATTTCAAAATTATGTATTTGCCTGGCGTATTTGGACTATGAGAAAGCCTTTGATTCCGTCGAAATTCGGGCGGTGCTACAGTCCCTTCAGCGGTGCCAAGTTGACTGTCGGTATATCGAAGTGCTGAAGTGTTTGTACAGTAGGGCTACGATGGCTATCCGAGTACAGAACCAGAGCTCGAAACCTATCCAACTGCAGAGAGGTGTAAGACAGGGTGACGTTATATCCCCGAAACTCTTCACCGCTGCATTGAAAGATGTTTTCAAGCTACTGGACTGGGAAGGATACGGTATTGACATCAATGGCGAGTACATCACTCACCTTCGATTTGCCGACGATATAGTCCTTATGGCAGAATCGCTGGAGGACCTAAGCACTATGCTCAATGACCTCAATGGTGTCTCCCAACGGATAGGTCTTAAGATGAACATGGACAAAACAAAGATCATGTTCAATGTCCATGTCACACCTATGCCGGTAGTTGTTGGGAGCACTATGCTCGAAGTTGTTGACGAGTACGTTTACCTGGGACAAATAGTCCGACTAGGTAAGTCCAACTTCGACCGAGAGGTCAATCGACGGATTCAGCTCGGCTGGGCAGCATTCGGGAAATTACGACAATTATTCTCGTCAGGTATACCTCAATCTCTAAAAACTAGATTGTACAACCAGTGCGTGTTGCCAGTGATGACTTACGGATCTGAGACGTGGTCCTTCACCGCTGACCGTAGGAGGACGCTCAAGGTCGCTCAGCGAGCTATGGAGAGGGCTATGCTCGGAGTTTCTCTGCGTGATAGACTCAGAAATGAGGATATCCGCAGTAAAACCAGAGTGACCGACATAGCCCAACGGATTAGTAAGCTAAAGTGGCAATGGGCCGGCCATATAGCTCGAAGAACCGATAACCGATGGGGAAGAAAGGTTCTTGAGTGGCAGCCTCGTACCGGTAGGCGTAGTGTAGGGCGACCCCCCGCTAGATGGAGTGACGACCTGGTAAGATATGCAGGAAGTCGATGGATGCAGGTGGCTCAGGACCGTGCTTTGTGGCATTACTTGGGGGAGGCCTATGTTCAGCAGTGGACTTGTGAAGGGCTGTAATGATGATGATGATGATATAATTATTCAATATTTTTTAATTGATATGGTAACTTTCTAATTAATTATGTAACAGCTTCAGAGGAAATACTAACGTTAGATTATTATTATAGCTCAATGTCATAAACTTGGTATACCTAATCATTAATTTGTAAATCATTATATATTAAAAGTTATAAACGTTACATCCAATTATCATAATTTTTTTTCTGTTTTTATGTCAAATTTATTAATTCCTTATGGCAAATTTAATATAAAGTAATATCATAAAAAATCATTTATTACTAAGAACGTCGTTATCGTGTAAGAGTTCTCATAATAAAGAATAGCAATAACATATACGTGTACATAATACAGCATATCCTTAGTAGGGTACACACCGTAATTAAAGCGGAAAGGAAAACTGACTAGAAAAATGCTATTCTATTATAAAGTATGTACGACGCCGGCCTAAGAGAGATTTAATAGTATGTAATGTTTCTTAACTGAGTTAAATTTTGACTGAAAAAAAAATCCATTTTTAGCAATGATGCATTTAAAAGATGTGAGGAATGAAAGAAAGAAATGCTTAAAAGTTGAATACGAATGATTGAGTGGTTAAGTTTCGTCAATATTGGACTGATCACCCAAATATTTGATGATGCTTAAACTAGTAGTATTGAAGCCGTTAGGAGCACGAATTATGCATGGAAAGAATAGATATAGAAGAAAATAATTGACCTTAGTAAATAGGTAATGGAGAGATACGGGAACGTCCATCACTGGTATAACATATAGTCCTAGAGCAGGGTATGTTTCCGTGATTGGATGAAAAAATCAGGCGTAACGGGTACTAGGGAACAGTACCTTCAGGACAAGTGATGTACACGAGTTTACACATATTAGTACTGTTAGGGACTATAGAAGTCTTAAATTTGTTACCCTTAATAATGGTACATGGAGGTCATATCCTTCATTGGATCACAGTGTGAACTTAGTTTTCCTCCGTGACAATTGTTGGAGTCCTTTTAAAATGACTTAAACGTAGACCTCAATGTTGTGCGCACAACCCAAGGTACATTTTACCTTGATATAGAAAAAAAGTTTATGTACCAATAAAATGAAATGAATGTTACAAAAATGTAATATAATACCCAAACAAATGGGGGGCCCATATTTATAAAGTACCCGCGTGATAAAAATCAGGAAATAAAATATAAATGAAATGAATTAATACTCCGATTCCCAGTATCTAATAAATAAATAAATATATAAGTGAATAGAGAGAAAGAGAGCTAGCTAAAGGTCAAAAATATTAGGAAGAAATAAAAGAAAGTACTTACAAGAATTATGGAAAAAAAGGCTTATTAATCGACAAAAATACAGGATAATAAGGGGATTTCCTTATGATGACTTACGGTGATGACTTACGGATCTGAGACGTGGTCCTTCACTGCTGGCCGTATGAGGACGCTCAAGGTCGCTCAGCGAGCTATGGAGAGGGCTATGCTCCGAGTTTCTCTGCGTGATAGACTCAGAAATGAGGATATCCGCAGTAAAACCAGAGTGACCGACATAGCCCAACGGATTAGTAAGCTGAAGTGGCAATGGGCCGGCCATATAGCTCGAAGAACCGATAACCGATGGGGAAGAAAGGTTCTCGAGTGGCAGCCCCGTACCGGTAGGCGTAGTGTAGGGCGACCCCCCACTAGATGGAGTGACGACCTGGTAAGATATGCAGGAAGTCGATGGATGCAGGTGGCTCAGGACCGTGCTTTGTGGCATTACTTGGGGGAGGCCTATGTTCAGCAGTGGACTTGTGAAGGGCTGTAATGATGATGATGATGATGAAGGGGATTTCCGAGCAAATCAAAAGGTGTGATAAATGTATGATAATTTAAAGGTGAGATAGGTAGTTATTTTGCATTTCTGTATTAGGACTATAAATGCTACCCAAAATGCGACTAACGAGTTACGCATGTAATAACTATAGGGATCGATTTACACAGCTACGCGAAAATGTGTTGTGTGTGTAATGTGTATGTGTGCGTAATTGTTTAACCACATTTGTATATGAAGTTGAATTTTTTGTCATATATTTTTTATGTAAAATTTGTACATTTTAAACTATATTTGGTTTATATTTTGTACATAAAGTCCAGAATCTATCAATACACTATTATTATAAATTTATTAATGTAATAGTATTCTTTTTACGTTTTTTCTTTATAAAAGACAACGAAACTTAAAATTATGTTATCTGTTTGAAATAAAATTGCCTTTTTCAATGTTAATAAATATTTAGTAAAACAAACTTGAGCTGTGTACCTAGTAGTGTTCTTTTTTAAATATAAATTTCATGTCATGAAAAAATGAGTGTTCGAAATTATAAATAACTTAATTAATGATTTTTTTGTTGACGTACCTATGTAAAAGTATAATACTTTTACAAAACGAATTTAAAATTGAATGTAACAATCTATATTTAGAGGTACAAACTATTGGGAAAGTTAAATTCATTTTATTTATAATATCATTTTAATGCATGGTTAAAGCTAGGTACAATTATACAACGTAATCGAAAAAACCATTCCCATGAACATACTTAGAAATTAAAACAAAGGTGTCACAAACCGCTTGCTTGATTGTAAATTGTATTTGATCCCTGTAATGATTATGATTATGTTGCACTAGGACCGCCGTGAGACAAAACGTGTAATATTAAACCACTATCATTTTGCCAACTAACAGTCTATATGTAATGCAAAGAAAAGATTCTTTTGACCAGAGTTAGATACTACATACATAATTAGTAACATCCTACTAATTATGCAAATCGATGTAACAAGTGTTGCGACATAAACAATTAATAAAAATATATGTGCCAATGGTTATAACCGATTTATAGGATATTCCACTTTTCATAGAGTTTATTTGGATTTAGTAGGGCTCTAATGTAAGAATAGTTTTAATAATGTTTATATACTCACACTACAGTGTGATTTAAACAAGTATGCTGAAGTTTATCCACTTAAAAGTAAAGATACTTTTTCAATGGCATTAGCTTCTTTTACATTTGTTAAGGTTTAAACTGAATAATATAGTTTAAGTTTAAGAAAATAATAGTATTGTAAACAGCCTTATATACAATTTATAATGCTTTTTAACTACATTTTTTTAAAAAAACTGTATTTTCATGCCAAGTGAATTAATAGTTATATATGAAAATTTTAAAAGTTATGCAGTTTCATAGGCGAACTAAAAGTATTTTAAAACAAAAACTAAGAGAATCAATACAATCACGCAAGGAATTTGAAGATTGCTTAATAAATTCAAATTATAAAGTTAAAGAATGTTAATTTTTTTTAAATTACTGTGTTTACGATATTTTATTTCTATTTGATTATGATATTAGTATGTTATAGTAGGTATAAGAGTTTTAATATTTTAAAATAATCTATACCTTTTTTATTTTTTTATACACATATTTAAATTAAGTTATGATATATTTAAAAAAAATTTGATTGTTTTTTTTTTCTTTTTCCCGACGGGCGTGTAGTGTGTGCTTATATATATATATATATATATATATATATATATATATATATATATATATATATATATATATATATATATATATATATATGTAGGATAGAATAAGAGAGACTTAGTAATAAACCTACAGTCAAGACCACTAGACGTATTATTATTTATTCCCCGAATCTCCCCACATTACATGGCGACCCTGCTGGCCCCTGGCTGCTACAATGCAAGCGCACCGCCGGGACTGCATAAGAATTAAAGTAATTTATTGATGAAAATAAATTTATCAAAATAAATATATGAAAATAATGTAATAATAAAATGAACATTATACCGGATGTGACAAATAAAGTATATATATATATATATATATATATATATATATATATATATATATATATATATATATATATATATATATATATATATATATATATATATATATATATGATAAAGTTATTTATTTTGTATATATATATGATAAAGTTATTTATTTTGTAAAACATGAGTAAATAAAATACAAGTGTTAAAAAACTTAAAACGAGCTACATGCCATTTATGTCGTACAAAAATTATACTACATTAAGTTTACAATTACAATAATAGGCATATAAATATATGAATTAAATTTGATAGGTTAGTACTTTTGTCAACTTAATAAAATATTTTCAAGTAGAATAATATTGGTGTCTAAGGTAATAATAAGAATATTTAATCTAAATATAATTACAGCCAAACATTACCTCCCACAATTTCAGATTCATGGTTTCTACAAGCTACAATCCAATGTGCCGTCTAAGAGGATCTCTTGGAAATCTGTAAAAACAAACCAATAATAGAAAAATTTACTACTTTTTGTAATAACATGTAAAATGGGAAGTGATTTTTTTTTTAATTTCAACCCTAACGTGTGATATATTGTTGGAAACGTATTTAAAAATGAATAGGGGTTTACTCAAATCATTTTTTGATAATGTCAATAATTTCGGAAATAATCGCTCCAAAAGTAAAAAACAATGTGTCCCCCCCCCCCTCTAACTTTTAAACCATAGGTTTAGAAAATATGAAAAAAATCTGAAAAGTAGAACTTTATAAGGACTTTCTAGGAAAATCATTTTGAACTTGGATGGAACAGTTTTTGTACAAAAAAGACAAAAAGTTGTACAAAATAATTTCTGGACTAACTTTGTAGTATAATCGTATATGCAAGCATTTTTTTAACTTCGTTTACATATTTTATTATCCTGAACGTATCTTTTTTCAAACAAAAAAAGAATTATTAAAATCGGTTCTCGCAATCCAAAATTACCACCGAAAACTTCTGGCACGTCTATGTATTAATTAGTAACCCAATTTCCCGAGAGATGGCGCTGTAGGTACCTATTACATTGGGTCGGGTATTATCAAATTGTTCGGTTGGTCTCTCCTTGGCATCGCCTGCCGCGGAGCGTGCAATGTTGCACGCTCCATGTTCGCGCACGTACCCACTACCGGGAGCAGTTGCAGGAGCGCGGAGCGCTGCTGGAGCGCGAACATAATGGATACCCACATTTAAACTCATAAGTGGGAACACTTATTGTGACGGACGGGAAACTACGGAACCCTACACTGAGCGTGGCCCGACGCGCTCTTGGCCGGTTTTATTTTCATGTAAATACACTGCAATTCGGCATTTTGTCGGAGCTCGATTTACTGGCACGATCACTTCGGAATGACGCACGACGCGGAGCAACTAGTTTTATATAACGAGTATGAGTCGGACTCTCGGACCTTTTACAGAGGGGTGTGCCTTGCGATGCCGTCTCCTTTGGTTTAATACTCAAAGGCTTCGAACTAGTGATGAGACAGGATTGGGACGTTGATCGGTTAATTTGAGATTTATTAATTATTGATAAATAAATAAATTAATCAATTTTTATTTGAAATTAATTAAAAATAAAACAATGTAAGTAAGTGAACAATTTTTTTGGTAATGGAGACGATAGAAAATATTGATGTCCTTCGAATGAGATAATTTTTATCTCAGTAAGACCAAAACTTTGAGAGCTATGAATATTTTTGTAAAGACGTAGAGAATATCTCAAGAAAAAAACAAAATGGCTGCCACATAGAGGGGGAGGGGTTTAGACCTCAGTGTGTAGTGTATTTTTATATAAAAATATCTTTATTATAAGTACCTACAATATCGCTAGTCCGTGACCGGACACACTGTATATCGCACATGCGTTGCTATGACGTCACTTACCCAAATGATGTAATTTTTCAGGAGAAGCGTTTGAAAATTCAACACCCTATTATAGCATATAGTTCTTCTCGACTAAAGAAATAAAATGAAATAATATTTAAACTACTACTTTAAACTTCATTTTAAAGTAAAAGCAACCATCTCACTAATTACTATTAAAAATATATTATATTTGTACATGTAATCTAATGATTTCTTAAATTTACGCGAATGCTACACATTGAATTAAGCTATATATACGGATTTTATCGCGTTTAATCAACTTATGGTCACGAAGTGAGGAGGGGGGGTACTTAGATGTTTGACGTCTTAATGTCAAAGTTAGCCCTGCTACCTTCAGTTTTTGAATATTGATTTTTGGATCTACATGATCTACATAGAACGAGCTTACAATATCTTGAAGTCTTGCAGTGGTATGCTTGTGTTTGGGTAGATTTTTCAGATGGCAGGTGGTAGCACCAATCCATCGACTGTGGCCGGCTTCACTCGGTCGCTGTGACGTAGGCGTCGTCATTCGCCAACACTACAGGGAATTTCTTGTCTCCAATACTTGCTTGACGTGCTGAAGCTTGGCAGCCTGATGATTGATGATTTTCTGTCCCTTGTGCTCTCTAAAACAAAGATTTACCTATGGTAGCTAACTGTGAAGAATGAACGATCGATTCACCATTTAAATATCGGTTGGTATGGGTCTTTTGCCTATACACAGTGTGACCGATAGTGTTATCAAGATTTCGGATGTCTAAAACATCTAGGAAAGCTAAAGAACTATCTGCCTCTACCTCCTTTGTGTGTTGTATTTTGGAGTTTATGGAGTGAGTATAAAGTTTAAGGTGGTCTAAAAATGCAATTGCTTTGTCACATGGTAAAATTGTGAAAGTGTCGTCTACGTGCGGCTTGTACAATTTTGGATTTACAGAAGCAGTAAGAAGGGCTTTCTCCTCAAAGTCCTCCATGAATGTGTCGGCGACTATAAGATATATACAGATGAGCCCATCGCCACACCATCATCTTACTTGTAGAACTCTTCCTTCCACAATAGATAGCCAGATGTGAAGCAGTGTTTAAGTAATACCGCTTATTCTGCAGGCATGTTATTATCTTCTAGCCTCCTAGTTACAATTGAGATGCAGTCTCTAATAGGTAGGCACGTGAATAGTGACTGAACACCAAAACTGACCAGTATCATTGTCAGCGAGATCTATGTCTTTTATCTCACTAACAACGTGGTGTGAATCCTTTGTGTGTGCTCTGGTATGTCCTCTCGGTGGTGATAGTATTTTTGCCAAGTGTTGTACCTAAAAGTAGCATTATTAATCAATAACCCTTACGGTACGTATTTGAAGTTTAGATGTACTTAATAAATATAATAAATATACTTAATAATAAGACATTACTGAAGTTCATGTAACACTAGAATAGCAATAATCACATTATAATTTTCACTTGTTTTAAGATTTATATAAATCCGTTAAAAATAGTTTAATTTCGACGTGTAAAGCTGAGAACAAATTATCGGACGCACACTACTAAGCCTACTACTAAGCCTGTACACTACTAAGCCGCGTCCGTCAGCCGCGGCTGACAGACGCGGCTTAACAGTGTGCACGGTAGTCGAGACGGCGTCTTCGGACGCCTCGCTTCGGTCATTCCATAAAGGTTTGTCATTCAAGAAATATGACAAGCAGCGACAGCGAGGATGAATCTATAAAGTTAGCGGCAGCTGTTTTATGTTGTCCTCCAAAAAAAAGTGAAAAGGAGTGCTTGGGTCCATGATATTAATGTATGTAAAACGACTCGAGTATGATGAATTTCATACACTGTATCCAGACTTACAAAAAGATGATAAACGTTAAAAAATGTACTTATGAATGTACTAATATGTACTTATAAATATAGGCACTCGTGGCCATGAACACATTCAATTAATTTTTTTTTCATTACACATCATGTCGCGAGCGCAGTTGGTTCGCTGGTTCGTTGTGACACTCGAAACGTCCGCGGACGCGTCCCGTGCCCCGTTCACACAGTCCGCGGACGCACCAAACATCCAGCCGGCCAGATTCTGTTCGGACGTCCGAACGCTCAAGAGCGACGCAAGGTCATGTCCGCGTCTTACGGCCGATAGTTTGCACAGTGTAGTATTAAATGTACCGGCTAGATCTCAATAAGCCACGGCTATCAGCCGCTTCCGTCAGCCGCGTCCGATAATTTGTTCTCAGCTTAACATTCGCCTAAATATTAGAATATCACATTGAATAAAACTATTATTTATGGATTTTATCGTGTTTAATTACTTTAATTTATTTTTATTATTATCCTGACGTTTCGGGTGCTTTACAGCACCCATGGTCACGGGGGGACTGAGATGTTTGTCGTCCCAATGTCATAGTTAGTCCGGCTACCTTCAGTTTTTTTTTAATATTAATTTTTGATCCGATTTACGCAAAACGAGCTTATAGTATCATGAAGTCTTGCAGTGGTATGCTTGGGTTTGGGTTTAATTTTGTTAATTATAGGATCCCAAGCAGATGGTAGCACCCAACCATCTCCTATATTGAAATTTGGATGTTTTTTAATTTCAATAGCCTCGCATATCATCCTTGGTAGGAATCGGTGTTCTTTTGCGAGAATTTGTGGTTTATTAAATCTAATGTAACGGTGGGGACGATCTTGAACATGTTCGCAGACTGCAGACTTCCCGGAGCGTCGGTGCTTCACATCAGCTATATGTTCCTTCACGCGGGTTTTTATAGATCTCTTTGTTTGACCTATGTAAGAGAGACCACATTCACAATCTGCTTGTAGCCAATCTTGTCCGTGACTCCTCTGACATATGGTAGTAGAGCAGGCGCGCGCTCGACTGTGGCCGGCTTCACTCGTTAACTGTGACGTAGGCGCGGGACCCAAAGCTTGTTGTCATGCAATACTTGCTTAACGTGCTGAAGCTCCGCGGCCAGATGTTTTCTGTCACAGATCCCTCGTGCTCTCTGAAACAAAGATTCACCCACGGTAGCTAACTGTGAAGGATGATGGTGAGATTCACCATTTAGATATCGGTTGGTATGGGTCTTTTTCCTATACACAGTGTGACCAATAGTGATATCGGGATTTCGGATGACTAAAACATCTAGGAAGGCTAAAGAATTATTTGTCTCTAACTCCATTGTGATCAATCTCACAACCGATATCTAAATGGTGAATCTCACCATCATCCTTCACAGTTAGTTACCGTGGGTAAATCTTTGTTTCAGAGAGCACGAGGGATCTGTGACAGAAAACATCTGGCCGCGGAGCTTCAGCACGTTAAGCAAGTATTGCAAGACAACAAGCTTCGGGTCCCGCGCCTACGTCACAGTGAATGAGTGAAGCCGGGATAATAATAAAAATAAATTAAAGTAATTAAACGCGATAAAATCCGTAAATAATAGTTTTATTCAATATGTAGTGTTCGCGTTAATTTAAGAAATCATTATTAGAATATCACGTTTAAATCAACCACTTAATGCTTTTACTTATTGTGTAATTTACATTGGTACTACACTTTAAAAAAATTTAGAAGTCTGTACTAAAACTGGCAAGTATAGAGATGGTATATCGGAATCCAATTCTATGGTTTTTCAAAATATGAAGATTGTCTTCTGTTAAGTGTCTTGAGCATAGCACACCATTTTTGGTGGAAAATCATTGGTCCCCTCGACAAGTAGCGTCGATCCACATCTTTTTCCTTTCGGAGCATTTAGGAAACCTTTAACATATAGGTACACCACTATTTTTATAAAATATTGGCTTTAAAAAATATAAACGATGACCAAACAAATATCTACTTATAAATCACAACACTATCGATACACGTGCTGTCTTTAGACAAAGACAACTACTGTAATTAATGTAATGAGTGAAAGGGATATTCTAAAAAGACATCAACGGATGCTTAGTTGTCTCACTTTGCACCATTATATATCCAGTATAAGTTGCACTCCGGTTCATTTGAAATAGGTTAACGTGATAAGAATAGAATTTACTTACCGATAAAATGTTATGCCATCTTTTTGATAACTGGATGTCTTAGCTGACTTTCCACACTATTTTACTGCACAGGAAGCCATTTGTAATATATTTTAGATACCTACAAGACTACTTTTAAATTGTCAAGAACTCGGACGTGCCTACGTGTCACAAACTTAGTCGTCACTGATATCGTGATTCTTAGCGTTACTGCGTATGCTAGCTACAGCAAGCATGTGTTGCGCGCGTTTGTGGCCCTGTATGCGGAATCGATTAGGGGGTAATCTGTGATCTACGAACTTTCCATTGCAAAATTGCTGCCTATTTGAAAATCTGAGTTGGCAGCACTGATATACAGTTTGCTATTATGGAGTGTAGAGGTAAGGAGTACGGACTCTGTATAAAAAAGTGTCCGTAGGAACACTGTAGCTACAGTCTAAATTGTAAAGAACTTTTTATAATTTTTTTATTGCACTGACTTTCAGCATTATTCTTTTTAGAGAAATTATTTTATTGCTTTCAAAATTTTTATTACTCTCAACGTATTTGACGGCGATTGATCATACCCTGTAGCTACTCGAGCGCTGTTGTGGAGAGTTTTTAACCGTTATTTACTGCTTACAGATGGACACATTGTCAGCTAGTCTCCTACAGGAGATTGTCCTCCTTACTTCTATACTCCATGCTTGCTATGCAATTTTCTATTTATCTATGCACAGAACAGTAGACAGAGAAACCAATAGACAAATTGACGCCTTCTTTCGCATTCACACACGAAAAAGATAGATTTATGCATACGTTTTGCATAGAAATGAGACAGATCGGTGTGATTGTTTGTCCCTTTCTCCGTGCCGGTTTTTTCGTTTAGCAAACTGTACTTTGCTAAACAACTTTGACAGTTTGTAGTGATCTTAGGAGTTTACAAGTTGGTTTAAGTGAGAAAAAACTTAGGATTGGTGAATCCTGTTCAGTTCAGTTTTTAGAACAATTAAATATTTTATCTAAATATGTTTAAAAGTCATAAAGATTATTATATAACGTAAAACTACGTTATTGTCCTTTCTCACTCGAGGCCACGCTAATCATTAGTCTATTGGTTTCGCTGTCTACTCACAGAACACTAATAATAAATAATAAGGAGTTTTGGCGGGAACTTGGCCGTTGACGGTTTGTTGCTTCTGTTTTGTCGCTTGAATAATGGTTTGAAGTGCATTTTGATTCGTAAAAATGAAGCGATTTTGTGAACTAATTGTCTGCGAGTCTGAAATAATAAAGAAAACGACGAAACAAGTGGTTTGATGTTGATATCACCTCAAGTTAATTTGATCGCTTGGGTGCCTTATGAACTTCAGTGGCTGTCATCATCAACTGTCTGCTGGTTGTAATATCATCATCATCATCGTTACAGCCCTTCACAAGTCCACTGCTGAACATAGGCCTCCCACAAGTAATGCCACAAAGCACGGTCCTGAGCCACCTGCATCCATCGACTTCCTGCATATCTTACCAGGTTGTCACTCCATCTAGTGGGGGGTTGCCCTACACTACGCCTACCGGTGCGAGGCTGCCACTCGAGACCTTTCTTCCCCATCGGTTATCGGTTCTTCGAGATATATGGCCGGCCCATTGCCACTTCAGCTTACTAATCCGTTGGTTGTAGCTGGTTGTAGCTGTTGCCAAAATCTCCCAAAAATTTCGCAATATGCCGCAAAAGCATACTGTGAAGAAAAAATATATAAAAATGAAAATTCCGAAAGAAATGGTAATCCCAGAAGAACTAGAACCCAGAGCGGTAAAGCCAGTTAAATAAAAAAATTACCTTTGGTTCCGTAGACAGAGGTGGGTTTCTCTGTCTACGTTTGGTTCTGTGACAGAAGTCATATATAATAGGCATGTCGATTCACTCTTATAAAAATCGATCTCTGAATCGATTTGAATCGAAGGTACTTGAATCGATTATCGATTAAATCGAGGAATAAAAGATCGATTTTCGATTAATCGCGACATTTTCAAACATGAAATTTCAAAAAATTTCGATTTTTTTTCTTTAACTTCTAAACAGTAATATTTTTTTTTAAATAAAATATTAGTAATCTTATTGATTAACATTACTAATATTCCTTTTAACCACTCCTGGTAAGCTTGAATCGCTTGTGTTAGGAGTGGTTCGCACATACTACACTCGATCCACACACAAGTGATTCCACGTAACACTTTTATTTGACATTTTAGGCTAAAAACAACAACAATACTTTTACAAAAGTGCAAACTGCAACGTACATTTCTCGATAAATCTGTTTCAATTTAATAACTCGCTATTTATCATATTGAAATGAATGTTACACGAACACAATACTGGTTATTTCCTTACTATAAACCTCTATAAACTTCAACGTACGGTATAATATTTTTTACAGTATCTAGGTATTTAAAAAGTACTCTGTCTGTACTACAAAGCTAAGCTCACAGTATGTATATTTTTGATAATATGTAATGTAAATTCACAAGTTCACAGTTCAAACAGGTTCACAGCTATAATATAATATTATATTATAGTACAGGAGGTGAAATATAATATGAAAATATCGCTCGGTCGATCGAAAAAATATTTATAGTTTGGGATGTAATATTACCTTATTGGAAACGGTTCTATTTAAAAGTACGGTGAGCGATATTAATTTATATCTCGAGATGTAATATTAAATTACATTATATCCCTTAGTGGAAAGTGGGCTTAAGAATTTTAGAAATGAAAATGAAATGACAAATTTTCGATATTGTTGGATGCGTTCATAAACATTTATTTTATTCAAATATATATTGCTTTCAAATTATCAACCAAGTACGATCGGTTGTTTTTGCTTCCCCCAATAGCAAAAAATTAAAAAGCTGTGGTATCTTACCCCAGCCAGTTTGGGAATTTTAGCTAGTTCTTGAATCAAATGAATCAGTCCGATTCAATAGGTTTTTGGATCGATTCAGTGAATCGATGCGGTGCTTTGAATCGATCTAAAAATCGATAATTTTACACCAAAGAATCGATTTTTCAATTAATGGATTTTGGATCGACATGCCTAATATATAAGCTAGTAGGTATAAACATTAAACAGCAGTAAATTAGTAATTAATATAGAAAAGGGAATTTAGTTTAGCTTGATATACTATTTATTTATCTATGATCTATTTTATTATTAAAATGCTTCCATGTAAATGTAATATAAATAGATCTGATATTAACATGTAATTTATTCATTTCACATTGTAGTTTTTACAATTTAAAGCTATCTCTCGCATCGCAAAAGAACTTATTACAATTAAACAATTTACGATTTCAAGCACTAAATATGAATAAGAAACCAATAGCCTTTGGTAAAATTAGTTTTAATTTCAACAAGTCCGAAAAAACAAACGATACTTCTACATCAGGTTTCGGAACATTCGGGCGGACGCCTATACAAGAGCAGAAAGAAATAGAGGAAATTACCGACGACTTAGAAAATCAGCATGTACAGCAAGTTATGGGTATCAAACATTTTGGGAAAAAAGCTAAAAACTTTGATGTAGAAGAAATGATGGAACAAGCTCGAAAAACAGCTCAAGAAGTAACGAAAAAGAAGTTAGAAGTTAATGAAGATGAATTTGGTAAAGAAACAGACACTGTAAATCAACAAAATAAAGACGATAATGTTATCGGACCTCCTGTCCCACCAGGAATACTACAAGATGATGAAAATGATGATGACTTAATAGGTCCTCCAATACCTAAAGAAATTTTAGAGCCAGGTTCTATTGACAGTGCACAATCAAAAACAGATAATGCAAACAGTGATGAAGACAGTTATGATGAACTAAGTGGTTCGGATGACGAAGAATTTAATTTAGAAAAGAGGATACCTAACACTCATGAGGTAAGGATTATTATTTAAGAATAATAATTTATCTCACTATCTTGTCATAACTGAAAAAACAAATACTGTAGTTCTCTTTTTGGAATATGAATCTACAAGCTAATATAATTCAGAGAAGTGTGCACTTGTTCTTATCCACACAAGTTTTGGATATTTTTTGCAGACAATAATGATTAACCAATAACTGATGGGAAAAAAGGGTTCAGGTGTGTCAGCTTCATACTAGTAAACAGATTATGGGATAGCCCTCCACTACACGGAGTATCAACCTGGTAAAACATTCATTACACCCAGGTAGCATCAAAGTATTGAGTTGAATTGTATTTGATGGCTCTGTGGCGCAGTAGCTTAGCAATGAGTAATAGCATGGAGGGCCACGGGTTCAAATTCCGCTTGGAACAAGTATTTGTATGGCCTACAAGTAATTGTTCTGAGTCTAGATGTTTGTCCTTGTGCAATTTATGTATGTAAACTGCCTCCATGATACAGGAGAAAATCCTAGTATGGGGGGTATGTATCCTAATATAACTTTAAAAAAATAAAAAGTATTGATGAAACAATTACATTTTTTAAATGTTTCGGATCAAACAAATAACATGACCTACAAATATAGAGTATGGTAATGTCCAATGACCGACATTTCGAGTGGGTCTCACAGAACACAGAGCACTTTATTTTTAAATAAAACAAACTCGCTAGAATTTTCTCCTTTATCGTGGAGGTAGTTTACAAACATAACACAAGGACAAACATCCATTTGTAAGCCATATAAATACTTATTCCGTGCGGGATTTCAACCCGCGACACACAGTGCAGCCACTCATTGCTAAGCCACGGAGCCGTCAAAGTACTGAATTGTGTGAAATGTTTTGTAAGACAAATCAATACTTGAATGACCGGGTCACTAGAAATTAGTGAATAACACATGTCTAGTAAGGTAATACCTACTCAGATAGACTCCTAAGTAGGAAAGAAGTCCTATCACCTGTGCCTATCCTAGAAGTGCCTTTAATATGTTGACTCTTTTGAACATCAACATTACAATATTACAATATTTTAGCCTGTTATAGTCTGTTTGCACTGAGGAACATCCAACATGTAATGTTTTGAAACAAATCACATAGAATAAATTACACAACATGTTTTGTTGATGGAGACGTTCGCACTCATAAAAACTGTAAAATTTTCAACAGATATTAAAAGTTATCTTTCAACATGACATTATTTCTACAAATTTGTTTTCAAACATTTTGTTTCTGTAGTTATAATGATATGATATAGTTAAAATATGTACAATAAACACTCACAGTTAACATAACTCTTGCATTGCAACTTGTTGATTAGGTTACTCTTACTTCTAAAGTGGTACCTAGTTTCTTATTAACAAATTTATATGATTGATTAAAACTACTTTTACGGATTTTATCACATTTAATTTTAATTATTTTTATTTTTAATTCCCGACATTTCGGGTGCTTTCCAGCACCCATGGCCATGAGAGTGTGCCTGCTGTACTACCATATGTTAGAGGTGTCACAGACAAGATTGGCTGCGTCTTGAAGCGAGCTTCTATTAGAACATTCTACAAGCCGCCGAAGAAGATTAGTCAGTCCTACCATCCATCAAGTGTCATATTCCTCTACAAGATGCAGGAGTGTACAAGCTTGATTGTGAATGTGGTCTCTCTTATATAGGACAAACAAAAGGATCAATTAGAACCCACATAAAAAACATACAGCTGATGTGAAGCATCAACATTCTGGGAAGTCTGCAGTTTGTGATCATATCCTAGACAGCACCAACCATTACATCAGATTTGATAGACCACAAATCCTCACGAAAGAACACCGACTCTTGTTAAGGATGATACATGAGGTAATTGAAAATAAGAAACATCGTAATTTCAATAGAGAAGGAGGCTGGGTACTACCACCTGCTTGGGACCCTATAATCAATAAAATTAAAACTAAACCCGAGCATACCACTGCAAGACCTCAGGACATAGTTCATTTTGCATAGATCGGACCATAAACAATAAAAAAGCTGAAGGTACTCCGGGTTTAACAATGACATCGGGACGTCGGTCACCTCAGTCCCCCGTGACCATGGGTGCTGGAAAGCACCCAAAACGTCGGGAATTAAAAATAAAAATAATTAAAATTAAAATTAAACGTGATAAAATATGTAAAAGTATTTTTAATCAATGTGTAGTGTTCGCGTAAATATAAGAAATCATTAAATTTATATCAATTTTGTTGCCATGTAGTGGCAGTGTAAAATTATCCACTACTATCATCCCATAGGTGTTGTAAGAGGTGACAGGGGGAAAAATCAGGAGAGGGCAGCAGCATCTTCCTAATAATGACTAAAAATAAAAAAATTGCAGCTGCTAAACCAATTGCTAAGTGTACCAACTATGGAATTTCCCCCAATGAGGCAATCTAGGGGGGAGGGGGAGGCCGATGTGCAGCAGTAAACTTTAGAAGTTTTTAGTTGATGGCCGTGTAGTGGCGGTTGAGAATATCCACTACCCCATGTCTTCCAGTGGGTGTCATAAGAGACGACAAAGAGAGACAGGCGAGAGATGTGCAGTAGCATATTCCTAATAACAACAATAATATAATAAAAAACTGTGGTTGCCAACCCGCTCGCCAAGCGTAGCAACTATGGCAAATATCCCCCCATGAGCAATGGCGCAAACAAACGGCCCCCAGTCCCCGGCGGCCCCCAGTCTCCGGCGGCCCCGCTATTCTTGGCTACGGTGGCGATCATGGCAACGGTGGGGCAGGCGGTGTTAAGAATCTCCGGTGGAGGTTTGGTTGCCACCTACGACGACTCGACCTGGCAACATATAACGCACGCACCCTGAAGACTGACGAGGAGATACTGATAGAGAGGGGGAGGATACGGTAATCCTCGAGTCTGGCAACTTGTTCTATCACCGGGATGGTGACCATCAGTACCAAGGAGGTGTCGGATTTATTGTCTACAAGTCTCTCATAAACAACGTTGTAAATATTGGGAAGTGTGTCGACGAGGGTCGCGTACCTGATACTCAGAATCACCAAACGGTATTTGCTGAAGGTCATACAGGTTTACGCATCAACCCCGGCACATCCCGATGAGGAGGTGGAGGAAATGTATATATTTCTAGAGCCATGCCTTCCTCCAAAACCCACTATATGGTGTTGATGGGAGACTTCAACGCAAAACTAGGCACAAGAGAAAGCGGTGAGCTGAAGTGAGGGAAATTTGAAGTAGGGCAACGGAACCGTAGGGGCCAGCAGGTGGCAGACTTTATGGAGAAAGAGGGACTCTTTATGATGAACTCCTTCCAGAAGCGGCCCCACAGGAAGTGGTCCTGGTCGAGCTCCGACGGTTAGACAAAAAATGAGATGTCTCAGTGATCGCGAGGGTGAAAACTGGCAGCGATTACCGAATAGTTAGAGGCACACTGAACTTAAACGTTAAGTTGGAGAGGTCTCGTCTAGTGAAGTCGACGCTCCGTCCTCCTCGTGCGCTAATCCAAGATCCCGAAAACTTTCACCTCGAATTACAAAACCGTTTTCAGTGCCTAGAGGACTGCAATAAAGTGGATGAATTGAATGACAAGCTCGTGGAAACTGTCCATGCGGTTGGAGCTAAGTTCTGCAAGACCCGCCGCAGAAGAACACAAAAACTCTGCGATCACACTCTTAATCTCATGGATGTTAGACGGGAGATGAAGCTGCATTCCTCAGCAGATTTGACAGCATACAGGCAACTGAACAGACAGATCTCCAAATGCATGCGGCAAGACTTACGCAACTTCAATACAGCTCATATTGAAGAAGCGATTGAGCGAAACCAGGGCTCCAAAGTCTTTGCCAGAGATCTGTCTGATAGCCCACTGTCAAAGCTGAAGACTGAGTGTGGCAGCATCGTTTCCGGGACACCTGAGATTCTGAGAGGTTCTATGGGCAGCTGTACACATCATCGTTAGAGTCACACGCAAGTGTGAGAGTCTTATCCGACACTATTCCGATGTTATCCCGGACGTCAGTTTGAGCGAGATTAGAATGACTTTCCAGCACCTTAAAAACGGCAAGTCCCCGGGCGAGGATGGAATTACAGCGGAGCTGCTGAAAGCGGGTGGAAAACCGGTACTTGAAGTCCTTCAGAAGCTCTTTAATTCCGTCCTCCATGGAGGCACTACTCCCGAGGCGTGGAGCAGAAGTGCGGTGGTCTTGTTCTTCAAGAAAGGTGACAACGGCCCTCTTGAAGAACAACAGACCGATATCCCTTCTGAGCCGCGTCTACGTGCTGTTTTCGAGTCACTATGAATCGTCTCGCACACAGACTCGACGACTTCCAGTCTCCCGAACAAGCCAGTTTCCGAAAAGGCTTCAGTACCATAGACCACATACATACCCTTCGGCAAATTGTACAGAAGTCCAAAGAGTACAATCTGCCACTTTGCCTGGCGTAGGTGACTATGAGAAAGCCTTTGATTCCGTCGAAATTTGGGCGGTGCTACAGTCTCTCCAGCGGTGCCAAGTTTACTGTCGGTATATCGAGGTGCTGAAGTGTTTGTACAGTAGGGCTATGATGGCTATCCGAGTACAGAACCTGAGTACGAAACCTATCCAACTGCAGAGAGGTGTAAGACAGAGTGACGTTATTTCCCCGAAACTCTTCACCACTACATTGCAAGATGTTTACAAGCTACTGGACTGGAAAGGATACGGTATTAACATCAATGGCGAGTACATCACTCACCTTCGATTTGCCAACGATATTGTCCTTATGGCAGAATTGTTGGAGGACTTAAGCTTTATGCTCAATGACCTCAATAGTGCCTCCCAACGAATAGGTCTTAAGATGAGCATGGACAAAACAAAGATCATGTTTAATGTCTATGTCACACCTATGCCCATAGTTGTTGGGAGCACTAAGTCGAAGTTGTTGACGAGTACCTTTACCTGTGACAAATAGTCCGACTAGGTAAGTCCAACTTCGACTGAGAGGTCAATCGACGGATTCAACTCGGCTGGGCTGCCCAGTTGAAGTTCGGGAAATTACGACACATCTTCTCGTCAGGTTTACCTCAAAATCTGAAAACTAAGTTGTACAACCAGTGCGTGTTGCCAGTGATGACCTATGGAACCGAGACGTGATCCTTCACTGCTGGCCTATGAGGACGCTCAAAGTCATTCAGCGAGCTATGGAGAGGGCTATGCTCGGGGTTTCTCTGTGTGATAAACTTAGAAATGAGGATATTCGCAGTAGAACCAGAGTGACCGATATAGCCCTACGGATTAGTAAACTGAAGTGACAATGGGTCGGTCATATAGCTCGTAGAACCGACAACCGTTGGGGAAAAAAAGTTCTCGAGTGACAGCCTCGTACCAGTAGGTGAAGTGTAGTGCGACCCCCCCACTAGATGGAGTGACAACCTGGTAAGACATGCAGAAAGTCGATGGATGCAGGTGGCTCAGGACCATGCTTTGTGGCATACCTTGGGGACGGCCTATGTTCAGCAGTGGACTTGTGAAGGGCTGTAATGATGATGATGATAAAACTTTAGAATATACCAATTGTATCATGCTTTAAATTAATAATCTTATTTTTTATTACAGGTAGAAATGCTGCATGGTACCAAGGCAGTGATAGCACTGGCTGTGGATCCCTCTGGAGCTCGATTAGCCACTGGATCAATTGACTATGATGTCTCATTCTGGGACTTTGCTGGTAGGTAGTCTTTATGATTAAAATATGATTAACTATGGGTATGGTATGATATGGATGAGATGACCCCCCACTACAGTGGCGAAGCTAGGGCTCCAAACTTGGGCAAGCCCAAGATATGGTTTTGTTATTTATAGCAGTTTTATAAAAATACACCAATCTTGATCTGTCTCCACTCTTCAGTTTCATATTCAGTGCTATCAAGGACGTGCTTAACAAAGCACACAGAAGGCATCCTACCGCTAGATAGATTGTGTAACATATGCAATTGCATACCTTCGGTGACTTTGAAAAGAGCCCTTTGGGTTTGCTTGAGCGAAAGAAAAAGATATTTCCATACGATACATGAACAAAAGAAAAGCATGAACAAAGTACAAACAAACTATGTTCAAAAATAAAAAAGGGACACCTGGCAGATGTGAAACACCGAAATTATTTTGTTTAAACAGATTATGACATGAATTACATATGGTATAATGAGAAGATAAATAATGTTTATTTATTATATAATTATTCATTTTCAATTTTAATAAATCGTACAAAATTATATTTTTAATTCTTAATGTAAAATATAAATATTAAATTAACTGACAGCGTATTTGTGCCATCTAGCGTAATCTGTACGTACCACCGTGAGAATCAATAAATTTTCGTTCGATAAAATGACTAAAGTAAATATTCTTTAAAAACCTCAATACATCTATTCATTTATTTTATTATAAGCCCCGCACGTTGATATTGCGATGGAACCTTGTCACAATAACAGTTGCGTGACGTCATCCACCGCAAAAAAGTACAGACAACAAAAACGTTAATCTTCTTTACGTGTAAGGTGTTGCCACCTCTGGTGAAAAATGTTAATAACCTTGGTTTATAGGTATTTATATTATACTAGCTTGCCAGGAAGACGTTGTTCTGCTCTTTTCGACGATCCTTTGTCATGTCCTATTAAAAATTCACAAAAAAGAAATTGTGGGTCATTCATAGGGAAAAAAAATTATCCTATCTCTCAAGTGTGACCAAACTGCACACGGTGTGCAAATTTTATTAAAATAGGTTCAATAGTTTAGGAGTCCATCGCGGATAAACAACGTGACATGTAATTTATATATATACACTAGCTTGCCAGGCAGACGTTGTTCTGTCATTTTCGACGACCCTTTGTCATGTCCTATTAAAAATCCTTAAAGTCGCAAAAAAAATTTGTGGGTTACTCATGGGCAAAAAAAAACTACCCTATCTCTCAAGTTGGACCAAACTGCACACAGTGTGCAAATTTGATTAAAATCGGTTAAATAGTTTAGGAATCCATCGCGGACAAACAACGTGACACGTAATTTATATGTATTAAGATTATGTACATATATTTATAGGTATTTAATTATAAATATTTTCTTTCTGCTTTACGAAATAACTGTCCACTTTAATAATCATTTCACGAGCACGTCTGTTAATTACTTTCTTACTCATTGTAACAGAATAAGTATGATAACAATAACAAAAATTAACAACAAAAATAAAACAGGATAACGAAAATAAAAAGCTATGAAAACACGTGGTTAGAGGTGCGAGGTAGAGAAGCGCTGGCTGACGAATACCAATTGTATCATGCTTTAAATTAAAAGTTGTAACCCTTGCGAACGGTACTGACAATTCGACTACGTCACTAAGATGGTCGCCAGTCGCAATATCAAAGTGCGGGGCTTATACATTAAAAATTTGGGCTTTACATTAAAAAAAAGATTGTAACAATTATTTGCTATAAAATTAAACTTATACCTAGGTATCTAATATTTAATGCTGAAGTTCAAAATGATATTTTTAACTCACATGGTAATATAAGTATTGAGTTTATTAAACCTTTAAATACGCCTAGAATAATTAAACGTTAATACTAAAGAGCCCTGCACATATTAAAGTATGAAGAAATCTTTATTGAATTAAAATTTAATTTTTAAAGATTTTACTTTTTCCTCGCCGATTAGCACTTTAACACACTTATATTCATCACAAGAAACATTTTATTATCCTCCCATTTTCACTAAAAATGTTTGAAAAGCATAAATTTTTTAACAGACAACTGAAACAAACATAAACATTGAAATGTGAAGTGATCATTTTTATAGATCAAGCCCGGCTTCTGGGCTTCTATGGAGGCTTCGCCACTGCCCCACTACATGGGATGACAACCTGATGAAAAATGCAGTAAGTCAATGGATGTAGTATAGGCAGGGCCGGACATTCTAAAGCCCACAGGATTCAGGTATTTGGATCGAGCGTGATCAGTACAACATTGGGGACATAAATAAAGCAAATCAAATTTTAAGGGTCAAAATTTTTAATAATGTTTTTCATTTACAATTATTATTATTTTAATAAAATTATTAGAAGATAATTAAACATTATTTCGAAAGTAGCCTTACTTAAACATATTCATTGTTTCGGCTACTAAACAACATCTAACTCTTTTTTTTTTTAAACGTTACCCCTACACTAGGATTTTCTCCTGTATCGTGGGGGCAGTTTACAAACATAAATTGCACAAGGACTAACATCCAGACCCGGAACAATTATTTGTAGGCCATACAAATACTTGTTCCGTGTGGGATTCGAACCCGCGACCCCCAGCGCAGCCACTCATTGCTAAGCCACTACGCCACGGAGTTGTCAAACTTGCATATTACATGATTTGCATAGGACATATTATGTATGAGTTTTGCTTCTCGTCAATTCAGCCTATCCCTCGCGGGATGAGAATCGGGAATTTATGAATTAGATCCACACATTGCATTTTCTTATAGAATATGAGTGACAAACGAGCACACAGTCCACCTGATTGGATGCAGACGCTATGTCCCATAGACATGTACATTTATCCACGATTAAGAATCAAAACGCAGATGCGTCGTCACCCCTGAGGACTAAGATGGAATGCCTCGTTTCCAGTATAAAAGGGTCTCCGGATCTCTATACTCACCATATGAAACACATCAGTATTAAGCTGCTATTTTACGCTGGTATTCTGTGAGAGCGTGGTCCTTCCCCGGTCGAGCCGACCCATTTTTTGGGGTTCCGGTATTGCATTATTCCCTGTAATGATGATGATGATGACGGCAAGTGGCTTAGGACAACGCCACAAATATTTTATTCACATTCGGCTTATTTAAAGTTCTCCCAAACAATAAACTCTACCACCGGTTAATTTATTAACTTACACCGCCACTACAAGTTAATCACTTTTCAGGTATGGATTCGTCAATGCGCTCATTTCGTACGCTCCAACCGTGCGAGAATCATCCGATAAAGGCCCTACAGTACTCCGCCACTGGAGACTCCATTCTTGTCGTAAGTGGTTCAGCACAGGCCAAGGTGCTGGACAGAGACGGTTTTGAAGTGCTCGAATGTGTGAAGGGCGATCAGTATATTACCGATATGGCAAGGTGGGTAGTTGCATTTTGTGCCTCTATTATTAATAATCATCATAAGAACTCTTCACAAGTCTAATGCCACAAGACATGGTCCTTAACCATTTGCATTTCTCAATATACCTCGGTGCCGCCCTACACTTTACTTACTCAGATGTGGCTGCCTCACTAAAATCTTTCTTCCCATCAGTTGTCAGACTTTCTTCAGTTGAATAATCTGCTGGACTATCATCATCATCATTTCTGCTCTATACAGAACCATTGCTGAACATAGGCTTCCCCCAAGGAATGCCACAAAGCACGGACAATTCTGAGCCACCTACACCCATCGTCTTCTTGCGTCTAATACTCTGGCTATGTCAATTGGGCTATGTCAATCATCAAAAACACAGTAACAGTTACTCATTGCAAATGCAGTAAAGAAAAAATAAGAGACGTGGGGTAGCTGTGCCGGACGGGCGAAACTCTCCAGAGTAAATGTTGTCGAAGATACTTCGCGAGTCGCTCACGTCCTACACCTATAGGTTCCGGTGGGTACTTTCACCGCCGTCTTTGTGGGCGCCGCTGAAATGTTGTGGACTGTGGTTCAAATCAAAATGCACGATTAACAAATACAAATAGCAAGGTAGTGGCCAGCGGTTCGACTGATTGATTAGTCGCGAAATTTTATAACTATTGATAGCGGTTGTTAAACTACGGTTGTTCACTATTGGTTGGTCACTGTATATTTCAAAAGATTTCTTTAAATTGTACGGTGGTATCAAAAATCTATTGGCGGTAGCTGGTTTTCTAACACTACTGACTAGCAGCTATTATCAACTAAACTAGCTGATTTTATCACTTGTGTAACTGCGGATATCAGTTACCACTTTCACTATAATATGTAACTGCGAATATCAGTTACGACCTTTTTCGGCTAGCTAACACTTTCACTATCTGTAAATGCGAATATCAGTTACGACCTTTTTAGGCTAGCTAACACTATCACTATATGTAACTGCGAATATCAGTTACGACCTTTTTCGGCTAGCTAACACTTTCACTATGTGTAACTGCGAATGTCAGTTACGACCCTTTTCGGCTAGCTAACACTTTCACTATTCACTATATACTGCTACTAGTCACTTCAGCTACCACCGGATACCACTCACTTCACTTCACTTGTCACTGGTAGTTCTTCACACTACTACTGGTACTGGGTCCCGAGCCCCTAAGGTAGACTTTGGCAATACTTTGCTGTGAGCCGCTTGCCATTTTCCGTTTGCCTCTTTATTGCATAAACTTTTCACTATACAAATGGCATAAATTGCAATATTTTCTATACAAAACTAATTGCTACACTAACATGCTATACATCATTAAATCGGTAGTCTGGTACTTTATTAGTATATCATAAAGGTTACTCAAAATATTAACATTGTAAAAAGTTATTAAACGAAATGTCCAAAATTTTCATAATAGTTGGGTACATTAATTCTTTGTTTTTTCTATAAATACGAAATGCGTTTAATTATACAAAAATATCCCTACACTTCTTTAATCTATAAGCCATAATATGGCTTATAGATTATTACATATATATACAATTAGCATATTATGCTAATTGAATGTCATATTTATAACTCTTTTAGAACATAAAATTATTTTCCTTATTTTTAGTATGAACTATTACGCAGTTAATTAAAAACTTTTAGAGAGTTCCACGATAAGACGCGCTGTGATTGGTCGATTTTTCTTAATGTAATAAAAGTTGTTTATATTACTTGTTATCAAAACGACATTCTATACAAATATACTAAGAGTTATAAACATGCTAAACAACTATATTAATACACGTTTTCACCGTTTTGTTGGTAATTTCATTATTAATACAAAAAACAATATTCTTTATAACTTCGTTTCTTAGCGTTGCTAGGCCGTCGCGAACATCTCTCCCGCCGTGCAGCGTCGCGACGATTTTCTCACAGCGGCGCTGCATCCATTTCGGTGAGCGACGTTGCTTCTACTTCGGCAGCGGCACGAGTTTCTTGGTTGGCCTCTTGATTAGGCCGTTTGCTGTGCGTACCTCCACAGTGCGGATCTGTCCACCCGCACCGGGGTAAACAGCCTCCACCCTCCCTCGTGGCCAGGTGTTACGAGGTAACTGGCCGTCAGCTATGAGGACTGGATCGCCCACCTGGAGATTGGGACCTCGCCCATGGGCCTTCCGCCGGTTTTGAAGTTCCGGTAAATACTCTCGGACCCAACGCTGCCAGAACATGTCAGCGAGTATCTGGGAGCGTCGCCAGTGTCTTTTGCTATTAATATTCTTTTCATCAAATACTCCAGGTGTCGGAAGTCTCGCAGATCCTCCTAAAAGGAAGTGATTTGGAGTCGTTATCGTTGCTGTCTACAGAGATGTGAGTCAATGGTCTGCTATTTACTGTGTACTCCACCTCGCAGAACAGCGTGGCTAATACTTCCTCATGCGGATGTCTCTCATGAAGGACGGTGTATAGTACCGTCTTCACGCACCATATGAGACGTTCTCTCTTGGTTGGTGTTTCATGAAGCAAATTGATTGGAAGTCGAGCGAGCTTTAGGTTGAAGCTCAGCTGATCAGTACCCGGTTTCCAGATTAATCCGAGTATCTTTTCCTCGTTTCCTTTGTTTCCCAGATCGACTGACTCAGATGCTTCATGGTCAGGTTCTAATTCTTTTACAACTTCTGGTGCGCTGGAAACCCATTTTCTTAAGGTGAAGTGCGCGTTTTTGTGTATGTCGCGTACTTCCTTCGATATTCGCATTGCCTCTTCCAGAGACTGGAAACTGTTGAGATAGTCATTCATATAGTGGTTTTGAATGATAGCTTCTACGGCTTTTGGATACTTGTCTATGTGTTTTTTAGCGTTCCAGTTCTTCGCGAATATGGCTGTGCAGGGTGAACTGGCTGCACCCAAAATGATCGACGTCATTCTATATTCCTGTGGAGCTTCATTACGTCGATCCCCTCTCCAGAGATATCTTAAGGCATCTCTGTCTTCGGGTCTGACTTTGACCTGCATGAACATTTCGGCTATGTCCGCGGAGACAGCGATATTATGGCGGCGAAAACGCATCATGACCCCTGGTAGTGATTGCAGTAGGTCTGGACCCGTGAGCAGGAAGTCGTTCAATGACACCCCCTTTGTTTTGGCTGCGGCATCGTGTACTATTTGAAACTTCTCTGGTTTCATTGGGTTATGGACGTCGAAATGGGGTAGGTACCATGTTCTTCCCGGTGTGCTAGTTTTCGGTGCTATCTCGGCGTATCCATTTTGTACTAGGGAATTCATTTGTTCATCATACTTCCTTTATAGATCTTCGTCTCGATCTAATTTTCTTTCAATGGAAACGAGCCGTTTTATTGCTGTTTCATAATTTCCAGGCATCTCGATATCCTTTTCCTTCCAGAGAAGCGCTGTTTCTATGTGTCCGTTTTGTAACTGACGGGTGCTGCTATTTAGTATATCTTCAGCTTTCTTCTCTGGGCCGGAGTCTGGTCTTCTCGGATTGATAATGAGAGATTCCAGCGCGAAATATTCGCGGAGTTGGTCCTCTATAGTTTCCTCGCTCTTGTGCAGCTCATTGGCCGCGTGGAAGCTCTGATACGGGGCTTTAGTGTGTCCCCCGTGTAGCACCCATCCTAATTCTGTGAGCGAGGCGATTGGCTGGTGCGGTGGACCTCTACGGATTTGAGTGGCTATCAGAAGTCTCCAATTGTCCTGTCCTATTAGGATCCTTGGGTTGCCGGAGTCATATATTAGCTGCTCCTTTAGGTCTTTCAAGTGGTTGCACTTGGCTATGTCTACTGCACGCACAGTCTGTGGCCCCAAGTTTAGGCTTGCGACCGTGCGTGCTCTGAATGGCACCCTTTTGCTGTGGAGACTCTTCAGCGATACTTTGATCCTTCGGGATTCCGGTGAATCGAGGGTGGTGTTCCCGATAGCGGTGATCTTAAATGGGTCCAACCGCCCTGTAGCTCCAATTTGTTTGGCGATCTCTTCATCCATTAGTGAAACTGTTGACCCATCATCCAGCAGGGCGTGTGTGTTTACAGCTCCCGCCGGTCCAATTACTCGCACTGGAATTATTTTTAAATATGCTTGATGCTTTGACACAGCGAATGAGTTAGCAACAGTTTCTTGAGGTTCTTTTTGTTTGACCTCAGTCTTCTCCTTTGTATTGTTATGGAGAAGTTAATTGTGTGTCGCGGTGCATCCTTCTATTCCACACTTATTGGTTTTGCATTTGTGTGTCTGATTTCTATAACGTAAACAGCGGAAACATAAGTTATTTTGCTTTGCGAATTCCCATCTTTTGTTGATATCTGTTTCTTTAAATTTTTTACATTCGGATCCGTAGTGACCCTCCTTTCCGCACACTCTGCATTTCGGAGACGGCTTAGTAGTAGCCGCGTGTGCTCTATGTACTGAACGATTGCTTTGTGCTTCGTTTATAATTTCTGGAGGCGCAAATTCACTGCAGAAGCGAGCTCGCTCAGTAATAAACTCGCTGAAGCAGCCGAGGTCTGGTCTAGAGTCATATTTTTCGGTGTAGACTCTATACCACTGGGCACGTATAGAGTTTGGCAGTTTGTCGGTGAGGTGTCGTAGCAGCTCTGCGTTGACGAGGTAATGATCTCGCTTTAGGGCTCTAAGAGTGACGACGCTTCCCCTCACTTTGCTCGCGAATGTGCAGATGTCTCTGGGCGATTCTGTACAGCGTGCTAATCCTCGTAACTTCTCGGTTTCTGCTTGCGCAATTGAATCTGGATGCCCGAATTGTAACTCCAGTTCGCGCATAATCTCATCTGGCTTAGCATGCCTAATAAGTTCTGAACTGACTGTTTCCAAGGCTCTTCCTTGTAGACTTCGTCTTAGTCTAGCAGTGTTTTCAATGTCATTGAAGTAGCCTCGGGTTGTTTCGTAAATGGCACGGAATGAAAGCCACTCGGTATGTGCTCCGCTAAAGCTTGGTAGTGTCATTATAGCTTTCGACGCTGCGAAAGTATGCGACGATAGTGGCGCACTCTCTAACTTTGATTTGTCAGCGAGCGCGGCTATAGCGGACGTGAGCTCCGATATAAATTGACGGAGCCCCCTGTTTTCACTTATGACGGGTTCCTGGCTAGCTTTATTTTGCTTGGGATCCTTTTGTACATCTTCTGGATAGGAATCCTGGTTGGTGAGCTCTGATACAATCGGTAGGAGCCCCCTGTCTTCATTAACGGTGGGTTCCTGGCAGAGCTTCTGTGGCATGGGATCCTTTTGTACGTCTTCTGGATAGGAATCCTGGTATGTGAGCTCTGATACAACCGATAGGAGCCCCCTGTCTTCATTAACGGTGGGTTCCTGGCTGAGCTTCTGTGGCATGGGATTTTTGGAGTGACCATCTTCATCATAGTCGTCTGATTCGTCTTCTCCTTCAGCCATCTGTAAGGAGATCTGCGCAAGTTCTAATTTGATCTTCAATACTTCTTCATAAGCCTTCAAAATTCTTCTATTGGGCTGAACAGTCTTCTTTGACTTCGTACTGCAATCGGTGTGGCCCCTCGGTGGCTCTTCGGTGTAGGTGTCTTCCCGGGATGTTGGCGATGATGCACGGCTAAAGTCATCGTTGCCTTCCAGATGTTCCCTCTGCTTCGTTGTGCGGGCCGTAGTGGTCGGCGCGGGCAGGGGTATCCCCCCCTCAGGGGGGCAGCTTGGCGCCTCAGCGCCCTCTACCGTTGACGGTGAGCGTGGTGGCATCTGGTTGTGGATGGCGGCGTTACTGGCCGACGAACCTCTTTCCAGACCGACGGTCCACGCCTTGGCTTCCCTTCCTTGCGAACGGGTGATCGGCATCTTGAATCTGAAATATTCTGCGGTTTTAATACGGTGGTGACTATTTACCCGGTTCCGAAATACAAACGGATATATCCTGCTCGAAGGACCAACGAATGTGCCGGACGGGCGAAACTCTCCGGAGTAAATGTTGTCGAAGATACTTCGCGAGTCGCTCACGTCCTACACCTATAGGTTCCGGTGGGTACTTTCACCGCCGTCTTTGTGGGGTGCCGCTGAGGTATTGTGGACTGTGGTTCAAATCAAAATGCACGATTAACAAATACAAATAGCAAGGTAGTGGCCAGCGGTTCGACTGATTGATTAGTCGCGAAATTTTATAACTATTGATCACGGTTGTTAAACTACGGTTGTTCACTATAGGTTGGTCACTGTATATTTCAAAAGATTTCTTTAAATTGTACGGTGGTATCAAATATCTATTGGTGGTAGCTGGTTTTCTAACACTACTGACTAGCAGCTATTATCAACTAAACTAGCTGATTTTATCACTTGTGTAACTGCGGATATCAGTTACGACCTTTTTCGGCTAGCTAACACTTTCACTATATGTAACTGCGAATATCAGTTACGACCTTTTTCGGCTAGCTAACACTTTCATTATATGTAACTGCGAATATCAGTTACCACTTTCACTATATGTAACTGCGAATATCAGTTACGACCTTTTTAGGCTAGCTAACACTATCACTATATGTAACTGCGAATATCAGTTACGACCTTTTTAGGCTAGCTAATACTTTCACTATGTGTAACTGCGAATGTCAGTTACGACCTTTTTCGGCTAGCTAACACTTTCACTATTCACTACTATATACTGTTACTAGTCACTTCAGCTACCACCGGATACCACTCACTTCACTTCACTGTCACTGGTAGTTCTTCACACTACTACTGGTACTGGGTCCCGAGCCACTAAGGTAGACTTTGGCAATACTTTGCAGTGAGCCGCTTGCCATTTTCCGTTTGCCTCTTTATTGCATAAACTTTTCACTATACAAATGGCATAAATTGCAATATTTTCTATACAAAACTAATTGCTACACTAACATGCTATACATCATTAAATCGGTAGTCTGGTACTTTATTAGTATATCATAAAGGTTACTCAAAATATTAACATTGTAAAAAGTTATTAAACGAAATGTCCAAAATTTTCATAATATTTGGGTACATTAATTCTTTGTTTTTTTCTATAACTACGAAATGCGTTTAATTATACAAAAATATCCCTACACTTCTTTAATATATAAGCCATATGCTAATTGAATGTCATATTTATAACTCTTTTAGAACATAAAATTATTTTCCTTATTTTTAGTATGAACTATTACGCAGTTAATTAAAAACTTTTAGAGAGTTCCACGATAAGACGCGCTGTGATTGGTCGATTTTTCTTAATATAATAAAAGTTGTTTATATTACTTGTTATCAAAACGCCATTCTATACAAATATACTAAGAGTTATAAACATGCTAAACAACTATATTAATACACGTTTTCACCGTTTTGTTGGTAATTTCATTATTAATACAAAAAACAATATTCTTTATTACTTCGTTTCTTAGCGTTGCTAGGCCGTCGCGAACAGTAGCTAAAAGCAAAAGCACCCGCTTTAAATTTCAGTTACCAAATATGATCCCTGAAAGCACCAATGTAGTGCTGATTTACCATGTGTTGATGATGATGATGACCGAATGCTTGGTGGTAAGGGTAAACGTTGTGCGGAAAACAATATTTTTTGAAATAAGTTAAGTCCGCCAACTTCTGTTAGAACAACACTGACTTTTCTTTACTCATAACCATCTCAAGGAATCAAAAGAAACTTGTTCCAGCTGTAGATACATAAAAATGCTGTTACTACAATTTTACGTTAGGAACAAAGTTTAGTTTAGTTTACGACGGGTCGTTTTCCGTAACTCCACGTTTAAGCGCGTATTTTGCGTGTGCGCAGGAATAATGTAGTTATTCGGGCCATGATATCTCCCCGAAGAAGTTCAACAGTCCCTTGATGTTGCAAGCAACTTCGGGGAGCGATCCCGGCGTGCCGAGATGTTTATCCCTGTATGAAGCGACCTCCGGACATGTCAGCAACACGTGAGCCGCCGTTTCTTCCTCTCCCATGCATGCCCTGCACAGGGGGTCAGTAACACCTAGGAACAAATTTAGATAATTCAAAGTACACTGCTAGATATGATCATCTCTAATAGTAGCGAAAATTTGCTGTAATCGTCTAATCAAAATGACAGGCAGATGGACAGTTACATTATAGAGATCTTGCGGGTCTTATCTTTTCTACCAGTTCTGTTATATATAAGGGTGACAAAAGAGCACAGCTAGTAAGTGAATGCTATAGCCTATACACACCTACATCTATCCTCTACAAGAATAAAAATGTAGATGATGATAGAATTAAGATAGAATGCCTCAATATCAGTGAAAGGATCTCGGTTTCCCTACATTTAATATTTGAAATACAGCAGCGTTGTGGCTCTATCATGTTAAAAAATATGATGTCGGACTATGCTCTAAAAACCCTCTAAGTAATTAAAGAGAGGCCCAGCTGTGGGACGTATATAGGCTTTTACTTTATTTTTACAATAAGAAGATGATAAATATTACAATGCTGGACATGGTCCTCACTCAATAAAGCCAAAATTTGTTGCAACCATCAGGTTTCATAGGGAGATTGACGATCATAGTATCAGAGACTTCGCAACCTTTTACATTTCTCTCTCTTCTGTTAAGTTATTTAAAAAAAATATGTCTTCCAGAACAAAAGGCCACACAGCGTCACTAAATAGCGGTTGCTGGCACCCGCACATCCGCGAAGAGTTCATGACATGTTCCCAAGACGGCACCCTTCGACTCTGGCTGACTGAAAACCCTAAACAGCACAAATCCGTGATAAAACCGCGTCAACAGGGCGGTCTCAAAACAAACCCAACAGCCTGCGCGTTTTCAAGAGACGGCAACACGGTTGCTTGCGGCTGCTACGACGGTTCCATCCAGATGTGGGACCATAGACGGAACTTTGTCAACACCACTGCGTTACTCCGAGACGCCCATCAAAAACAATCTGAGATATCCAGTATTTCCTATTCGTACCTGGGTCACCAATTGGCAAGTCGAGGAAACGATGATACACTTAAGTTATGGGACCTAAGAAGTTTTAAGAAACCTTTAAATGTCTTCTCAGGATTGTTCTCCAGGTATGAACAGACAGATTGCGGTTTCAGTCCCGACGATGCTATAATATTCACTGGGGAATCGCTGCAAAGGAATCAAGACATTGGTCGTCTGTTATTCTATAATACGAAGACATTTGAATCCGTGACAAATATAGAAGTAAGCAAGTCACATGTGATAAAAGCAGTGTGGCATGCAAAACTTAACCAGATATTTGTTGGTTGTGGGAATGGTGTTGTTAAGTGCTATTACGACCATAAGAGAAGCTTGCGGGGTGCTAAGTTGTGTATAGTGAAAACGCACAGAAAGAAACATTCCATGGAAGTTGTAAGCACGCAACAGATCATAACACCTCATGCTCTACCTCTGTTCAGGCAAGAGAAGTTAAGGACTAGCAAAAAGAGAATGGAGAAGGATCGGTTAGATCCTGTCAAGTCAAAAAGGCCAGATTTACCTATAACATCTGGCCAAGGGGGTCGTGTAGCTGCTTCTGGAAGCACATTAAGTTCATTTGTGATTAGGAATCTTGGTTTAAGTAAGAGGGTTGATGATGAACAGGATCCAAGAGAGGCTATACTTAAGTATGCAAAAGAAGCAGAGGAAAATCCTTTCTGGGTCGCTCCTGCATACAAGAAGACTCAACCAAAACCGATCTTTCAGAATGAAGGGGAAGAGGAAGGCCCATCTGATGCTAAAAAACAAAAGACTTCTTAACATGGAAACTGAAAATTCTATTGAAATTATCATATGTAAATTTTTGGATGATTCTGAATGAGGAAGCCAAAGTTAATTTGAGAGGAATGAGAAAGGTTCAGTAATACACTGAACTCGCTGCAATTTTGTCGACTTTTTTTACGTGTAATTTATTACTCTTGTAATGCAGTGTTTTACAAACCACATTTTAGGGTGATAAATCCAATTAAATTTTATGTTCACATAGAACACATTTAAAGGTTTTTTTTTAATGGAAGAAGAAACAAATGAGAATACGGCTCTCCTGCGTGCTACGATTTGAAAGCGGGTTCACGTAGATCTCGATGAGATATGCCGAAAAGAATAAATTTTTTCGATATCTCGCTGAGTTTCCGAGATATCGATACTCAAAAATCAAATACTAAAACCGAATCGGCACGCCCCAACTTCACGTAGTCTTTATTTGACCTACCCCTAGAGTGTTTTTGTAAAACCGTAGGCGCTGAGGTAGAACAGCCTGCTATATCGCAGGCATGTGCGAGCAGTAGCGGCTGAGGCTGCTCGCCGAGGGCGACCAATAAGCCAAAGCTGTGGAGGTGAGTATGGGTACCTGCGATTTGCTACGCAAGCGTAAAGGGGCTGCACTTCCCGCAGCACCGTAGTAACTGAATTAATATTCCTGTGTAAAAAAATAATTTTTGAGTATCGATATCTCGAAAACTAAGCGAGATATCGAAAAAAAATATTTTTACTTTTCGGGTTATCTCGTAGAGATCTATGCGAATCCACCTTCACATCGTGGCGCCGTAAGAATTGTATTCGTGCTGTATTATGAGGCGTATTCAAAGGATTTAAAAAAAAAAATTAATATTGGATTGACAGTTATAAGTGATTTTCAGATACTATGCAAATTTAGAAAAAGGAAATACTTAGCGAATTACACTCCACATCGTATAAGAAAAACAATGAAGGTCTTTTATTTATTTTGGTTAATAAAAGGATAAAACTATTCAAAAATTAATTGATATCTAGTTTCTACCAAAGACATTAACGTCAAAGCATGCGATGCATGATGACTTCGATGATAAGAATTGAAATCTAAATGGATATATAGTTCTATCTATAGCAGTTTCTTAAATCATAGCTATAAGAATGTACAACATTCTTCAATTGATTTAATAAAAAGTGTGTTACGTTATTTGGAATTGAATTTGTAACTTGGCAAAGTTTTATATTCAACTAAATTTTAGTATAAAAAGAACTAAAAACGTTGAATTTTAAACTTGTATTAAATAATATGTTAAATATAATTTATTATACTTACATATTTTAAAAAATAAGTAATGAAATGTGAAGTAAAAATACCTTGGAAATATTTCATTTTATTGTTTTATTATCAATCATAATAAACTTAAAACTAAACTCAAACTAATTATTTATATTTACTGACATCCATGAATACTAGTACGCTGGACTGGCTGTACCCTACAAAACGTTTTTGCTGATTTGAAGCGCCGCCATTGAGTGTACTGGGAACTAAATTTGACATTTGCAAATGGCCGTTGTTTTGCACAATACGTTTAAGAGTATTTTAAAGGTAGAAAGAGGTTTCATGTTAGTAATATAACAAAAAGTATTGTTAGTAACATTGATAATGTAAAACTCGTTACCAGAAAGGGAGTTTCGTAATATTCCACCACAAGGGGATTTAGTTTATATTAAAAAATTAAAATATAGGTACTTAAAAATTTGTCACATATTATTAAAATAAATGTGATTACTTACATATTTGCCCTTAAAGTAGATAAAGCAATACGGAACGCCGACGTACCCGACGGGAGTAGCCATATGCATGCGTTCTGTGCCAAGATATAAGGTCACAGAATAAATAGTAGTAGTATGCACGAACAGAAGTTGCGCTCGTTTGATGTTCACTACTTGCCGACGTTTTAAATGCCTACATAATTATTACACGCACGCAAGCTTATGGCTTTGTATCTTTTCCTCTTCCTCCGTCACAGATGATATTTCGTGGTCACCAAGGGCTTACAACAAAAAGTAGAAAAATACAGTACGTGTATACCTTTTGCAAGGGGTCTACGTCAGCGAAAAAAAATTTGGGGTCCATGAAATGAAAATGGGGGTCCACGATAGTGGATCTCAACACATACACTGATAGTACCTATTTACTTACATCATACTATCTTATAATATCAAAACATATACATTATTTATAAAAGTACCTATGAAGTAAAAAAAATATTATATATGTTTATAAAATTGTGTAAGTTGTAGGATGTTGGTATTCGCTTTGAGGTCGCAATACATTTTGAACTTGTAAAAACCTAAGAGTCGCAGTCTCAGAGCTTCGCTACCTTGCACTAACTTGTTCAATTCGTCACTCTATAAATACGAATGTGGGACAAATACGTTTATTCGTTTCCTGAATCTTGAAAAGGAAAGTGCTAAGAAAATATTTTAAAAAATATAAACAGATAGTATATCACACAAATTATAGTGAGTCAGTGTTATTTTGTTTGAGAGTGCTGGAGAAAAGTAAGTACATTATTTTTTCTTAAATTTTAGGTTTGTACTCGTAGTTAGCAAAGATAGATAAATTACGCCAATCATGACTTTAGTTATTACTAGTTTAATATTCAATCATGCAAAATTACACGAGTACTCCTCAATAGTTTCTTTTTGAAAGTTTTAGCAATCTGTATTATAATTACAGTGCAATCTCCGTAATTCGAGCTAATTGTTGCAAGAAGATGTTCGAATTATGGAATGTTTTCGGAAAAATCAAAAAATATTTTTAATATACAGCTGCTGGATTTTCGGTTTTATTTAAATAATTTAATTTTGCAAACAGATGACTGATGCCATGTCCGAATCTAAAAAGAAATGTAGACAGTACAGTGTCGATTATTTAAAATTTGGCTTCATTCCATCATTGCCGGACAAACAATTGCCTATGTGCCTTTTATGCAACAAAGTTTTGGGCAATGACGCTATGAAACCATCTAAACTGCAAGATCATCTGAGAAGATGCCACCCTGATAAAACAGAGAAAGATTTGAAATACTTTCAAACACTCAAAGATAAACTTCGGAAGAGACCTACACTGGACAGAATGTTCGCTTCGACGTCACAAAGAAATGATGATGGTTTGCTGGCGTCTTACAATATCTCGTTACTTATAGCAAAATCCGGAAAACCGCATACTATCGGAGAGAAGTTAATTTTGTCAGCCCTTGAAGAGGTTTTAAAAACTATTTTACACAAACCTGCATCTGATATCATTAAAAGAATTCCCTTAAGCAACAATACTGTTGAAAGACGTATTGATGAAATGAGTTCCGATATTGAAAGCTTCTTATGTAATTATTTGCAAACGACCCATTTCTCTATACAAGTGGATGAGTCAACTTTATCTGATAATGCAGCTTTATTATTGGCATATGTTCGTTTTATTATGAATCAAGAAATCTACGAAGAACTGCTCTTCGCAAGAACTTTGATAACCGACACTAAAGGTGAATCAATATTTCATATTTTGAAGGATTACTTCATTGAAAAAGCAATTCCTTTATCAAATATAATATCAGTAGCTACAGATGGAGCACCTGCCATGGTTGGACGTTATCGTGGATTTATAAGCTATTTAAAACAAAATGTGTCAGGCGTGTTAGCAATACATTGCGTCATCCATCGACAACATTTAGTTGCTAAAAATTTGAGTGTTAGATTGCATGAATCACTTCGTTTAGTCATTGATGCAGTAAACCGAATCCGAAGCAACGCGTTGAATACGCGGTTATTTGCGCAGTTGTGCGAAGAAAATGACGAACACTTTCATCAATTACTCCTTCACACTGAAGTACGCTGGCTGTCGAAAGGCTTATGTTTGACAAGATTTTTTGCACTTTTTGAGAATATTTTAGAATTTCTGGATACTAAAGATAAAATTTTAAAAGAAAATTTAATGAAGAGGAAAACAGACATCGCCTATTTAACAGATTTGTTTACAAAATTTAATATGGTTAATTTGCAATTACAAGGCGACAGTTTAAATTTGATTAAAACAAAGTCCATCTTATCCGCGTTTCTTGCCAGAGTTAAACTAATGAAGCAGAATATTGGACGGGGCGAATTTCCTCAGTTCCCCAATTCGTCACAGACAAGCTGCCAGGAAGACGACGTTTCAACTTACGTTCAACATTTAAATGCCCTCTATCCAGATTTTGAATCTAGGTTTGAGGGTATTTTGACTATAGTAATACCACCGTGGATAATTAATCCATATAGTGACATAGAAGAAACGAATGTCATAATACAAGAGGAACTGACTGAACCAAGTACAAACGAAGAACTTAAGGTTCAGTTTAAAAACGGATATCAGCTATTCTGGCTGCAAAACAACATACCCGTTACTTATCCCGTATTATGGAATATAGCGAGGAAACTTTTAATTTCCTTTCCATCGTCATACCTAGTGGAAAGGGGGTTCAGCGCTGTTACCAATCTCCTAACGAAAAAAAGAAACAGACTGGACATCATTAGCCGAGGATATTTAAGATTAACCCTTACAAAAGTGACGCCAAATGTTGATAATTTATTATTAAAGCATCAGGTTCATCCTTCTCTCTATAAATATTGACTTATTGCTCATGTTATTTTATTTATAGTTTATTTTATGTTTATTTAATGCTACGTATATTTTACATAACAGATACAAAATTTTATTTCGAGTAGTTTTAATTTAAATTCAATTAATAAATGTATAAATTAACATGTGTTTTTACTTTAAGTTTTTAACACTAAACTTCAATACAATTAGAAATTTACAGGAAAATAATATCAGGTAAATAGGGGGTCTACCCAACACGGAAAAACATGGCAAGGGGTCTACGACACAAAAAAGTTTGGGGAACTCTGCTGTAGATGATGTGTTTGATTTAAAATAATAGGTAAGTACATATTTATCAAATAGTAATTTCTACTATTTTATTTTTGAAAAACATCTTTGGTAATGATTACGGGTCACCAATTGGAGTAGAATAAGTAGAAGCGAGTCGAATGAGTAAATACGAGTAGAATGTCTTATTAGAAAAATGTGATTCCTTATATATTAAAATTTTACAAAATGTACAGCGTTTTTAACCAATAAAACTGTCTTCTTTAAAATATTTACAATGTTAAGATTACAACAATTATCCTACTTCTGATACTCTGCATTTGTCTCGTTCTCTAGAAATTTAGTTTTCTGAAGGTTTCCATTCTATCGCGTGTGTCCTGCACACGTTTTTTATTCAGTGTGTAATAAATGGGCGAAATCGTTCCTAGACACTAGGACTTCGCCTTTATCCCTAAGGACCAAATTTATACCCTCGGCGCACTAAGATCGAGCGATCTTTTAGAGACAAGAGCCCTATGGACAACAACGTTCATAGAACCGTGTCGGGACAACTTACTAGCACTTCTCTGATATAAAAGTCCGTGAAGCTCAATCTCGTTGACGCTGCTACTACAAAAGCCCTGACGAAGTTGATAGCAAGCTTTCCCCATCAAGTAATGTGCCGAAGTTACTTCATGGGCAGCGTGTAAACAAAGACTAAATTCCGTATTCAAAACAGCTAGAAAAGTTAAACATAATTTAATAAAAGTACCAAAAAAGTTATCTAACATCAAATATGTACATTACTTTAAATCAAATTCTACGTGGTAGATTTTTCTGTTGCACGAATGGGCTCGATCGGTGAAGACCCGGTGATCTATCCCCTTCCAAAACATGAAGGCTGTGTTAAAAAGAAATCTACCCTAGATGGGTACCAGTACGATGATCCTGGAGTATCCGTCGTTGGGTCGCTGGTCATCCACAACCAAAGTATCTTCCTCTCTGGCGTGGATGTTATGGGGGGGGGGGGCATATCTCCGCTCTGTACGCGTATTATTTGAGGCAAACACAGCAAAATTACGCCTCTCATGCTCATCGTGAATTTTTGCAATATAAGGGGACTCACTGCCTAATCCGGAGTATGGTGCCCATCACATGCTCATTGCAGGTGCGATTTGTAGGCTGCCGCCATGTGTGGCACTATAGATCAACGAATTAGGATGGGATGTAGGCTTTTTTTGCATTCTATCCATGGGGTGGATTTGCTTCTCGCTGGATGATCCCAACGTCATTGCTGATTCTGTACCCGATTTGGTACTTCAGGGAATGGAAATTTTGATTGTATCATCTGTGGTGCCTATAGGCAGACCCCAGTGGCCACTCCTGTAAAATTGCGTCACGCTATAAGCAGGAGTGCTACGGAGCCTGGGCTGACGCTTCAACGTTCCGGAATGCAAACAACATCTCTCTTAATAAGAAGTATATTTCTGTCCCCAGGTTTTTCAAAAGAGTCCTTGCCAAAGCAAAGTCAGAGCACATATGCAGAATTAGCGAAAAACTCCACTATTAACTGCCAGCTCATGAAGTACCTTCAAGAACATCAGCTGATCAGTGACCGTCAGTAAACGCGGTTTCCGTCGAGGTCTCTACTGGTGATCTTCTTGTGTACCTGACTCACCGCTGAGCAGAGGCAGTCGAGCCCTGACTGTTAATTTGAACATAGCGAAGGCCTCCGATTGGGTTTGGCATAACGTTATCTTGCATGTGCCTACTTTCTTCGTGTGCGATTTCAAGGTGAATAAGTAACAGATTAGTAGATTTGCTATTGTTATGTTTTTATAAGCTTGAGTAATTAAAATTATTTCGGTTCGTTTCTAGAGGATTTATAAGCAAGATACTCTAAGGGTTCAATTTACTTTATTCTGTCAATTCTTCGCAGGCTTGCAAAATTGGTTGCTCGTGCAGATAGTGCAGAATGTTTTTTGAATTACTTTTGTGCCTCTTCGTTGGCACAACCTTTGGATATGTGGATAAACGTAAGTTTTATTTACCCTCAATGTTACTTAAATCGTGTATGTTTTGTATAATATCTGGCACAAGTGTTATTAAAAATATAAGGGATATTTGGGTTCAAATTCTGTAAATACTTGCACTTTATTAAATATATTTTTATATTTGTGCTTGTGTGATTTAAAAATTATAAATTTATCTCATTTATTTTGTACTTGTGAAGGGCTGTAATGATGATGGTGATGAAATCATTTGAGTACTCAAAGAATAAATCTGGTTCTGTATTTTATTATACATATTTTTTCCCTTATTTTAAATTCTATATACTTTGAGTACTCTGTAATAATCAGTTGTTGGACGTTGACGTCGTAGTAATAATTTTTCTATTTTTACCCTCAGCTTGTAATTATTACGATCTATGCAACAAGAGCTTACCATGGTACTTACATTTGATGATTATTTTCATTAAATAGATCATACTTAAGGGATGGTCCCATTTAAATCTATATAATATATTCACCCCTTACCTAGGTGTGTCAAAATAGGGAATAAAATTTTCAATGTCACAATCTAGACAACCCCCGTTCCACTCAAAAGCCATTTTTTTAAACAAAAGTTGGGGCTATATTTCTCGTATAAACTATGTCTCGCACCAACTTCGGAATTTAAAATTATTTCATTCTTATTAATTATTTGAAGTTGGATTTTACTTTAAAAAGTTAATTTTGTAAGGCTCCATAGCCCCTAGATTTGATGGCCAAATTGTTTTAATACCAACGGTGTTTAACTATATTTTTTTAAATGTTAAAATCAAACCCTCAGGATTCAGTCTACCTAGTTACTTATCTCCAAACATATACTTATCTGCAGACTGATACATACCTGTTCAATACTTGGGCCACTAATACGGCTGTTAAGTGCAAATTAAATAATATTAATTATTGTAAACAACTGGGTCTTGTAAAATGTATGTAAAATGTCAATATTAAATATATAATGTAAGGAATATCAATTGTAAGAGAAAACAGAAGATACCATGTGGTGGCGATGTAAGAATATTATATCTACTACCCCATATCATTCCGTGGGTATCGTAAGAGGCGACAGAGGGAAACAAATCAAGAGATGGACAGCAGCGGCTTCCTAATAACAACTGGAAATAAAAACTGCGGTTGCCAACCTGCTTGCCAAACGTGGCAACTATAACCAATATCTCTCTATAGGAGAGCCCTGTGTTCAGCACTGGACATAATAAATATTTTTTTTTTTATTTCTTAACTTTACCGGAGGGGTCTTGATTATATACTCAATAAGTAAGGTTTTGTTGCAGAAAATCCACCACAATGGAACAATGTATACACCGTGAAAGGTGTTTTGAACATCCCTCATGCTGATGTACAAGAACCATTCCATGCTTGGTAAGTCTTTATTTATATTATATTGAAAATACAATGGCGAACTCTTAAACAAATTTTATTGACATTTTTTCTTGCGTCTTCACATGAAAAATATGTAAAAATAGTTGAAATCCTGAACATTTTTTCTTCAGTCAACTGCAGGAAGTCTAGAATTAAATATATTCCAGTTACAAAATTCATATCAGAATAGGATGTATGATATAAAAACTTTGCCTGCCTTCATTGGCAAATCGTTACAACAACAACAGCTAGTCAATACAATTTTCAATTATGCTTAAATAAAGTAATTACTAGCATAGAGGGAATTCTGAAATAACGCATTAGTATATTGAGAAGAGTTTTGTTAATAAAATACGCATCAGACTACGCTGTATGATGTAAGACCTTTGCCTTCTTTAATTGGTAAATCGTAACAACTAGTCAATTTAGTTTTAAATTAAATTATGCATCATGCATCACTTTCCAGATAGGCCATAAGCCATAGAATTATCCACAAACTTGATTAGATAATACATAGTAAATGTAAATTATTTAATTGATATCTGCAATGGTGACATAAGAAGATACTTAATAATTCCATCAATATCACAACCCACAGCAACTAGTCAATTTAATTTTATTTTATTTAAATTAGGTATGATGATTTTTCCAGACTTCGATAGGCCATAACTTTGATAAAACATACTAAACTGTTTTATTGATCTGTAACGATGATATAAGTAGACGCTTAATAATTCAGCATGCAGATGAATTGCCGGCCTTTAAAAAAAGAGTAGGCCCTTTTCTTGAAGGTCCCTAAGTTGTATCGGTCCTGAAAAATCGCTGGTGGTAGTCGATTCCACAAGGAAGTTGTGAGAGGAAGAAAACTTCGCGTAAAACGCACAATGGTGACCCGCCAATCATTCAGATGGTATGTATGGTACCTCGATTTAGTCGCGATTTGCGATGATGAAATTGAGTGACTGGAATTAGTCCAAACAATTGCTCTGAACTCTTTAACGTTCGGTGGTGGACTGCCAACCGCCTAATGTGGATGGAATTTAGAGTTTTGTCGCGAGGACGCTTGTTGAATTTAGCAGCTTAAATTAATCTCCGAATAACTTCTCGAATGTCTAAACACTCTTTGGTAAACGATAGAAAATGCAAATATGCAACGTCTCTTCGCGAGGCCAAACCAATTTTATACTACACTTAATTGTTTAGTGAAAAACTGATTGAGTAAAATCGACTTTGTATTTAAAAAAATAATAAACGTTACCTCTTACGACACGGTAATACATACCGGAATACCTTACAGTAATAACAGTGTATTTACACTGGCTCTATAGGAGAGTCTGGTGAGTCCAGACTGAAACACAGCAGTGTACGCACTATACACTATACTTGATACTTCTTGACGACTGCCTCGTTGGCATAGTGGTTGTAGTAGTGCGACTGCTGATCATGATGTTCTGGGTTCGAATCTCGGGTTGGACTAAAAAATCGATTACTGAGTTCCGTCAAGACATTCTCAGTAGCTGCCCGGAGTCAGGAAGTTGACGGTGTCTCACCCCCGTGCCTCGGAAAGCACGTAAAGCCGTTGGTCCTCCGCCTGATCTCTCTTCGGTCGTGTCCGTTTATCGTCCCATCGGATTATGAGAGTGAGGGAATGAAGAGTGCACCTGTGCTTGCGTATACACTTGGGCACTAAAATCCTGTCCTGCTTCAATAGTCACCGTTGACGCAGGCTCCGTGACTGAAAGTCGGTCTGGACATTTATTTTATACTTAATGTACTGCTGTTGATGGTAGAAATGGGTAGGACGATTGTACATACCTGGACACATTCCTACTACCTACTTAGTTTATTATAGTTACAATACTCTTTACATACATTGTAGAATTATCCATTCATTCCAATACAGCCTAAAAAATGTTATTGCTGTACATAAAAATCTCCACATATATTTCCTCTCAGGGGATCCCCTGATTCCATAGTTGCCACGTTTGGTAGGCGGGTTTTCGACTGCAGATTTTTATAATTTTGAGTTATTGTCAGGAAGATACCAGGACGTCAGAACAGGAGATGGGCAATCTCCTGTTTATGTATACCTCTGTCGGCTATTAAGACGCCCATGGGACGATGCGGGATAGCAGATATTCTTATACCGCCATCACAGGGTTCACATTACTATAAAACACTCACACTTTAACACACACGCACACTCTATCTAAATAATATGTCATATCTTAATAGACACGACATAATATTTAGATTTTCTGTGAGAGGTCCTTATAAAAGGTTTCAGCTATATTAACTGCAGCACGGTTCTACCACGTATACTATTTTACGTATGGTAGTACGATCGTGGCCATGCAGCAGCTATAATATATTATGGTTGAAGTCAAAAGAAATAGTATGGTGGACTCGACCGGAGCATAGCTCCAGCAATTCACGAGTGCAGTAGACCTTTGGAACCTTTGGATGTGGTTTGACATGTCGCGCCAGGCACGCACACCGTAACACGTGAAGATTGACCGCACTCGTGAATTGCAAGAACATTTGCAGCGTTTTTCTGCTGCATCACGCTGGTGACACAGCAGAAAAACGTACGTGTGTTTCGTACTGAGTGATGCGAACCGTAAATTCCTTTTACTGGACACGAGGCATTCCCTTTTAGTCTTTAAATGGGATTTGTGATCGTTTGTCACCCTTATTCTTTATTAAAAAAAATGGAAATGGCTGGGAATGCAAATATGTTGCCTGTACAGATTCAGATAACAGAGGCTTCTATACGTTATATAAGAGTATTGAAATTATAATTGTTACGCTTGTTATTGTTAATTATAATAATGCAAGGTTGTTAATTCGTCTCGTTTACAAGTGTTATTATAATTATATTGCAATAAAACTTTTTTTATTTAACCAGTTAAAATAACTTTAATTAACGGTACTATACGTATACCGTTTATTTGCGTCGTTGCTCATGGGATGATAGAAGAACCGATAACCGATGGGGAAGAAAGGTTCTCGAGTGGCAGCCTCGTACCGGTAGGCGTAGTGTAGGGCGACCCCCCACTAGATGGAGTAACGACCTGGTAAGATATGCAGGAAGTCGATGGATGCAGGTGGCTCAGGACCGTGCTTTGTGGCATTACTTGGGGGAGGTCTATGTTCAGCAGTGGACTTGTGAAGGGCTGTAATGATGATGATGATGATGATACGAATACCGTGTAAAATGTTAAATATTATAATTACCGTATCGGGTTCCGGTGTAAGAATACACGCTACCGCATATCGACCCGCGTGTGTCATATAAGACCACAGAGAAAACAAACCAGGAGATGGGCAACGGCATCTTCCTAATAACGATTAGAAAATGAAAAACTGCAGTTGCCTACCCGCTCGCCAAGCGTGGTAATATGGCTATTAATGAATGTCCGCCAGACCTAACACGGCGGCTCGTCTCTACGGATGCTAGCCAGGACAGGACGAGGATTATAGTGCTCGAGTGTGTGCGTAAGCATAGGTGCACTTAGGACAGGGTTACCACCCGTATATATTTTTTTTTTTTTTTTTTCACACAACGCCATCTAGTCCCAAGCTAAGCAGAGCTTGTGTTATGGGTACTAGACAACTGATGAAACATACTTATATATTTCTAAATACATAAATATTATAGATAAATTACACCCAGACACAGAACAAATGATCGTGCTCATCACACAAACATTTGTCCTGGGTGGGAATCGAACCCACGACCTCCGGCTTAGCAGTCAGGGTCACTAACCACTAGACCAACAGGCCAGTCAAATAGTATCGTACTGTATTTCAGTGAATTGTACTATATATTATAGAAAAATAATATAGTGCGAAAAATACTTTATTTCGGTTCCTAATTCAACTGTCGTGCTTTTTTTATGTTAACTGTGATTGTAAGTCTGGAACAAGTTTTACGGAAATAATTTTTTCGTCCTTGAGAGAAGAAAGAAATGGAGTATGTGTTAACTTAATAGTAGATCACTGATGGCCGAAGCAAAGAGCAATAACAAATATACATGGAAAAATACATAAAAATTAAAAACGAATTTTTACTCGTAAATTTCCGAAAGTACTATATTTTGGCATCTTTTTTGAGAAAAATACTATATGTGTTCAAAAAAAGTGGCAACCCTAACTTAGGATGGGATGGTAATCCGAACACGACTGGAGAGAGACAAGGCACAGGATTGCCGAATTCCTGACTACTGCTACTGAGAATTTCTTGACAAAAACTCCATAACTGATGTTGACTCGACCTGGGATTCGAAACCAGGGCCTCATGAACAACAACCGCGTTTACAACCACTACAGCAACGAGGCAGTCTAAAGCTAACATCGTCCTTTATGAGGTAATCTAAGGGGAGACCTATGTTCAGCAGTGAACTTTTGTGGGCTGTGATGATTGAAAATGAAAAATATGAATAGTGATGAAGCTGGTGTGAGAGAATAAATACATTATCACATTACGTACCTGGCGCGTCTTAAGATGTAAATGTTTAAGTTACAGCCTATAAAGCTGTAAACGTCCCGCTCCTGGGCCTAGGCCTTCTTTTCTTTTTCTGATTTCTGAGAGGGATTTAGGACAAGGAATTGTCCGCTGCGCTGCCCCAATGCGTGTTGGCGAACTTCACATGTCTTCGAAATAATTTTTTTTCTTATTTCTCAGACATGCAGGTATCCTTATTCACCGCCGAGCACGTGGTAAGTCGGCACTTAAAATTGCAATTAACAATTTCATTAGTGCCGGCGGGGATCGAACCCGATTTGCTCGCGTTCTGTGAAATTTACAGCGACCGCTGTAGATGGCGGTATTACCGACTCGTTTACACCAGACGTAAATGGGTATACGTGGTTGAGCCATGCCGCAGCTATATTAGCAACAGCATGGCTTTACCATGTTACCATTACTTCCCACCGAAAGTTCACAGCTAAACATAGGTACCTCCCATAGGTGCCTCATAGGGGGATGTTTGCCGTAACTGGCTGGCAACCGTAGTTTTTGATGATATAGGATAGTGGATATTCTTACACCACCGACACGGTCTCTACCATGAAGCTTATTAAAAAGACCACGCTCTCTCTTAGAATACCAGCGTAAATAGCTTAATGCTGCTGTGTTGCATGCACTATCCCCGTCACCACTAATCTGAGTACCACTACCCCCAATACCAGAAAAGACACACCACCGTCCATAATATGACACACGCTTCGCTTCTACATTACTCAACGGTACATGCTACTAACTTAGAAATTTAATTTTTTAACATCGTTAGTTCTCATAGATAACAACGCATCTGCATTTTGATTCATAATAGAGGATAAATAAAAGTGTCTATTGGAAACAGCATCCACTTACCGGAAAACTGTGTGCTCATGAAGTCCACATTATTCTATATAAAAAAGCATAACCCCCAGTTAATTTTAACGCTGATATCCATGTACCGGAAGTTAGAAAAAATAAACTTTTTTTTACAGGTATGACGGCAAAAATGGCAAGTCCCGGATCGACTACTACGGCAACATGGTCAGGACTTACCAAATGTCTCCCTCCGTTTTCCCTAAGTATGGTGCTTCCTTCATGGTAAGAATCAAAAAAATAAGTATTTTTAATTGCTCCAGGAGAGCAATATAAGGATTGTGGCTATGTTTGTTTTTATGTTATTTCTTTTACGTTAAATTTGTTTACTGATGGCTACTTATAATCGTTGACTGCCTCGTTGGTCTAGTGGTTGTAGTAGTGCGACTGCTGATCATAAGGTCCTGGGTTATAATCACAGGTCGGGCCAAAAATCAATTATTGAGTTTTTCCGTCAAGAAATTCTCAGTAACTGCCCGGAGTCAGGAAGTTGGCGGTGTCTCACCCCCATGCCTTGGAAAGCACGTAAAGTTGGTAAAAACGTTGGTCCTGCGCCTGATCTCTCTTCGGTCGTGTCGGTTTACCGTCCCATCGGATTATGAGAATGAGGATAAGAGTGCACCTGTGCTTGCGCATACACTTGGGCACTATAATCCTGCCCTGCGCCGATGGCTAGCCTCCGTTGAGGCAGGCCGCCGTGACCGTTGCAATGCTCCGCCAACACATCGTGTGGCCTCTTAACGGTGCGCACAAGATTGGAAGTTTCTAAGAAGAATTTAAATTGTTTAAAAATAAAAATATGAAGGTAGCTTTCATGGTCAAGACCAACAATAAACCAACAATTTTAAATTTACCATAGCGCACAATATCCGCTGTAGAACTAGAGTAACCGGCGTAGCGCAGCGGATTAGTACGAGGGTGGATTGAAAAGTACTCGGCCTAACACAGATCCATTCAATTCTAAAAATCAAATCTACCCACATTATTTAGTTCAGGTCAGACTGGTTCATTGTGTGAAGTTCGAAACGTGTGCGATAATTAGTTGTGATTTTATAAATTTATTAACAAAGTAATCGGACATAATTTCCGCGAATGGAGCAAATTGAGCAGCGTGCCGTCATTAAGTACCTCCATAAGAAGGGGCTATCATCAAAAGCCATCCATGATGACATGGTCAGTACATTAGGCGATTGTGCTCTGTCATATTTATCCGTCAAAAAATGGATAGCAGAATTTAAGCGTGGTAGAGAGAGTGTGAAAGATGAACCCCGCTCTGGAAGGCCTTCGACGTCAACTACTGACGAAAATATTAAAAAAGTACTTGATTTAATAATGGGAGACCGCAGATTAAAAATTAGAGAGATAGCCGAGATTATAGGCATCTCTTATGAACGAACTCAAAACATCATTGTCAACGAGTTGGGTTTCCACAAGGTGTCTGCGAGGTGGGTTCCGCGACTGCTTTCAGTTGAACAAAAAAGGACGCGATTGACTATTTCACGCGACTGTTTGGAGTTATTTGAAGCCGATGCAGATGATTTTTTGAATCGTTTTGTTACTATGGACGAAACATGGGTTCATTACTGTACACCGGAAACAAAACAACAATCAAAACAGTGGAGAAGACCTGGTTCACCACCCCCTAAAAAGGCTAAGTCGATTTTGTCGGCAAATAAGGTGATGGCTTCAGTATTCTGGGACTCGAAAGGTGTGATTATGATTGATTATCTTGAAAGGGGTCAGACTATAAACTCTGATTACTACTGAACCTTACTACGTCGTTTACGAGAGGAAATAAAAGAAAAACGTCGAGGAATGCTCAGAAGAAAAGTCCTGTTTCATCAAGATAACGCCCGTGTTCACACGTCAGTACAGTCAATGGCTGAAATTCACAACTGTGGTTTTGAACTGTTACCGCATCCGCCGTATTCACCTGATCTGGCACCATCAGACTTCTTTCTGTTCCCTAACCTAAAAAAGTACTTGGGAGGTCAAAGATTTTCGACAAACGACGAGGTCAAAGCAGCTGTAGACGCATATTTTGACTCTAAGGAAGAATCATTTTTTTTTTCAACGGTCTAAATGCTTGGAAGGGGAGGTGGCAAAAGTGTATTGAACTTGGTGGTGATTATGTAGAAAAATAAAAATATAACTGATTTAGTATGTGTTTATTTTCTTGGTTAGGCCGAGTACTTTTCAATCCACCCTCGTATGCTGAAGTGGCAATGGGCCGGCCATATAGCTCGAAGAACTGACAACCGATGGGGAAGAAAGGTTGTCTAATGGCAGTCAGATGGTACCGGTAGTCGAAGCGACCCCTCACTCGATGGAGTGACGACCTAGTTAGAAATGCAGGAAGTCGATGGAAGCAGGTGGCTCAGACCAAGCTTTTTGGCATTCTTTGGGGAGGGCCTATGTTCAGCAGTAGACTTTTGAAGGGCTGTAATAATGGTGATGATGATAGTATGAAAAACTAAATATTCTTGCTGATGCTATCCAGTCATGCAAAATGTAGATTTGCAGGTTTTGGAACAATATTTCGGGAATTATAGACGCGAATTCGGAGGGAGCTCACTAGGCCTTTCGGAAGTTGTGACCACATTTCTTCTCATCGAAGAAAAGTTTACTCATCGCAATGTAATTTTAACTAGTATAGAAGGATATAGCTATCTTATTGTGAGATATAGCTCACTCAGCTGTGTCCTCCTTTACTCCAGCTTCGCCGAAACATGTCCGAGCAGTCACTTCGCGCCCGACAGCCAGTCCGATAGGCGACACACAGCCACTGTAGGTACCTATAGCTCCGCAATGCGACGAATCACTCTTCATTTACGCCGAAGGATTACTTTGCAAGTTCTATAAAATACAGGAACTTCTTAATTTAAATATTTATTGTCTTTTAATCTAAGAGGTTTGCATAATAGTACCGCCATCTTTGAATTTCATAGACAACTTAGTTTTTAAGCAGCAGTGGCTTACCTGAGCTACCTTAATGAGTGGCTGCGCTGGGGGCCGCGGGTTCTAATCCCGCACGGAAAAAGTATGTGTATGACCTACAAATAATTGTTTCGGGTGTGGATATTTGTTCTTGTGCAATTTATGTACGTAAACTGCATCCACGATACAGGATACAGATACAGGAAGTCCGGATTGAATCCGTATTCTGAAGTCTAAATATTTTGTAATGACCTGATTTTAGATATAAGCCTGCTGTCGTTGTTACAGGTAGTTCCCGTGACGACTGAGACGGAGCTGAACAAGGACACTTGCCTCCACGTAACTGGCACTCCGGCAAGACGCATCCATATACAATCGGTTCTGCCCGACATGGCGGACTTCAAGTTTGTTGGTAAGTATATTATAGTATTCTTTTTAATTCCTTGGATTCTTTACTTTTTATTTAAAAGTCTAATTTTTTTATTTTTGAAATGGACTCATGTGGAATATCACAAGTTTTAATATCATCTGATGTAAAAATTTATCTCCTATGTATCCACCCGCAGTGGTGGGTTATTTTTTAAAAATTTTATGGAACCACCTCGAGAGTCTGAAATGAAAACAGTACTCGATGATAGCGCGTAGTATATGTACATTAAAAAAAGAACATACAGTCGAATTGAGAACTACCTCCTCGTTTTTAAGTCGGCTTAAAATGTTTGTTAGCTGTATTGATGATTTTAATTTTACAGGCACAGAAACGATACAAGATTCGGAAACTGCAAAATGGATGCTGGTTTATACGACTGGCGAAATGGTGACCAAGTTCACCATGTGGGTGAAATACAGGAAGGGTCTCAATGGAGGTCCACTGCCAATTCCTGTCAGGTATGATTCTGACTCAATAAAATATTTCGAGGATATGATTTTTTCTTACAGAATATGGATGACAAATGGGCACACAGTTCCAAATGATGATAAGTGGATAGTGTGGCCTATAGACATCTAGTAAAGTAAAGTTAAGTTAAGTTACAGCCTATATACGTCCCACTGCTGGGCACAAGCCTCCCCTCACTTCAGAGAGGGTTTTAGGCCAAGGAAGTGTCCGCCGCGCTGCCCCAATGCGTGTTGGCGAACTTCACATGTCTTCGAAATGCTTTTTTTTTATTCCTCAGACGTGCAGGTTTCCTCACGATGTTTTCCTTCACCGCCGAGCACGTGGTATATCAGCACTTAAAATTGCAATTAACAATTTCATTGGTGCCGGCGGGGATTGAACCCGGGTTACTCGCGTTCTGTTATATTTACAGCGAGCGTTAACCATCTGAGCTACCACGGCTCTTACATCTAGATCTATCTTCAATTAAGAATCAATATGCGGATGCGTTGTCACCCCTAAGGTCTAGGATGGAATGCTTCGTTTCCAGTAAAAAAGAATCTATACACTCACCATACAAAACACAGCAGTATTAAACTGCTATTTTACGGTGGTATTCTGTGAGGTCTGCAACACGCACAGGCGCAACGCGGCGGACTATCTGCTTCATAACCATCCCAGAAACGAGAAGGCCTATGCCTAACACACGGATGTATTTAAACAGTAGCTTTATTATTTTGTTACAGCCTATTAAAGTCCACCGCTGAAAATAGGCCTCTCCCCATAATGAGGATATTTGCTATTGTGGGCAACCGTTTTGGCAACTACAGTTTATTTTTTTTTTTTGTCGATATTAGGGAGACGCTGCTGCCCATCTGATCTGTTTCCCTTTGTCGCTTCTTTCCACGGAATGACATGAGGTAGTGGATATTCTTACACCGCTACTACACGATAAGCCTTTATTAGCCTGATGGTAACTATTTATTGGTTATAATTATTGTCATTAGGTTTTATGGACCATTTTCCTACCTAAGAGTAGAGACGTCGGAGTCTTTAGTCCCAAAATGCTAACCTCTTACTCCCCTCCCCCATTGTTTTCGCAAGTATAATCAAAAATATAAAATCGAAAATTATAAATGTTGTATTATTCGATAAGGAATAAAACAATATTATATCACTTTTATACTTCTTTATACCCCTGGTATGAGTGTATGTGTTATAATCATAGGATACTATAATACACAATAGAATGGCTGTCAACCTTATTTTGTACGAGGATAGGCGTGTCGGGAGCACTCATACAAGCAATTACGTCGTATTATTACTACTACAATCCCGATTCGCTTTGTTGACAGACTTATTTACTAATTTACACATTTTAGACTTCTGATTAATGTTCAAGATCATCATTAAAAAATCCTTTAAATTTTAATACATGTTTATGTGTAAAGAGTGTGCAATTTGGCATTTTCTAAATAATTTGCATGCGAAATTTGAAAACGATTGTAACGTCAAAACATATTTTGTGTTGACATTTATACGTGTGAATTTACATGTTAGTGACATTTTAGTGGCTGTTCGGGCTTCGCCCACTCCCCTGCTCTATAATGTATGTATTATAGTATTCTATGATTATAATGTTTGTTAAATTTTAATCAAAAATATACAGGAAGCGCTATTTTTTAGACTTTTTTAAATGTTTACTCGAATCTTGTAAAATTAACCTCAGGCCATGCTTCCTGTAGAAAACGAATGACCTTTGGATGTATAGAAGAAGGAATAAACAGATGCGTATCTAGCTTGAAGGCTAAGAGCATAATAACTGTCCTAATTGATAGGCGGTTGTAGATATCCAAGGGCTGATGTAGCTACTTACCATCAGGTTAGCTATAAGCTCGGTCGTCGGTTCAGTCTTATTAAAGACTTATGGGACTGATAAAGGGTATATATATATATATATATATATATAGATCTATGTCAGTTACTCGTGATTTTTTGCAGATATCCTCGTAACGGATTTTATACCGCAAATAATTCCCGTGCATAGCCCTTTCCATCGCATGAAGAGTACACTATCAATTATTATTTTCAGGTACGAGGTGAAAGGATTCAATACGCTTCTGGGTTTCGAGCGTGACCACTACTACCAGGAATACAGTGATTATGATGTTAACGAAATCGACCCCACCGTATTCGTTGTTGACCGCGGTAAGTAACCCACACGCATACACGCACGCACGCTTGTACGCACACGTACACATACATTCATTTATTACAGCAGCATAGGCCTCTCCCATTAAATTGTCTAATAGGAGAAATATTTATCATAGTTGCCGCGCTTGCCAGACGAGGTCGCATTCGTAATCATTTATTATTTGAGCTGTTATTAACAACATGCTGCTGCACATTTACAGTTTGCAATTTCCTTCTGTCGCCTGTTACGTCTTCCACGGAATGATATATGGTAGTAGATTCCTTTACGCCGCCAATACACGTTGACATATGTACACACACCCTTAACCAATGTACAACCACAAGCACATCTTAGTCTTACTCTCACTACACGTAGTCTTACGTAAATGTACGTACTACACACTTACAATAGTCTTACGTACATGTACGTAATACACACTTCCAATAGCCTTACGTACACGTACGTACTACACACTTGCAATAGTCTTACGTACTCCTACGTACTACACACATACAAAAGTCTTACGTATACGTATGTACTACACACTCTCAATAGTCTTACGTAGACGTACGTACTACACACTTACAATAGTAGTACATACACGTACGTACTACACACTTGTAATAGTCTTACGTACACGTACGTACTACACACAATGGTTTTACATACTCGTACGTACTACACACTTAGAAAAGTCTTACATACATGTACGTACTACACACTTACAATAGTCTTACGTACTCGTACGTACTATATACTTAAAATAGTTTTACGTACTCATACGTACTACACACTTAAAAAGTCTTACTTACACGTACGTACTACACACTTACAATAGTCTTACGTATTCGTACGTACTACACAACGATGGACCATTCGATGGGTACTTGCCGTCAGGTAATGAATGCTGTGGTCCATCGTGGCTTCTTCGTGAATTTGGATGAAACTCAAAACCGGGACTCATCGGTAAACAGCACCAAAGACCATTGTTCGTCACTCCATGGTAAGTGCTCCTGAGCCCACGTAAGACATCGACCGCGATTGCCACGTCGCAATGCTAGAACATATAGCGGTCTTCGAGTATGAAGACCAATTTCATGCAACCTCTTTCGCGCGGTTTGGTCACTTACCAGCAGCTGGTAGTCCTCCTGGAGCCTTTGTAGTAGTTGCATCACTGTGATATTTGGTTGTCTTCTGGCGGGCATTTGGAGAAATCTATCCTGCCTCTGCGTAGAAGTACAGAATCTACCCGTGTGTCATTCAGCCACATCCCCAGTACTGCGATAACGTGACCACAACCTTGATATCACGCTTTGGCTGGTGTGTAGGGCCTCAGCAATGACGCGTTGAAGGGCACCATTTTTTAACATGCCTACGGCTCATAACATTTTATCTCGACTCAAATGACGGCGTGACATGACTCATAAAGCTCACACGGCAAGCTAAATTAAAAAAAAAAAAACAATATAATCCCTTTTATTTATTAATATCAGTAGAGCAATTTAAAATTTTCCTTGACATAACGAATTAAGTACTAAAAATATATCGCCATATTTTGCACTTCTTTTGCTTTTTTATTTACGTTTTTAAATTTTGAAAATAGAATAAAAGAGGTTTCAATCTGTAGGTATATAAACTTTCATAGAAACTAAAAAGATTTTAAAACTAAAATGTCGTAATTAATTTAGGGTTAAGTTATCCCTAGATTATGTTGATGTGTTTATATACAAAAAACTGTACCTACCCTCAAAAATTTACATTAAATTTTTTGGTATTTATATTTATTTTAAATTATAGGTGTGCAGTGCGCGCCGTTCAAGGGTCCCGAGTGGAGTTACTTCGCCACATTCAACCCCATGAAGGAGTTCGTACATCCTGTGCACGACGCACACGTTGGCAGCGAGTTTGACAGGTGATATTTGTCTCAATTAACAGTTTCTTTATGACGTCTATAAAATAAAAATGTAAGGATGTTTTTACATAATTAACATTTTTTTATTCTGTACTATATTATTTACATTTTGTTTTTTGTATTATGCAACTGACATGACGCTGACAATTAGCATTCTAGCATTAGCATTTTGTCGGGCGACAATTAACATTCATCTACTTTGACAGTTCATCTATGTCGTCTATAAATTAGAAACTTAAGAAGTTCCTTCTTATATATTTTTTCTGTAAGAGCAATTATGCTTGCCTAGAAAGACAAGTATCACTACGACCTATAAGGTCTATTGTGATCGCGGATGCGGCTATAGTTCACTGCTAAGCCTTATGTCTTCAATGGATGGAAGAAGTTGCTTAGCTGTGAATAATTTCACTTTGTCTGGGCTAACTACATAGTTTTCCGGATGACTGTTACGTTTGCGCATAAGGGTCCACAATAAGCAAGGAGAGGTGTTTCTTCCGTTAAGGAACAGAATCGGCAAATCCTTGAGTTGCTTAATCCCAGGATGGACATATGCTTTTTTAGACAACAGCATCCAGTCAGGGCTCTTGCCAGAACACGCAGTTTATTCTTACTTAACCTCAGGTCTTCTGAAGCGCATTTACGTTCATAAGCCTGGACTAAATAAAAAACGTAAGAAGTTCCTCCTTATACACCGTACCGTATGATTTACATCTTATATTTTTGTATCATCAAATGACATAACAGTTCACCTGATGGTGAAGAGGCAACAGTCAATTTTAAAACAATTTTAAACAGAAAGGCTACAGACGCGTCGTCATCTCTGAGGTCATCTATGATGGAATGACTCAGCCTGGAATTGTACTGGTCCCTAACCTTCAGACCGGAACACAGCAGTTCAATTACCGCTATTTGGTGGTAGGAAAAAATAAGAAGGTCAGGTATCACCTTGTTACCAATTCCTACCTAAATGGTTTAGGCAGGAAAAGAGATCTGCCACCTAGAACCACTCTTTGAACAGAAACAGTCCAACAAAAAGTATTATGTAGTATTAAAATTTGTTATGGATCTGACACGTAGTCTTTCACTACTTTTTTTTATAGGATAGGGTAACAAACTAGCACACAGTCCACGTGGTGGTAAGTGGTTGCTGCGGCTCATAGACATCTACATCTATCCTCGATTACAAATCAAAATGCAGATGCGTTGTCACCACTGAGTACTAAGATGGAACGCCTTGTTTTCAGTAAAAAGGGTCTCCAGTTCTCTACACTCACCATACGAAACACAGCAGCATTAAGCTACTATTTTACGCTGGTATTCTGTGAGAGTGTGATCCCCGGTCGAGCCGACCCATTCGTGCTACAACTATACTACTAATATAACTGCAGCATGGCTCTACCACGTATTAACTGACTGAGGCTCAAGGTAGCTCAGTGAGCCATGGAAAGGGCTACGCTCATGGTTTCGCTGCGTAGTAAACTTAGAAATGAGGATATTCGCAGTAACATTAAACATCCAGCAAACGAATTTAACGAATATATAAAATAAAAGAAAATCATACAGACTGCTACATCCTTGTTATTACGTTCTTGAATATATATATATATATATATATATATATATATATATATATATATATATATATATATATATATAATAATCAGTCCAGTTCTACATGAGCAATCAATGAGGGTCATGATTTAGTTATTTTGTCATAGGCAATCAAGTTCAGGCTCGGTAGATTGAGCACAGCGCGCTAGCAATAGATTGTTAAAAACCTATTATATATTTTTTCGTAACGGGTAACCCTTAAAACGAAGCTTAGAACAATACTAGTTACATATGCTGTTATCTTTTAAAAAGTAAGAACTCAATTTTTCAATGCGAATCTTGGACTAAGTAATATATTATTGTTTACTTTTCAGCTTTAAGACCAAATACGACAGACAATACTCCAGTGAAGAGGAGCACGCTAAACGCTTGAATATCTTTAGACAGAATCTACGGTAAGGCCAACATCATTGTTTCAGTTTTAAGTACAATTAAATAAAAATTAACATATTTGGAATATGTAATGAATAAATCAACTAAAGTGTAAGTTGACAATGTTTTACCTCAACCTGATGAATGGTATGGCAGCGCATAAAATACGAACAATCAAACATTAATTTTTATATAAGGTGGGTGGACCATGGAAGGCCATGCTCCTTCGAAGGCCAATTATTAAAATGTCGTAGTTATTGCCAAGTGATGACAAATTCCTTCTACTTACACGAACACAAATCACAGACGCGGCGGGGTATCGCTGGCGCTACTATTTTGACAGTACGGTCCCTCGCTTCATTGATTTCGGGAATCGACGACCTTAAGATAAGGTGTTTGTACCATGGAAGATAAGGTGGATGTACCACTCTAACGAATAAACAGTTATTATTCGTTTATTTACTGGATAAATGAAACCGACAAATATTTAAGTAATACATTGTTTTATTACGTAACATATAAACCACCATTGAACTCTTCCAAATGGCCTTGCTAGGAACAAGGTTTCTTAGAAGGCCATTATAATAAATCAGTTATTTAACAATAAAGTTCAATCAATATTGATTAAATCTGCAATTTAAAAAAGTGGTTTATATGTTACGTAATAAAACAAAGTATTACTTAAATATTTGTTAGTTTCATTTATCCAGTAAATAAACGAATAATAACTGTTTATTCGTTATAGTTGCCTTCCATGGTACACCCACCTTATTAGAAGATGATAAGCTTGTGGTAAAACTGTGTTTATTTCCACACACGTGTTATAATTATATCAGTAAATGTTACTTACAGAAGTCTTTAGCGCAAGCTTCTTATTTAGTTTCCTTACAATCATTTTCTGAAGTAGAGTTCAGTATCGCACTTCTGAATAAGTGATTTTGTGGACGTCGGTACACGTTTTATTAGAGAAAGGTAGAACATTAAATTTCTTAGGGTAGAGTAAAGTAGGACAATCATTTTCTTTTAATAGTTCGGATTGGTTCCAGGTGCCAAATTTCACGAACGCACATCGCGTCAAAACCACGATACCATCCTCACCACCTGGATGCTTGGCGGTCCACCACTGTGCGTTTTACTAGGAGTTTTCTCCCTCGTACAACTTCTCTGTGGAATTGTTTACGACCGATACGATTTAGGGACATTCAAGAAAAGAGCGTACTCTTTTCTAAAAGGCCGGCAACGCACCTGCAATTCCCCTGGTGTTGCAGTTGTTCATGGGCGGTGGTAGTCACTTACCATCAGGTAAGCCGCATGCTCGATGCCCATTTTTCTACAAAAATAAATCTTCACGCACAATCCCTAACGGGGTAGCCAGAGAGAACAGATCGCCAAGTGTCACGATCCTTACATACCTCTTTCGCTTCTTTCAGGTTCATTAACTTCTTCATACATGCACGTCTAGGTATCCGAGTACTCTTGACCCTCCCCTCTTCGAGCAATTTGCTCACATGGTCTTCGAAAGTTAGTCTCGGTCTACCTCGACACCTTTTAATATTAACTTTCGCTCTATATATTTTCTTCACCATTCGGTCTTCACTCATTCGTTCAACGTGCCCAAACCATTGGAGTATGGAGTACAAAAATAAATAAATAAATAACTTCGAGTGTCTATCGGGTTTTAGTTCCAAAAAAAAAGATTTTATGGCTATAGTAATATGATCTCATCTCGCGTGCACAGTATACTATTAAGTCCACAGCTGGGTATGTATGTATGTACCTATCTCGTTGTAGAGTGGATTTGCTTTTCGTCGTCCCATTTGGCACGTGCTTTGACGCTGTGCCAATAGTCTCGCATCTTGACGTGCTGCCCGCGGGCCAGACATGTGTCAATCATGCATGATTCGTTCGTTTGAGCTGGTACACTTAAAAGTATTGATGGTTCACTAATTTGTTTTTGAATGTACCAGCACAACCAATCACAAACAATTGACGGTACCTTTTTAAACCGCGATTTGCTTGAATTATGAATGAGCTGCAAACCGACCGAATCCCAAATGATGTGAATATGAGGTGCATCGTATTATCAATGCAGACTGCAGAGCATCGGGAGTATTTATTATTTATGGGTTTTTTATTGTAATATTGTTACCTAAATTAAAAATTATTTTACATTTGATTATATAATTTACTTGTTAGATCTATGAGTTAAAAATATAATTTCGTAGAGTTTACTAAAAATAACACTTCAAAAGATTTCATGATAAATTATTTATTTAATATGATAATTTTCAACCACCTTTTACAAGTATAAGATAAGTAAAGGTTTAATTTTGTAGCAAATAAATGTTACAATCCCTATTTTTAGACATGAAAAGGACGATGAAATAGTGTATTGTTAGGAATGGAATTTAAGAATAAACAAATTCATTAAATCTAAGATAACTTGAGTTTTTTGTGTTTATGCCATCTAGCGTCGATTATACTTACCACTTTGAAAGTCAATAAGTTTTAGTTCGATAAAATCTCTTTTATTACTTAATAGGTGGCGCTATTACAAATCTAAAATTAAAATTTTCTATTTGAGTTTTTAGGGCTTCGGTGGCTAGGGACCGTGTTTTGTCGCATTCCTTGGGGGAGGTTTATGTTCTGTAGTGGAATTGTGAATGGCTGTAATGATGATGATGATGAATTTATCATGTGTAATATTTTAGGGCACTGAAATGTCCGCCGCTCATCCCCAATACGTAGGTTGGTTGGAGCACTTCACATGTTTTCGAACTATTTATTTTTATCTTCATCGCCGAGCACATGGTTTAAATTATTACAAATATATTATAACCCACTTGTTATAATTCAGTTATTTATTTTTATTACAATTCCAGATTCATTCACTCTAACAATCGCGCGCGGCGTGGCTTTAGTTTGTCTGTGAACCACCTGGCTGACCGCACTGACGACGAGCTGGCGGCTTTACGGGGACTAAGATACAGTGAACCCATTCCCATGGGTAAGTAGAAAAGGCAGGGGAGATTTTATAGTCGTTATTTATAGAATAAGGCTGACAAATGAGCACACGATCCACCTGATGGTAAGTGGATGCTGTGATCCATAGACATCTACCTTTATTCTCGATTAGGAATCAAAATACAGATGGGTTGTGGCCCCTGAGTACATACCGGTTGTCATACCTGCCGAATATCCCGAATACCGAATATGAAACGAATATTTAGCCCATCTCTAGTTGTCACCCCCGAGTACTAGCACAGCTTAAATAACTTACAGTTGGGAAACGAATGTACTTATTGTTGTTGAATGTGCGCCACCTTGTGCTAGCGCAATTTACTGAGTCACAGACAATACAAATTAATGCGGTTGCTGCGAGCGTGTTTTATAGTAAGTCGCGAGTAGCAGTTTTCTAAAATATATCTATAATGGTTATGTTATGGTATAGTAATATACAGGATGTCAGTGTAAACACCGTTATCCTTGAAGCCAGTGGTTTGGTTTCACTTATGGAACGTAAATTCAATGAAAAATAACAACATTTTTTTTGTAAAATCTCAATTTTTCCTTAATTCCTTAATTTTTGCCTGTAAGCCAAGATGAAAGTATGAAGGAAAAGTTACATCACAGGTTATGTGTACCTACTGTATTTTTATTGGAATGTTGTGTAGGTAGCTATCGCGGGCGGTGATCTTTACAGTGATAACGTCACTCAGGTGCATAGGGTATCCATGAATTTACGGACGGTGTCGGACAGAAACTTTTTAAATTTTATAAAAGAAAATAGCGTTTTTTTTTAAATTCAGTGAATTTACGTTCTATAAGTGACACTTAAACCACTGGTTTCAAGGATAACGGTGCTTACACCAACACCCTATATATGGTGAGTTACTAAGTAAAATTGGATTCAAATGACGATCATGCTTATGTTTCCCCTCCCATTTTTTGTGATAAAATTATTTACCCGAATGCTACACTACATAGGTACATCTAAGAATCGAAAAATGAAAACATCTATAAAAAAAATGCGTCACGAAAATATTTGTCAGTGCAATACCTGTAAATGTGTTATTTCTTGTAGTAATAGAAAATAATCTATTCAATAAATGTTTTCAACATATCCCCTCAAGCGTTACGTCAATCCAATGTGGTTGTCAGCTAATGTATGCCGAAGTGTCAGCCGACCCCGTGTGCCCATTTGGCAAGTAATCGCGATTCGCTATTGAATTACAAAGTAAACACTGTTTGTTTCTGATATGGAGTGTAGAAGTAAGGAGTACCAACTCCCATAGTAGAATAGTTGAAAAAGTGGCCATCTGTAAGCAGTAAATAACAGATCAAAAACTCTCCATAACAGTGCTGGACTAGCTACGGGTATGAAATGAACTTAGCAGTTTTCAACGGTGTAAAGTTGCCGCTAAACTGCACAGTAGCTCTAAAATCTAAAATAATTTTAATTTGCAAATATAACCTCGAAAAAGGTGGTCTATCCCACTAATATTTTTCAGCACGTTCTTTAAAATTTAGCCCGTAGCTATAGTGGCGCCACCCTTATTTAACGGTTTTTATGGACACTTTTTAATACACAGTCTGTACTCCTTACTTCTACACTCCATAGTTTCTGATTCTAATGTTTGAACAACATAGATAAAAGACAAGGCCGTATTGTGGCGCTATTGGCGAACTTCACTGCATAGAAATTTCGGTTGTTTTTACCTGTTTTTTTTTTTACCGCGTAAAAGGAGGTAGGTTTTAAAAGTTTGTAATTTGAAAACAAAGTATTTAGAGGTGTGATTTTTAATCCCTTTTGACAGAATATGTATATAATATAAATGTGCAGTGTTATGCAAATAAAACAAATGCCTTTTCATGTAATTTGTTAATTTCATAATCCTTACTTTATATGTGCAAGAAACCGGCAAACAATTTTGAAATAAAGTTGATAATATCTAGGATTAGAAGTAGAAGTAAAATTGCACTGATTAATTCACAATGAAAAATAGCTTAATTCATAATGATTCGATAAGTATAAGTTTTATATATGTATAGCTGGCATTCAAAATTAAAACGATATCATAGTTTACATTAGCGCGTGCTAGTATCGAGCGACTTCCCGTACAACCCCTGACACTTAGCGCGTAAAAAAATAAAATGAGGGGTTGTAAGTGTATTTTTATGGGATAAGGGTGAAAAACGATCACACAGTCGACCTGGTGGTAAGTGGTTGCTGTGGCCCAGAGACATCTACATCTATCCTCGATTACGAATCAAGATACAGATTCGTTGTCACCCGTGAGGGCGAAGATGGATCGTTTCCAGTAAAATTGGTCTTCGGTTCTCTACACTCACCATACGAAACACAGCAGCGTTGAGCTGCTATTTTACGCTCGTATTCTGTGAGAGCGTGGTCCTTCCCCGGTCGAGCCGACCCATTCGTGCTATAACTATACTAATACTACTTATATAGCTCCAGCTCTACCAAATCAAAAAGCCACGTCAAAGCATGGCTCTACCACGTCAAATGAGAGTGTCAGATGACAATGAGTCTTGTGATATTCAAAATCATTTTATTTCCATTTTCGTGATACCGCCTAGCAAGCACGCTGCCCGCATAAATACCTACGCGGACGGTGGCATTGCCTGACCTCAAAAGCGTTTCGCAACTGTAAGGTCTTAAAACTGTGGTAGGATGGAATACCTCGTTTCCAGTAAAAAGGATCTCCGATTTTCTACACTCACCATACAAAACACAGCCGCATTGAGCTACTATTGTACGCTGGATTACTGTGAGGGTGTGATCGGGGTCGCCTCGACCAGGTAGGATCAGTGATCCTACCTGGTCGCGGAGACCATAATATAACTGCAGTGTGGCCCTACCACGTACAGAATCAATCAATCATACATACCACATATAGAATCAATTATTTATCCTTTATTTTAAACACTTAACTAGAGGTAAAAAGCTGTCTTAATGTCTTATGGCATTCTCTTCCTGGGAGACTTCCTAAACCTGTGAGAAATTGAATTGATAAAATGTTTGCAGGTTTTAAACAGTCTTCTAAATTACTTTTAGGTCTACCTTTCCCGTACAGAGAATCTGAGTTGAGAGAGATGCAAGCGAAACTGCCACCAGAATTTGACTGGAGGCTGTCCGGTGCCGTTACACCAGTGAAAGGTAAAATAATAGGAAATCTTGTTTTTCACAACACATTTTAAAAAATATTATGTTTTTAGCTGCAGTCCGGATTGATTATACCTGTGAAAAATTGACGAGATCGTCATCCAGAATTCTTCCCCTGTTTTCTCCTTCAAAACTGGAACACATATATTTATTTTTTTCATGAACAATTTCAGAAGAATTGTCTGAATGATTTTTTTTCATTGTTTATGTTTGTAAAATTTGTTTGTCGGATGTCTAATAACGACAGTATAACTACACAGTTTTAGTAATTTTAGAAGTTTCGTGATTTTCAAATAATTGTTTATTGGAAAAACATTTACTGTCACAATTTTTGAAAATATAATTTTAGGTTAGATGTTAAGTTTTTTTTAATAAATATTTTTTTGAATCATATAAATCAATTTAGTTTAATAAGAGGTCCCTCGATAACTGACGCTGCAGTTGAGTTTATTGAACGTATTTTTGGTGCAGGAGAATTCAGAGGATGTTTTGGGTATATTTTGTGACCTGTTCAAGCCCTTCGACTGTGTTCACTATGAGACATTAATCACGAAGCTAAAGTACTATGATGTCAAGAATACAGCGCTTAAACTTATTATTTAATTTTAAGTAATAGAACGTAGTATTTTATCAATGGTAAAATTTCTTCCGGGTCACCTATACTAATGGGTGTCCCTCAAGGCTTAATTTCCCGCCCACTCCTATTTCTAGTGTATATTAATGACTTACATTCTCTTGTAAGGGATAATCATGACATAGTATTATTTTCTGATGATAGTTCCTTGATCATACATTTAAATGTGACAAAGTGAATAATACTATATCAAAATTAGTACATTAGTTTACAGTACGTACGTACAGGGCCATATGAGCTTTCTACGACCTACATCTAAGAGAGTCGCTCAGAGAAAAATTAAAGAAATAAATTTATTGACTTTAGTTTCTCAGTGTATTTACGAAATTTTAAACTATGTTTTCAAAAACAAAAGTAGTTTTGGTTTTTTTTTATATAGGATAGGGTGACAAACGTTAGCACACAGTCCACCTGATGGTAAGTGGTTACTGTGGCCCATAGACATCTACATCTATCCTCGATTACGAATCAAAATGCAGATGCGTTGTCACCCGTGAGGACTAAGATGGAATGCCTCGTTTCCAGTAAAAAGGGTCTCCGGTTCTCTACACTCACCATACGAAATACAGCAGCATTAAGCTACTATTTCACGCTGGTATTCTGTGAGAGCGTGGTCCTTCCCCGGTCGAGCCGACCCATTCGTGCTACAACTATATTACTGATATAACTGTAGCATGGCTCTACCACGTATAAAAAAAAAGTTATGTATATTCTGTAAACACTAGGAATAAAAACAAGCTAGTAATACCAATTTCTCAACTCCACAGAGTCAGTAATTCGTTCTTGGAACAATGTATACGCTATTACAACAAAGTCACAAAAAATATACAAAGTCTCTCTATTACAAAGTTTAAATATTTTGAAAAAAAAAACTATAAAAGGAGTATAATATAAATGAATTCATGGTCGATAATAACCTCTGGGAATGAGGTGGTCGTTTCCTAGCTGTTTCTTAAATAAATTTTGTAAATATCTTGTAACCCTTCATATTGTATAATTAACGTCTCTGTATATTGTATAATCAATGTCTCTGATATTAAATCTTCTTAGCTAAATGAAGGTGTAGTAATGGTGTAAGTCGATCCAGATTTTATTGATGCTATTTCATTTTCAATAGTCTTTATTAGTTTTCTTCTAATTTGTATTGACTATTCTCTAACTATTTTGCTAAGCTTAAGAAATAAGCTCATACTGTTTTACATTCTAACGTAAACGGAATAGTTACGTCAAAAAGGCAATCTATAGAAATTAGATCTTCATGGGATTCTCTATAGTAGCTTATTACGACACCCACGGGACGAAATGCGGTGATCAATTTTCTTATGCCGACATCACTTGGTAATAAAAAGTAAATATACTTATCTATAGATATAAATCAAATTGAGCTGTTTGTCTGCAATATCGAAATAACTGACTTTTAATAATTTTGTATACAATTAAGAAATGAATAACCCTTTTATAATTTTTTGTCTCTGTCTGACTAGGCCATTCTGTGGAATGACTGAACCTTTTGTGATGAAACTTCATGAACAGATAAGAGATCAATCCCAGGAGTGATCTAAGTTATATTTTATTTGAAAAACGTGTAGATTTTTTTCGAAAATAATAAAAAATACCGCCAAGTAATAGGTTTTTGATTATTACCTTTTCTGGTTTACAATTTTACACAAAAAGTACTGTACCTTTTAACTTTTAAAGTTTTGATGTAAATGTTACATTTATATTATAGCTTGACTGGTAGATAATGCCTCATTAAGTCCGCCTATACATCATATTGTATTTATTTTATTATTTTTATTTATTTATTTTTACCTAATATAGTTATTATATAACATCCGACAGTACAAATAAACTTACAAAAGTTTTTCCATGTACCGCCGATTCGTAACTTCGACCATGTTCAATCGGTTCACGTAGCGACAACTTACATAATACATGGTGTGACAATATAGCATTTTTTGAACTATATGTATACCACAGCAAAGGACAGCTTTTTTTATTATGTGCGAGCAGCTATGCAGGTCTAGGTAAAGAGACCAGTATCACTGCGATCTAGAAGATCTATTGTGATTGCTGCTATGGCTATAGTTCACTGCTAAGCCCTACGTCTTCAATGAATCGAAGGAGTTGCTTAGCCGTGAGCAATTTCACTTCTTCTGGGCGGAGTAGATAGTGTCCCAGATGAGTGTTACGTTTGCGCATTAAGGGTCCGCAAACGGTTAGGATGTGTAGAAGCGTTTCTTCCGTTATGGAACAGAACCGACACATCCTTGAGTTGCTTAGTCCCAGGATGGACATGTGCTTTTTAAGACAACAGTGTCCAGTTAGGGCTCTTGCCAGAATGCGCAATTTATTTTTACTTAATCTCAGGGCTTCTGAATCGAATTTACGATCAAAAGCCCGGATTAAGGTTTTACAGTGTTTTAAGTCTGGTGTGTCAGACCAGATCTTAAGTGATTTATTGTGATAAAGAGTTTCAAGGGTCAATCGGGCTAGGCTTCTTGAGATTCCACAAAATGGCTCGGGTCCAAATTGTGTGCACTTTGAGCCCTCCCGTGCAAGTTTGTCGGCAAATTCGTTGCCTACAATACCCCCGTGACCCGGAACCCATCTTAAAACGACCCTGTTTTAACAACCCAGGGCGTTTAAACGGTTCACGCAGTCTCCAACTAGCTTTGAGTTCACTAAGTTTGATCTCAGCGCTAGCAGTGCTGCTTGACTGTCAGAGTTTATGTAAATTTTATGGAAATAAATAATAATAAATATAAAGGACAGTTAGTGAGTATGATAATTGATATTAGTAATTGAGATTATAATGTTACGATTGTGTGTATCTATGTATATATTTATTAGTAGATTTGTATTTATGTATATTATGTGTGTTAGTATAGTTTTTTTTAGCATAAATTATTAGTAGGTACCTGGGAACTAGACCCATAACACAAGCTCTGCTTAGCTTGGGACTAGATGGCGTTGTGTGATAGTTGTGGAATATTATTATTATTATTATGATTGTTATTGTTTAGTATTCTCTCGTTCCCGAGGTATACCTTTTTCGCGGGCTGTAAACCAAACGAAATCGGTTAAGTGTTTTAATTTTTAGACAGGAACTTACGAACTATTCTGCAAGTATTCAATATTGTGGCTTTCTGTAGTGATATAAAGATAAGCTTATGGATATCTAGCTCCTTTAAGCTAGAAAAGAGTGAATGGGGAATGACGCCAGTTGCTGATATTACAATAGGTATAGTTTTTACAGTTTTTACTTTCCACTGGGATTTTATTTCGATGGATAAATCAGTATATTTGGCTATTTTTTCATTGTAGGTAGAGGTCAAATTGTGAGTGTTTGGTATAGCAATATCTATAAGATAAACTGATTCGTTTCTTTTGTCATGTAGCGTAATATCCGGTCGAATGCACGGTCTTATCAGTTAATATAGTTCTGTCCCAGTAGAGTTTGAATTCGCGAGAGTCAAGTATGATTTCTGGTTTGTATTTATAATATGCTATTTTTTTATCTATAAGTTTATATTTATATGCTAGATACTGATGAATGATGGCAGCTACTTGGTCGTGTCTATGTTTATAGTCGGTCTGTGTTATCGAACTGCAGGCACCAGTGATATGCTGAATGGTTTCTGAACTATTATGACAATGTTTGCAAAGGTCTCATTGTAGAGTGTGGTCTTTAATTATATGTTTCCTGTAGTTTAGTGTGTGTATAGTTTGGTCCTGAATTGCTAACATAAAGCCTTCCGTTTCAGGGAAGAGTTCTCCGCGCCTGAGCCACATGTTAGACGCTACCTTGTCTACGTTTGTGTTCATCAAGTCACGGCGGTGTCTTCCATGTAACGTCTTCTGCAACCAGCTGTTAATTTTATCCTGTGCTGAGACAATACTTTCGTTTTTCTGTTTTCTTTGATCTTTGAGGTTTAAAGGAGTAAGTTTAGTATCGGCTTGAACAACAACATTATGAAGCGGACTATTATTGGCTTGTTGATAAAAGAAGTTTCGCATAGCTGAAATTTGAGAGTTATGAAGGTTTTTTATATCAATCACACCTCTTCCACCTTCTACTTTAGGCAATGTGAGTCGTTCGTATAAGTTTGTTGTAATTTTGCTGAATTTCATTATTTTCGTCTTCTTGTTCTGCATTATAATCTGTGGGTGTAATTGTATCCGGGCAAATTTGTGTATCGCTTGGTGAGATTAGGCTTTCATGCATCCCGAGATTCTCAGTGGCGGGTTGGATGTAGTCAAATCTATAATTATCTTGTAAGAATATGTCAGGTTCTGTGTCGTTATTTGCTGTTATATTCTGGGTAGCCATCTCTATTGCAATTTCATCCTGTAATTCTTGGAGTCTACTTGCACTTAATAGTTTATTATTAATGATTGCTCTGTATTGATCTGCTACGCGTTGCTCAGATACGTGAGAAAAATGTGGGAATTTGGTGATAAAAGATTGATGTAGAGGACGTCTGTAAGCAGTTTTGTTAGTCCCACCATTAGTAATTCTGTAAAAACTTTTTACGATGAATTCATTTAAGTCGTTGTCCCAATGCATTCTTTGGTTACCGGTTGCTATATTATTAATTTGCGGGTGCTCATTGTTATGATTATTGTCTAAGTAGGTTTTCACATCCTCACGTATTACTTGAAACTGTTCAGCAGTTAATAATTTACCGTTAGTTATTGCCCTGCGTTGGTCACCTACTCGCTGTCTGCTAACATCTATGTCTGGGTATTTTTCTATAAATTTTGCATGAAGTTGGGGAAGGTATGACCTAATGTTTTTTGTTTCCATAGATGTGATAGTAAGGTACGTGCGCAGTATAAAGATATTCATATCTTCACTCCATTTCCTGCGTGCACGTTTACTAGCTTTGGCGGGTGCAGAATTGTCAGCGTTTGCCTTCTGCACAACATCCGTAGCTGTTGACGAAGAAATCGATTCAGAAGCATCGGAGTCCGAGAGACTAGCATTGGTCGTTTGATAGTTGCGAGAGATCCCCGCCCGGAGATTCATCTGGCCCCGTAAGCCGGGCACTAGGGGCATGTTTTTCTTATTTTTACTCATATCTAATTTTGTTTTGGACAAAAATAACCCACCACGTTTGTCCAATAGTGATGAGTCGCAGTAGACTTCCTAACTGAGTCTGTGGACGCCGCCGTTGGTACACAAGATACTCCTCCGCCGCCGCCACAAAACTGACATCCCACGCTAATGTTATTATTATTATATTTTTATATTTTGGTAATATGTGGATTGGAGTGGATGGAGGGCTTGTCGTGTAAGCTTTGTATAGATACGGCTAATTTTTAATTCTTCCTTGCTATAATTTTCAAGCAGTAGTTGGTATTTCACCTTGTCGTGTACTGGTAGTATATTGCAATGATGAAAAAGACCATAAGGATTTTTTTTTATATTTTTCTTTGATTTTGAGAGGGGTGAGACATTTAAGAATGCGCAATTGTAGCTCGTATATTTTATCAAGGTGGGTTTTATACGTGCGTTCGTAACTGCTTAACCCATACGTAACTATTGATTCGCCGAGTGCTTTATATAGTAACATTAGCATGTGGTAAGGTACTTTCATCTTCAAGTCCATTTCATACGGTCATCGATTATTAAACCTAAATACCTACATTTTTCTACCACTTCAATCTGGGGACATTCACAATTATTATTATGGGTTGAACTTTAGATATTATGAAGACATATAGGATTAATGTCATGTTTTAATCTATTTTGACTCGAGCTCACGTACATTATTTTAGTCTTATTCGAATTAAGTACAAGACCTGCGTCATGTGACCACTGCATGAGCCTCGTAAAATCCTCCTGTTTTACCGCTTTATCCATATTGTGGTGGGCTGCTAATAGACAGGTATCGTCGGAAAATTGGACGATTTTACAGTTCTTAACCACTTTGTTGATATTATTCACGTAAGTGATGTAGTGTAGCGGTCCTAATACAGAACCCTGTACCGTTCCTTCACTCATCAAACTTTATTACTTAAGGCGTCCCCTACCTTGACATAGTAACTACGATTTTTGAGATAGTCCTGACACCAGTCAAGAATCGGCCCTCTAATTCCACAGTCGTCTAGTCGCTCTAGTAGTACATCATGGCTTAAAGTATCGAATGCCCTGCTATAGTTGATAAATAACAGCAATACGTGTTTTCTCTCATTAAGATTTTCATATACGTTATTGGTAAATAGTGAAAGTAGTTGCGTTGTGCTTTTTTTAGGTTGAAATCCAAACTGTGTTATATTAACACGCGTTAGATGAGTACACACATTGTTCTAAAGCATCAAAGTTTTTAATCAAGGACTTTATATTTATGTGCATGCATAAAAGGTTAGTTTGACAATTTTTAATAGGAATATGATTTAAAAATGAATTTATGTTAGTACAATTACTCCATTCAAAAATATCGTCTAACTGTAAGTCCATTAAAAAAAGTAAAGAACAAAAAGAACCCTTTTGATATATTTTTTGAAATTAAGTACCTATATAGAATAATTTATTGCGACTGCACATGGACTTCCTTTGTAGTAAGGCTTTAATGTCATCATCAGTTCTAATTCTGAACGATTGATCTTTTTCACTTTTTCTTGCTCTAATAACTCCATTCTTGCACCACACATATTTGTATACTCCGCTGTTCTTAAGTTCTCTTCTGGCATTTCCAAGTAAGGTCTTATTGTAAATGGTTAATGCCTCACTTATGTAGGTGGTTTCTTTACCAGTCAACGGCGATGCGCTAGGTAAGATATCGTTCACTATGACCTTTGTATCCTTTGCTTTTGTAAGCCATTTTGTTTTAACAGTTTCTGACGGTAGAACCACACGTAGTTTTCCGGAATTATTTCTATTGTAACCAAAGCGCTTTACTTCTATAATGTTTTCTGTTAATTCAAGTTTTTGTTGTATTTTTTGCACGAAGTTTAAAAGATCTTTGTTGCCAGTGAATGGGATATTACAAATATCAATAGTTTTAATAAGCTGTTACTGTTCTTGTTCTTGTAAACGCTGTTCTAATGCACTTATTCTATATTCTAAGTTTTTATTTTAGTTAGATAATTCAATATTCTTCTTTTTTATTTCTTTGACTGTAGTTTTAAATGCGTCTATGGTTTCGAGTATATCATCGAGTTTTCTAGAATTGAATTCCAAAGACTCTGCAAACTGGCTCAATTGACGTTGAATAGCACACTCCACTATTGTTGATATTTCTAGCAGCAATTTTTTTACCAGCTAATGGAACAGACGCTGAGGTTATAGGCGATCCAAATGCTTCATCATCATCTTCATCTTCAAGTATCACAATCGAAGTTCGTCTAGATGAAGTGTTTTTGCATTCAGAGCACGACCAATCCAGCTTTTCATTTGCCCGAAGCGCATTCCTTTGTTTGGTGGTAAGCCCTGAGCATTCTGTGTTCAGATGCACCATCTTCTCACAAAGATGACACTCCACACCAGGACGAGCCTTTGTAATATTTTTGTTGCATTTTTCACACTTTGACATAAAGCTGTTAGACACAAAATTATTTGCCGCAACCAAACGTCCGATCGACATGATCGAGCGAGGCCGAATGAAATTTATAATATAAATATATTTTTTTTTACTTCAACACCATTTTACTACACAATTATAACTGTTGGAGGATGAACTGTACTGATAAGACTTTTTTTTACGTGAAATTAATAGTTCTTACAGTTGAGAGTTGCGGTTTAAAGACAGTGTTTCGTACAATAATATAATAACATTATGCCTATATTATTTTATACTTCTATAATTTAATAACTAATTTTCTATTTTTTTTCGCCTCAACTTAATGTTATACCCATTGTTTGTAAGAGCGGTGCTTCCTAGTACATGCAAGTAAAAAAATAGTAGTAGCAAATCCTTTGCTTAAAAGGAAGCTCCAACCACGATATGCTATATAATAGATTAAGTAATGCAATAAAGAATTTGAATTTGAGTTAAATATATAAAAAAGTAAGACGCTGCTGCTCGTGGTTTGTTTGTAGTGGATTACACCGCCACTACATAGAAAACACAAAATAATGAATTGCGTTTACCTATCCGCCTGCCAAGCATGGCAACTATGGCAAACATCCCTACCATGAGGCAATTTACGGAGAGGCATACGTTTAGATGTGGACTTTTGATAGTAATGGTAAAAATAATAATTATTATTATTTCCTCCAGACCGGATTTCGGTCACGGTGGCCAGTCTCAACTGAGACTGGCCATTTGCGCAGGATAGGATTATAGTATACGAGTGTATATTGGGCATAGCGATCTGACATCGATTAATTGAAGAATCGATTTTTTGCGCCAAAAAGATCGTTTTTTAAATCGATATATAATACTGAATCGATCCAGTGAATCCATGTTTCACCCTAGAAAGTCGAATCTTTTTTGTTTTTATAAGAACTATAAAATTCTTTACAATTATTTACAATTATATGTACCCAAACACGTAAAAAATGACAGTTATTCTATTCAAAATCGCAAAACTGCTGTGCTCAGTTTCTTTTGCCTCTTCTTAATGTATTAAAGAAATAAAAAATAAGTTACGTTTCTAATTTGTAGTTTGTTGTATCCTTTAATATTGTAAATACTCGTATAAACTCTGAAAGCAAATCAAAATAAAGATTGATTTTTGAGTAACCAATCTTTTAGAAGTCGATATTTTTGTGAATCGATTCTTCAAATTTCGATTTGAATCGATTTAAAAATTTGATCTTTCCGGAAATAATCGCCTTCCCTAGTGTATACTTTATTCTCTCAGGTTTATTCTCACAGTTGCACTTTATTCTCTCACTCCCTCACTCATAGTTCGATGGGACGGTAATTCCACACGACTGGAGACCACGGCAAGGGGTGAAACGCCACTAACTTTCTAGTTCCAGGTTGCTACCGAGTATTTCTTGACCAAATACCCAATAAACGATTTTGGCCCGACCCGACCTTATGAGACTAGCAATTACATTAACGACCACTCGAACATCGAGACAGTCGATCGTATAATTAATGTAATGGTAAATATATAAAAATACAAACTTGCAGATCAGTTGTGGTGCGGTTCGTGCTGGTCTTTCGTAACGGTCGGTGCTGTAGAGGGCGCGCTGTTCTTACGCAACGGCGGCCATCTTGTTCGTCTCAGTCAACAGGCGCTCATCGATTGTTCTTGGGGGCGAGTCCATTTTACTGTTTTTAAATTATACAAATAATAGTTTTTTCCTGTCTTCACTGAAGGACCAATGTTTTTTGGGTATGTATAATAAGTATGTATGTTTGTCTGTTCCTTTATAATCTGTAGGTGAAACGAATGAAAGCTAATTATCTTATGTTCACCAGATGGCGCTAGTTGGGACTAAGGTGAACTTATTTGTTACGCGGTAGACATGTGTCAATTAATCATTCATTTCTCGTGACGGAATCATTCTAGTACATTTCGTCACGCGTGCCGGTACATTTGGAACGATCATTCACTTGGATCATTTCGGGCCCCAGTACCGTACACTATGAACAAATCCTGTTCTAAAACAATTCATTCGGATCATTCGTGATTAATTTGGTTTTCGACTCATTCACAATTCACACCAATCACGAGTTAAAAAGGTTCCGTCAATTGTTTGTGATTGGTTGTACCGGAACATTCAAAAACAGATGAATGAACCATCAATACTTTTAAGTGTGCCAGCTCAAATTAACGAATCATTCGTGATGGACACGTGTTTATTACGCAGATGATCATACAACGTCATTCGTCGAAGATTTTTTGGTTTCTGTTGTATCAAATGTAATTGGCCGGTCGCATCACGAGGTGATCAATTCTAAGATCTTACCGCGCCATATACACAAAACAATGCTTTTGTGCTATATTCCTACACATTTTTAACTTTTCTTTTAATCATCTACTTAGGAATACCCTATACCGGTTTATCCCTTTTTAATGTAATTAATATAAAATATTACTAATTATTCAGACAGAATTATTAATCTCTACACTTCTCTAACAAATTAACTTATAAAATTGTCAAATGTTTCAACTCAGGTCAATGCACCGGATGTGTTAACTCTCTTCTTTAAAATGGAAATGACCGGGAAATTCGAAAGATTTTGGTATTAAGTTGCCCTCAAAATTAGGGATGGGCCGAATATGGATTTCACCGAATACGAATATTCGGCCGAATGTTCGGTAAAAATTTTACCGAACCGAATATTCGGCCGAATGTTCGGTAAAATTTTTACCTAACCGAATATTCGGCCGAACATTATTCGGCAGGATAACCTCGGGACCCAACCAATTTATGTCAAAATTTGTTACTGTAACGCGTGCGGGATTAGCGCCGGACCCTGTCTCTCGCTCCCCGCCACACCTGACAGTTATTGCATCATCTTGTACTGAGCAAATTGCCGGTATATGCTTGTTTTGACTATTCTTGTGATAAAAAAGTATTTCGTTGTTTTATTCTTGGTAAAAATTGATAATTATATGATAAAAATGAACGGCAGAAGATTAACTATTTGGACTTATTTTAGAGAAACTGACGACCAAAGTAAAGTGAAATGTGCTAATGTAATGTAATTTTATCAAGTTTCTATTTGGCATAATCGGAAATTAATCTACAGTTCCTCAAAAACATAAATGTATAGAGTTATGCATTTGAGGCACTCTAGAGTAAGTAGATTTAACCCATAAATAAAATATACTTTCAACAGTAAAATACATCCCATTACTCAATTCGTACATTTCAATACATCGGACAGTATGAAAACGAATGTTCGGTGATTTAACCGAATATTCGGCCGAATACGAATATTCGGTAAAGCTGCCGAATATGCCGAATACCGAATATAAAACGAATATTCGGCCCATCTCTACTCAAAGTGCAGAGGAGTTTTATTAAATATTTTGTACTAACTACTACTCCGTGAAATGAAAAGAAATGATAGTAATAGGTAATCTTTCTTTCCTACATTTTATTGTACTTTCTAGTCTCAAAGTTTTATTTTGGCAGATGGCCGACTGTATTGTAAACTGCGCCTGGGTAACTGCATTTGCAATAGTTGCCATCTTGGCAAGTACAGTTGTCAACCGCAGTTTATTATTATTATTATGTAGTTGGTATCAAGAAGATGCTGATGGTACAATATCCTTTTCCTAGTTTCCCTAAGTCACCTCTTACGACACCCACACGATGATATACGGTAGTGAATATTCTTACGTATGCGCTACACGGCACAATGCCGTTAATAATTAAATCTCTATATATAAAAATTAATTGCTGATCATTGCTCTCGCTAAAACTTAAAAACAACTCGACCGAATTTGATGAAATTTTTATGTGTTTTCATGAGTCTCTAGATGGTTTAGATTCACATTTTAAAACTTGTAAAATTATATATATATATATATATATATATATATATATATATATATATATATATATATATATATATATATATATATATATATATATATATATATAATGATCATCGGTCATGTGGAAAGAATGAATGAGGAAAGAGTGACAAAGCAAATTTATATGGCAGATGTGAACGGCCGAGTCGGGAAGGGACGCCCTAGGAAAAAGTTTATCGACCAAATTGGCGATATTTTGAAAATGGGCCACGTTAGAAGTACCTTAACCGACGAGCATGTATGCTATGCATAGATATATGGATGTAAAGGAGGCGAAAGAGTCAGGATCGTGCCAAATGGAAGTCCGTAGTCTCTGCCTACCCCTCTGGGTGACAGGCGTGAGTGTTTATGTTATGTTATGTTATATATATATATATATATATATATATATATATATATATATATATATATATATATATATATATATATATATATATATATATATATATATATATATATATATATATATATACATAAATTTAACGTGTATGCGTACATATAGGCAATAATTTTATTTAAAATTCCTGCTATCAGCTTCGGTAACTTTGGCTGCGGCGGTGGCTTTCCATCCAGGGCTTACCAATGGATCATGCAGCACGGTCTGCCCACTGAAGTAGACTATGGCAGTTACTTGGCCCAGGTTAGTTTTTTTTTTATAAAATTGAAACGACAAACGAATCATGGTCTAACCCAGCTGATGATAAGGTATCTTCATCTATCCTCGATGAGCAATCAAAATGCAGTTGCGTTATCGCCCCTGAGCACTAAGATGGAATGCCTTGTTTCCAGTAAAAAGGATCTCCGATTCAGATACTCTTGTCACTTCTTAGCTGACGCACTAGTACATACAAATGTATACCAAGTTTATTTTTTCATTCTGAGAGTGATTTTGAGAATGATTTACTTAGTCTAGTGTTCATAAACGAATATATCCACGCCACAAAGAAAATGTTAAGGTAGTAGTTCTGTTAAATGGAGTTTGCGTATACGACAGAGAGGACATCTGTTTTCGACGCCTCGGCATCTTGAAGGTACGGACCTGTCCATCCTATGGCTGCGCGTAGACAGCGACGACCATCTGCGCGTCTACGGGTGCCTATATAGGTCCCATAGCGGTAATGCTGAAACAGCCCGACTCATGGACCACGTCCAAATTGCTACAGATTACGTGCTACAGCAGATCCTATTCGCAGGAATCGTGATTCTTGGCGATTTTAACGTCCACCATGCCGGTTCACGTTTAACCTGGAGATCTGTTTATGACTTTACCTTGGCATGTGGTCTGACACAATTGGTTACTTCGCCTACGCGGATCCCAGATGTGGAAGATCATACACCTTCCCTGTTGGACCTTCTGCTGACCTCTCATCCGGACGAATATCAGGTTTCCTTCGACGCTCCCCTAGGTTCGCCGGATCATTCTCTAGTCCAGAGTGTGATGCCACTCACGCTGAAATCGCGGTTGCATTCTGCAGGCTGCCGCCGTGTTTGGCATTATAGGTCGACCGATTGGGATAGAATGCGGTCGTTTTTTGCATCCTACTCTTGGGGGCGGGTTTGCTTCTCGGCGGACGATCCCAACTTTGTTACCAATCCTGTCGCTGATGTGGTACTTCAGGGTATGGAACTTTTTATTCTATCCTGTGTGGTGCCTATCGGAGGCAGATACCAGCCATAGTTTTGGCGCTGCTGTAAAATAGCGTCACGATATAAGCAGGAGTGCTACCGGGCCTGGGCTGACACATCAACGTCTCGTGATGTAAATACCAGCGCTCTTAAAAAGAAGTATAATTCCACCTCCAGGTTCAAAAGAGTCATTGCCATGGCAAGGTCTAAGCACATCGTCAGAATAGTTCGCCTTCTTTCGGGAACCCGTGCATTCGGGTCTCTCGCCAAGGCTGTCCAAGGGAATTTCTGTCAGTCATCTCTTCCATGTCTGCACAGAGAGGACGACTCACTGGCCCATGCCGCAAAGAAGAAAGCCCATGTGTAAGGTTCTCTCTTTGGTTCCAACTCGACTCTCGGTGACGGGGGGAACACACCGCCGACAATCCCGTGGTGTGAGTGCTCCATGCCGGATGTGCGGTTTACACAGCTCTTGGTTCGCAAAGCACTCTTCTCCCTGGACGTCAGCAAGTCGAGTAGGCCTGATGGAGTCCCTCCCATTGTGCTGAAGACGTTGGCACCGGTTTTAACGCGTCTTTTCCGGTACTCCTACTCTCAAAGCATAGTCCCGAAATCATGGAAGACAGCTGTACACCCGATGTATGATTAGTGAATACCATCTGGTGAGTCGCATGCTAGTTTGCCCCCTCTTCTATAAAAAAAATTGTGAAATCATGTTTCGTATCTAAAAAAAACTGCTTTTTAATTTCGTTCCTCGACCTCTCCCTTTCACGTTGATAACAAAATTGATAGGTACTCACTATTAGGTATAACATTTACCCCTTCTCATACTGTGTAACGTAATTTAACATCGCGATATTCTACATATTTTATATTATAATTAAATTCGTATTCGTCGTCACCTTACTACACTGTATTCTATCTCATTCTCACGCTTCTCACGCATGCTAAATTCTATAGATAACGTTTGTCTCTTTTTAGTATATATAGCCTTTTCGTTTTATCCAGTTTCAAATTACAACGATTCCTAAGAAGTTTTCACTTTAAAAATATTGAAATGTTTGGAATTCTCGAAGAAGTAAGATGTCAAATTCCCCGCATAATGCCAATCCCCAATGAATCAACTTTAGATTCCTCGCAATTTGGAGAATTCCCCGGAAATCGGCAACGTTGTGGAACGAACATCCCCCCCCCCCCCACCCCCCACCTTCCCACGCCGGTCTAGATATCGCAGGTTTATGTTGCATTGGACGCGTGTGATCGTATTGCATACGATAAGTGTGTTTCTGATGTATAGTTTTTCATACAATAGAATCCTAGTTCAGGTACCTGTTATTGTAAACTATATTTAGATTAAGGCATTCTTTGAATGAATTGTAGAGTTAATTGAAATAAATAGATAAAAAAATTCTTTAAGTGTTTGCTTCTTTCCAGGACGGCTACTGCCACGTGGATAACGTGACACTGGTGACAACTATCAAGAACTGGGTCGATGTCACCCCCAATAATGAGAACGCTCTTCGTGTAAGTAAAAAATATCAAAGTTTTATTTGCATTGGTACCGGTTAAAGTTAGTAAAAAAGTTTTGTATAGAAAAATCATGGTTTGAATGTCACTTTATTTTATTGACCTTAGGGAGTCACCACATTTATCGATGCAGAATCGGGCTGGTCGGAAAAAAACATTTATGCCTAAGAAATACGGGTGTTGCAAGTACCATTCTCATCGGATCGGCTCGGACGATGGTCACGACTTCGACCGAGGGGAAAACGGGCGGTGGACTAACTGATTTAGGCCTGACCGGGAATTCGAATTCTCTAGACCAACGAGGCTCAATGTCAAAAAATTTAAAACAATAATTATTTAAAAAAATTCAAAATAACATTTTTTTACAGCTGGCAATTTTCAAGCATGGTCCGATCTCGGTCGGGATCGATTCCTCGCAAAAGAGTCTCCATTTCTACTCACAAGGAGTATACTTTGAACCAAAATGGTGAGATTTTTTAAAGTGATAACTTGTTATAACGCATCACAATTCAATGAGGGCTAATAATCTTACGGTTACCAGATGCCGCTAGTTGACACTGAGGTGAAGTTTTGTAGCATAATGTCATTGCACTGATAATTTAGTTTTAAATAAACGTTTATCAGTTTCTAGAGTAATATATTAATACACAAAACAATGCTTCAGTGGTTTGTTCTATAACTATTTGCACATTTTTAATATTTTTTTTATTTTTCTCTAACTAATGGTACAGAAAGTAACGGTAATGTTTAAATTTTTCGAAAAAATTTACTTCCCCATTATGTAATCTATCAAATAATACACCTCGTTTTAAGTGACGTCGCCCTGGTGGCAGAAAAAGTCGTGGATGCCCTCATTATTTATGCTGCAGGAATGGCAGACTTGGCGAGGGACGCCTCATACGGAAGTTTGTTGACCTAATTGGCGATATAATGAAGATGTGCGAAATTAAGAGTACTTTTAAGCAGCGAGCATGTATGCGTAGGTCTATAGACGTGAAAGAAGCGAGACAGGTGTGACAGGAGTTAGCTAATAGGAATTCCGAAGTCTCTGCCTACTACGGTTACCGTTGCCGCCTATTATAGTCCACTGCTGAACATCGGCCTCCCCCATAGATTGCCTCGTAGGGGGATATGTGTCATAGTTGCCGCGCTTGGCAAACGAGTTGTCAACCGCGGTTTTTTAGGGTTCCGTAGTCAACTAGGAACCCTTATAATTTCGCCATGTCTGTCTGTCCGTCTGTCCGTCCTCGCTTAATCTCAGTGACCGTTAGCACTAGAAAGCTGAAATTTGGTACCAATATGTGTATCAATCACGCCGACAAAGTGGTAAAATAAAAATTGGAAAAAAATGTTTTATTAGGGTAGCCCCCCTATATGTGAAGTGGAACGTGATTTTTTTTAATTTCAACCCTAACGTGTGATATATTGTTGGAAAGGTATTTAAAAATGAATAGGGGTTTACTAAAATCATTTTTGATAATGTCAATAATTTCGGAAATAATCGCTCCAAAAGTAAAAAACAATGTGTCTCCTCCCTTCTAACTTTTGAACCATAAGTTTAGAAAATATGAAAAAATCTGAAAAGTAGAACTTTATAAGGACTTTCTAGGAAAATCATTTTGAACTTGGATGGAAACAACAGTACCCACTACCGGGAGCAGTTGCAGGAGCGCGGAGCGCTGCTGGAGCGCGAACATAATGGATACCCACCTTTAAACTCATAAGTGGGAACACTTATTGTGACGGACGGGAAACTACGGAACCCTACACTGAGCGTGGCCCAACACGCTCTTGGCCGGTTTTTTTAATTTTTAGTCATTATTAGGAAGACGTTGCTGCCCACCTTCTGATTTGTTTCCAACTATCACCTCTTACGACATCCACGGGATGATATGGGGTTGTGAATGTTCCACTACACGATAACGGTACGGTCTGTGCCTACCGCTGGAGGTAATAAGCGTGTGAGTTTAGGTGATGTTAGGATTAGCGTTGCCAGGCGTTCGGATAAAGCCGGACACAGTCAGGCTTTTTGATTGCGTGTCCGGCCAAATTAGACGGTGTCCGGCCTGTCCGGCTTTTGTTAGGCTTTTTATATTTAACCACAATTTAAATACATACTATTGCAATTATTGAAATTAATATTATAGTAAATATCGAATGATTAATAATAAAGAACACAGATTCATTCAATTTTAATTTAAGATTTTATAGTAATTGATATAAGCATTATTTTACTTTAAAAAATATATTATCGTGTTATACTAAGACTGAATCGTGTTATATTATCGTATTATACTAAGGGGCCTTTTAACCAAAATGTCCGGCTAAGCTGGACGGTCTGTCCGGCTTTTCGGTTTAAAACCTGGTAACCCTAGTTAGGATTCAATTCAAATAAGAAAGAGAAATTATATTCTTGAGCATTAAAACGGGTCGTAACGGGAAACGAAAGGTTATTTTTAATACAGAAACCAAGCTTTTATACTATTGTACGTTAGAGCTGGCCTACTACCCCAGCTGATGGTTCGTGGTGCAGCCGATGACGGTAAAGTGCAATGACTTAGCTTAACAAAAGCCCGTTCTGAATACGCCTTGAATACACCCACTTTATAATTGGATGAAAAGGCAGATGCTGGCGAATTATTCCACTCAATTGCTGTACGCATTAAGAACGACGAAACAAGCTATTTGGGTCGAGTGCGTGATATGTCGACAAGAAAGGGTGGGGGGTCAGCCGAGCGTTATGATAAAATGGACGAGGTGCACGCTCCGAAATGTATACTGTACCTAAAGCACCAAAAGGCTGACAACTGTGTTCGAGACTGGTAAGATTGGCTGAAAGAAGAAGGAACGGTATTTATGTGTTACAACTGTAACAACACCCTATTTCACTCCCCCAGGGGTTAAATTTTCTAAAATCCTTTTTTTCTTAGTGTGTGTGCGTCGAGAAAGGAGTATATATGCCAAAATTCAAGTCAATCGGACGTATAGTTTTGGAGATCTCGTGATAAGTGAGTGAGTCATTGGTAATTTGCTTATCTTTATTTAATATACTCCTACAATTCTTCTGTCCGTGATGTGCGTGTTGACTGAACTCCTCCTAAGCGGCTGGACCGTTAAGTTGATTCAAGAATACTTTAGATTCACTGTTGGACAATAAACAAAATACGAAGAAACTTTTTCCCCGACCTTATATTTCTTTTGTCCTGCAGTCCAAAATATCCATAGTAATTAGGATTGATCAGTGTAATTAGGATTGATCAGTGTAATTAGGATTGATCAGTGTAATTAGGATTGATCAGTGTAATTAGGATTTTCAAAATACGAACAAACTTTTTCCGCGACCTTATATTTCTTTAGTCCTACAGCCCTAAATATCCATAGTAATTAGGATTGCTCAGTGTAATTAGGATTTTCAAAATACGAAGAAACTTTTTCCCCGACCTATTTATTATATTTCTTTTGTCCTGCAGTCTAAAATATCCATAGTAATTAGGATTACTCAGTGTAATTAGGATTTTCAATATACGAAGAAACTTTTTCCCCGACCTATTTATTATATTTCTTTTGTCCTGCAGTCTAAAATATCCATAGTAATTAGGATTACTCAGTGTAATTAGGATTTTCAAAATACGAAGAAACTTTTTCCCCGACCTATTTATTATATTTCTTTTGTACTGCAGTCTAAAATATCCATAGTAATTAGGATTACTCAGTGTAATTAGGATTTTCAAAATACGAAGAAACTTTTTCCCCGACCTATTCATTATATTTCTTTTGTCCTGCAGTCTAAAATATCCATAGTAATTAGGATTACTCAGTGTAATTAGGATTTTTTGTTTCAAGGGTGGTGCCCTTGCATAGACTGCCTGGCTGATTGAGTGGTCGTAAACGCGTTTGCTGATCATGAGGCGCCTCGGGTTCGAATCCCAGGTCGGGCAAATGTCGGTTTTTCTTTCAAGAAATTTTGAGTAGCAGCCCGGAGTCCAGAAGTTAGCAGTGTTTCACCCAAATTACTCAGAAATCATGTAAAGCCGTTTGTCATGTGCCTCTCCCTTCGTGTAGGATTGCCGTCATATTGGACTAAGAGAGTGAGGAAATAGAGAGTGCGCAAGCAGCATACACTTGGGCACTGTAATTCTGTCCTGCGCAGATGGCTACTGCGTTGAGACTGGCCGCCGTGACCGAAATTCTGTCTGGAGGACTTTACTATCAAACTTGCATTGTAATATCAAACGTCGCGTTCCTTTGACACTGTTGTTGGTCTGAGAGATTTACACTTGGTGTATACGAAGTAGTTGTACTATTAATAATAAATAATAATAATAATAATCCACAACTATCACACAACGCCATCTAGTCCCAAGCTAAGCAGAGCTTGTGTTATGGGTACTAGACAACGGATAAACATACTTATATATTTCTAAATACATAAATATTATAGATAAATTACACCCAGACACAGAACAAATGATCGTGCTCATCACACAAACATTTGTCCTGGGTGGGAATCGAACCCACGACCTCCGGCATAGCAGTCAGGGTCACTAACCACTAGACCAACAGGCCAGTCATATTATTAGTGGGGAGCCAAAATATTTTACTTTTTCTCATTTCCTAAAGTCAGGCAGGTGATATTTTTTATAGAATCGGGGACATCTACCTCTAGCCTCGATTAAGAATCTAAATGCAGATGCATTATCACCCCTGAGGACCAAGATGGAATTACGAGGCATTCCATCTTGGTTTTCCACTAAAGAGTCTCCAGTTCTCTATACGCACCATACTAAACAGCGTGGTCCTTCCTCATTCGAGCTGACCCATTTGTGCAAATAGTATAATAATAATGTCCTGCAGACCGAATTTCGGTCACGGCGCCCAGCTTCAACGGAGACTAGCCATCGGTGCAGGACAGGACTATAGTGCCCAAGTGTATGCGCAAGCACAGGTGCACTCTCTATTCCCTCACTCTCATAATCCTAAAATACACATAATAATAAAAATGGGACGGTAAACCGACATGACCGGATAGAGATCAGGCGTAGGACCAACGGCTTTACGTGCTTTCCGAGGCACGGGGGTGAGACACGGCCAACTTCCTGACTCCGGGCAGCTACCGAAAATTTCTTGACGGAAAAACTCAATAATTGATTTTCTACCCGACCCAGGATTCGAACTCAGGACTTCATGATCAGCAATCGCACTACTCTAACCACTAGACCAACGAGGCAGTCACATAGCAAATAGTATAATATAGCTACTATAGGTTTTGGATTCTATTATACAGTAAACGACAATTACATTTTATCATCAAATTTTGTATTTTGGTATACGGTCAATGCATTTTACAGTCGCAGATTATATACTAAACTGCGCTTAACCTGCATACTAATTCTCTTTTTTCTCCAGCAAAAACAGACTACACGAACTGGACCACGTAGTCTTAGCGGTAGGATACGGCACCCTCAACGGACAGAGGTACTGGCTCATCAAGAACTCCTGGTCTAACCGATGGGGCGACGATGGATACGTGCTCATGTCCTCCCGAGACAACAACTGCGGTGTGGAAACTATGCCCACCTACGTAATCATTTAGTCTGTAGTTGCAATATGAATCTTATGTCATAAGTGTAAAAGTCTAACTGGAGTAACTATTATTATTTTAAAGTTAATTGTCGCAGCACAGATCCCGTACGAAAATTTTGAGTAAATAAGTAATAAAGAGAAAAATTATATTTCGCAATGGCTGTGTATTCGTTGTTCCTTTGCCCTTCGTTTATAGATAAAGAAATACACAGTAGCGATGACGATTCTACAATATCCAAATCAATCCAAATTTGTTTTTGTTAACAAACGCTACTTTTGTATTATCGCTTGAATAATGGTTTGAAGTGGCTTTAGACATCAACTATCTGCATCATCAACAATCTGGTTGAGCTGTCGACAAAATCTCCTAAAACTTTGCAATGTGACACGTCAGAATAAAATACACGTCAGATAAACAGTAAGGTCTAAGACATTGCCTGATTTCGTTGGCGAATCGTAACTTGGGCAAACTATCATAATTGACGTAATTATAACACGTTGTGACGTTGCCACTTATAACTGTATACCTAACTTGTGATGATATCTTTTTACCTATTCGACAGATATCCTCTTCAGGTGTTAACTTTCTCAAACTATTTCGCAATTAGTACCTTTAGAAACAATTTAAATTGAAACTGCCACCATTTCAATTCTGTGGCATGCTCTGTAGCCTTAACGGCTTGATTGATTTCAACATATGGGCTACAAGTATTCTCAATAACTGCATTCCTTTTAAAATAAAGTTATGTCAAATCAATACATATACAAGTACAAAATATTTTATTAAAAGAACAATTTTTTAATGAATCGCTAAAAATCCCGATTGAGCGTTCTGTAAACACTCGAGCAATTTCTAAGAACCGTCTCAACGAGCCGCGTGCTAGCAATGCGTACGGTAAGAGAACTTGTAGCTACTTAATACCTCGACTTATCAATAACTTGCCGTCTGAAGTGGTGGTAATATTACTAAAAATAACATTAGGTGTAAACTAAAGGGTCACTTTCTTAAACTATTATAACGAATTTTGTCATTTTTGATTGTTTGCATGTTTATGTTTTCATGTTTTTTTTTGTTTTTCCTTTTTAAAGTATCTGCAATACAACATAACGCTATATTATCTTATAAAATTGTAAACTCTCGATAGCTTAAGTATAAACCTTAGTGGTTTTTTTAAATGCTATCACTATAAATATGTGTAATGCTTGTTCATATGATAAATAAATGAAAAAAAAGAGTAAGAGATATTTCATATAAGTTTGACAACGCCGTACTGTACCTATATGTAAATCACAGAGAGATTCTATATACCGAAAATGTCATTTACGGTATTACACAGTCATTACATCAAAGTTTATTTATTTATATTATTCGGAACACCAACCGCTTTTATTCATTTTATTTTACACAAATTTAAATCTACAAAGCTATTTAAAACTATTTGCATATAAAAATTAAAATGTATATAGACCACACAAGCATTATCGTAATAAAATCAATCCAATTATCATAATAAAATACTAAAAGGGGGGAAAGAACTAAATATTTGTGGCACAAAGAGTGGGGGCCGAAAGCTAGTTAATATTTGAAGGTTTAGTCCGAAATAATTGCAAGTTGCTGTTACTAAATGAGAGATTGTTGAAAAAGTTACTTGTGTGAATAAAGAAAGAGTTGCGGCGATAATTAGTACTAGCTCCGGGTATTGCTAAGGTTGGGTTCGTATTACAAGTAATTTGCTCGGTACCCAGATGTTAACTTGCATAAGTAAGGGCAAATCTATAAGACTACTAACTATTTTTATTTACCAATAATTAACAGACATATTATCTGGTATTTGCCGTCTTTTGTCTAGGGATAAAAGTGATATTTTCTACACCTCGTCTCATATCCATGATCTACTCGCTTACATTTAAACTCTAAATATCTTAGAAACCTTTTTATATAGATTCATTGCGAGAAATATACACGTTATATTGCGGATTCCATACTCAAGGCTATGCACATATAAGCACATAAAAGATCTTTAATGTTAGTCGTTAGTTTATCGTATGATAAAACCGAGAGGTTTGAAGGCCTTTCTGACTGCATATCAGATGTGTTTTTCTATATAGAATAAGCGTGATTAACGAACACACAGTCCACCTGATGGTAAGTGGATGAAGTGACTCACAGACATTAACATCTATCCTCTATTAAGAATCAAAATGCAGATGCTATAATATAGCTACAGCATGACCACCACGTCTGTCAAACAAAAGCTTAGAATCTTCGATCATTTCTAAACCTTTCATAGATGTAACTTTAATAAGAGACTTATTACTAATAATATATTGATAATTTACAGAGTTAGGTTTCCGAGAAAAAACCATTGCGGTACAATTTGAAACATTTAAATAAAGCTTGTTTCGCATACAATATTCTACAAAATTAATCAAACCACATTGTATAAACCGCACAAACATTTTAGTGTTGACTGCGTATAATAAGAGACTGGCATGTTCAAAACATAAAGCAATATCGTTAATAAAAATAACAAATAGCAACGGCCCTAATAAAGAGCCTTAAGGCACTCCAAAAGAAATTGACATCCACGCGGACGTAAACCCGTTAATTGTATCCGTCTAGGATCTTCTACTAATTTGCGATGAAAACCATTTGTATAGGTTACCGAGTATACCAGCTTTATAAAGCTTCTTAAAGAGCAACAGGTGGTCTATACGATCAAAAGCTTTACTGAAATCGGTAAATTTAGTAACTTATGCTCTTGAATCCATTTGTAGGAAAGTATAATCATTAAAAACTAATAGATTGGGAACAGATGACTATTAACTTATAAATCAAAACACTAAGTCTTGAAATGTGAAATAAAAAAAGTTGTAAATATTTCATCTTATTGTTTTATCATCATCTCAATCATAACAAACTTAAAACTAAACTAAGCTAAGTAATTATTTACATTTGTATAATCAAGCATGAGCTTGTATACTCTGTGGTTCCACTGATTCTCTCGTGTCGACAAATGGATTGATCGGTGATCTGGCAGAATTCTGAAAAAGGAAGATACGATGAGATAGAGATGCGGTAGGTGTCGAGATCCAGAAATTGTATGTTATAAATAAGATTTAAAAAAATAATGTGTGTTAAAACGATTGAAGTTTACTGCTTAAAAAGCTGTGAGACCATTATGAACTAATTATGTATTCACAATTTAGTGTTGACTAAAAAAAAATTAAAAGTTTTATGTACCGTTTTTAAAAATATAAATTCTATAATGGTGAATTACGTTATAGTTATATGAGTTACTAAGTAAAAATAGTTACATGATTAGTAAGTAAAATTGTTTTTAAAAAAAACTTTTTTTTTTGATAAAATTGTTTATCGGAATGCGAATACATCACATAATTAAATATAACAATCGAAAACTGAAAACATCTATAAAAAGAAAGTATCACGAAACTATTGGCAGTGCAACACTTGTAAATGTGTTTTTACATGTAGAAATAAAAAATGATCGTGTTCAATGAATGTTTTTAATGAGTATTTTAGTTTGTAATATCCAAAATCATTTTATTACTATTTTCAAAGCATACACGCTGGCTGCGTAATAAAATACGCGAGCGGCGGCATCGTCGGACATCAAAGGCGTTTCACAATTACTGTAATGTCTTAAAACTATGGTAGTAGTATGTAATGTGTGGCTTTTTGAAGTTTACTAAAAATATAGATAGCTCACCAATTTCTTAGCGCGTTCCGTGAGAATGGAGAATGCAAAGTGGTTCAGGTGTTAACTTTCTCAAACTATTTCGCAATTAGTACCTTTAGAAACAATTTAAATTGAAACTGCCACCATTTCAATTCTGTGGCATGCTCTGTAGCCTTAACGGCTTGATTGATTTCAACATATGGGCTACAAGTATTCTCAATAACTGCATTCCTTTTAAAATAAAGTTATGTCAAATCAATACATATACAAGTACAAAATATTTTATTAAAAGAACAATTTTTTAATGAATCGCTAAAAATCCCGATTGAGCGTTCTGTAAACACTCGAGCAATTTCTAAGAACCGTCTCAACGAGCCGCGTGCTAGCAATGCGTACGGTAAGAGAACTTGTAGCTACTTAATACCTCGACTTATCAATAACTTGCCGTCTGAAGTGGTGGTAATATTACTAAAAATAACATTAGGTGTAAACTAAAGGGTCACTTTCTTAAACTATTATAACGAATTTTGTCATTTTTGATTGTTTGCATGTTTATGTTTTCATGTTTTTTTTTTGTTTTTCCTTTTTAAAGTATCTGCAATACAACATAACGCTATATTATCTTATAAAATTGTAAACTCTCGATAGCTTAAGTATAAACCTTAGTGGTTTTTTTAAATGCTATCACTACAAATATGTGTAATGCTTGTTCATATGATAAATAAATGAAAAAAAGAGTAAGAGATATTTCATATAAATTTGACAACGCCGTACTGTACCTATATGTAAATCACAGAGAGATTCTATATACCGAAAATGTCATTTACGGTATTACACAGTCATTACATCAAAGTTTATTTATTTATATTATTCGGAACACCAACCGCTTTTATTCATTTTATTTTACACAAATTTAAATCTACAAAGCTATTTAAAACTATTTGCATATAAAAATTAAAATGTATATAGACCACACAAGCATTATCGTAATAAAATCAATCCAATTATCATAATAAAATACTAAAAGGGGGGAAAGAACTAAATATTTGTGGCACAAAGAGTGGGGGCCGAAAGCTAGTTAATATTTGAAGGTTTAGTCCGAAATAATTGCAAGTTGCTGTTACTAAATGAGAGATTGTTGAAAAAGTTACTTGTGTGAATAAAGAAAGAGTTGCGGCGATAATTAGTACTAGCTCCGGGTATTGCTAAGGTTGGGTTCGTATTACAAGTAATTTGCTCGGTACCCAGATGTTAACTTGCATAAGTAAGGGCAAATCTATAAGACTACTAACTATTTTTATTTACCAATAATTAACAGACATATTATCTGGTATTTGCCGTCTTTTGTCTAGGGATAAAAGTGATATTTTCTACACCTCGTCTCATATCCATGATCTACTCGCTTACATTTAAACTCTAAATATCTTAGAAACCTTTTTATATAGATTCATTGCCAGAAATATACACGTTATATTGCGGATTCCATACTCAAGGCTATGCACATATAAGCACATAAAAGATCTTTAATGTTAGTCGTTAGTTTATCGTATGATAAAACCGAGAGGTTTGAAGGCCTTTCTGACTGCATATCAGATGTGTTTTTCTATATAGAATAAGCGTGATTAACGAACACACAGTCCACCTGATGGTAAGTGGATGAAGTGACTCACAGACATTAACATCTATCCTCTATTAAGAATCAAAATGCAGATGCTATAATATAGCTACAGCATGACCACCACGTCTGTCAAACAAAAGCTTAGAATCTTCGATCATTTCTAAACCTTTCATAGATGTAACTTTAATAAGAGACTTATTACTAATAATATATTGATAATTTACAGAGTTAGGTTTCCGAGAAAAAACCATTGCGGTACAATTTGAAACATTTAAATAAAGCTTGTTTCGCATACAATATTCTACAAAATTAATCAAACCGCATTGTATAAACCGCACAAACATTTTAGTGTTGACTGCGTATAATAAGAGACTGGCATGTTCAAAACATAAAGCAATATCGTTAATAAAAATAACAAATAGCAACGGCCCTAATAAAGAGCCTTAAGGCACTCCAAAAGAAATTGACATCCACGCGGACGTAAACCCGTTAATTGTATCCGTCTAGGATCTTCTACTAATTTGCGATGAAAACCATTTGTATAGGTTACCGAGTACACCAGCTTTATAAAGCTTCTTAAAGAGCAACAGGTGGTCTATACGATCAAAAGCTTTACTGAAATCGGTAAATTTAGTAACTTATGCTCTTGAATCCATTTGTAGGAAAGTATAATCATTAAAAACTAATAGATTGGGAACAGATGACTATTAACTTATAAATCAAAACACTAAGTCTTGAAATGTGAAATAAAAAAAGTTGTAAATATTTCATCTTATTGTTTTATCATCATCTCAATCATAACAAACTTAAAACTAAACTAAGCTAAGTAATTATTTACATTTGTATAATCAAGCATGAGCTTGTATACTCTGTGGTTCCACTGATTCTCTCGTGTCGACAAATGGATTGATCGGTGATCTGGCAGAATTCTGAAAAAGGAAGATACGATGAGATAGAGATGCGGTAGGTGTCGAGATCCAGAAATTGTATGTTATAAATAAGATTTAAAAAAATAATGTGTGTTAAAACGATTGAAGTTTACTGCTTAAAAAGCTGTGAGACCATTATGAACTAATTATGTATTCACAATTTAGTGTTGACTAAAAAAAATTAAAAGTTTTATGTACCGTTTTTAAAAATATAAATTCTATAATGGTGAATTACGTTATAGTTATATGAGTTACTAAGTAAAAATAGTTACATGATTAGTAAGTAAAATTGTTTTTAAAAAAAACTTTTTTTTTTGATAAAATTGTTTATCGGAATGCGAATACATCACATAATTAAATATAACAATCGAAAACTGAAAACATCTATAAAAAGAAAGTATCACGAAACTATTGGCAGTGCAACACTTGTAAATGTGTTTTTACATGTAGAAATAAAAAATGATCGTGTTCAATGAATGTTTTTAATGAGTATTTTAGTTTGTAATATCCAAAATCATTTTATTACTATTTTCAAAGCATACACGCTGGCTGCGTAATAAAATACGCGAGCGGCGGCATCGTCGGACATCAAAGGCGTTTCACAATTACTGTAATGTCTTAAAACTATGGTAGTAGTATGTAATGTGTGGCTTTTTGAAGTTTACTAAAAATATAGATAGCTCACCAATTTCTTAGCGCGTTCCGTGAGAATGGAGAATGCAAAGTGGTTCAATATGACGCCGGTCGGCAAAGCTACGCCTTGGAACCTATATAACTGCTTCACGTCGCTCTCCGGTGAACCTAAAGTTAGTTATTTATATATTTTTTAACAACCTAGAGTAACATAATGATTTCTTATATTTAAAGGAATCTATGGAGGAAGTTTACGTTCAGCAGTGGACTTGATAGCCTGTAAGGAATTAAGTGAAAAAAAATAACCACACGATTCCGGAATAACTCCAGGTTGATTAAAACTACTTTTACGGATTTTATCGCGTTTATTTTATTTTTAATTACTTTTATTTTTAATTCCCGACGTTTCGGGCGCTTTCCAGCACCCGTGGTCTCGGGGGACTGAGATGACTGACGTCCCGATGTCATTGTTCCCGAAACGTCGGGAATTAAAAATAAAAGTAATTAAAAGTAAAATAAACGCGATAAAATCCGTAAAAGTAGTTTTAATCAACCTAGAGTTATTCCGGAATCGTGTGGTTATTTTCTTTCATTTAATTCCTTACAGGCTATCAAGTCCACTGCTGAACGTAAACTTCGTCCATAGATTCCTTTATAAGGGGGATATTTTGCTATTGGAAAACGCATTTTATGTATTTTCCAGAATTTTGTTAGAAAGACACTACAGTCAATCTCTTGGTTTGTTTCCCTCTGTCGCGTCTTAAGACATCCACGGGACGATATTATGGGGGGGGTTTTAACAGTGGTAGAGCCACGCGGCAGCTTTGCTGTTGCACGTATGGGCCGGCTCAAACCGGGGTGGTACCACGACCTCACAGAATACCGGCGTGAAGTGGAAGCTCTGCTTCCGCGTTTCGTCTGGTGAGTGCAGGTGGCCGGAGGCCCAAATCCCCCCCCCCCCATCAACATGGTAGCGGAATTAAATAATGATAGACTACCCCAGGAGGGTACCAGCACCCCTGGAGAATCCCTCGCTGAGCATCCACGACCATGATTCTCCACTTCTGAGCGTGGGTGCTCAGGCTGCCCCGCGTATTCTGGGGGGGGCAAAATTCCGCTCAAGACTACAACTGCTCGGGGCAAACGGAGCAACAAAACCAAGGCGACCCCTGCCACGCTGTCCGTGAATTTCTGCAATATCAGGGGACTTCACTCAAACCTAAACGCCGTCCACTACCATCTCGAGACGGCGAGGCCGGCTCTGCTCTTTCTGACCGAGACGCAGGTGTCCTCTCCGGCTGATGTCTCGTATCTCTCCTACCCGGGGTACAAACTGGAACACTCCTTTGTGCCTCGGGCTGGAGTTTGCGTTTACGTCAGAGAGGACATCTGTTCTCGACGCCTCGGCAGACTTGAAGGTTCGGACCTGTCCATCCTTTGGCTACGCGTAGACAGCGACGACCATCCGCGCGTCTACGGGTGCCTCTATAGGTCCCATAGCGGTAATGCCGAAACAGACCGACTCTTCGACCACGTCCAAATGGCTGCGGATTCGTTGCTACAGCAGATCCCCTCCGCAGAGATCGTGATCCTCGGCGACTTTAACGCCCATCACGCCGAATGGCTTGGTTCACATTTAACCGATCATGCGGGGAGATCTGTTCATGATTTTGCCTTGGCATATGGTCTGACACAACTGGTTACTTCGCCTACGCGGATTCCAGATGTGGAGGATCATGCACCTTCCCTGTTGGACCTTCTGCTGACCTCTCACCCGGACGGATATCAGATTTCCGTCGACGCCCCTTTAGGCTCCTCGGACCATTGTCTGGTCCGGAGTGTTGTGCCACTCACGCTGAAATCGCGGTTGCATTCTGCAGGCTGCCGTCGTGTTTGGCACTATAGGTCAGCCGATTGGGATGGGATGCGGTCTTTCTTTGCATCCTACCCTTGGGGGCGGGTTTGCTTCTCGCCGGATGATCCCAACGTTGTTGCGGATTCTGTTACTGATGTGGTACTTCAGGGTATGGAACTTTTTATTCCTTCCTCTGTGGTGCCCATTGGAGGCAAATCTCAGCCATGGTTTGGTCGCTCCTGTAAAATAGCATCATGCTATAAGCAGGAGTGCTACCAAGCCTGGGTTGATGCATCAGCGTCCCGGGATGTAAACACCAGCGCTCTAAAAAAGAAGTATAATTCCGCCTCTAGGTCCTTCAAAAGAGTCATTGCCAAGGCAAAGTCAGAGCACATAGGCAGAATTGGCGAGAAACTAGTTCGCCTTCCTTCTGGAACCCGTGCATTCTGGTCTCTCGCCAAGGCTGTCCAGGGGAATTTCTGTCAGCCATCACTTCCATCTCTGCACAGGGAGGACGACTCACTGGCCCATACTGCAAAGGAGAAAGCCGATCTTCTAGGCTCTTTCTTTGCGTCTAACTCGACTCTCGATGACGGGGGGAGTACGCCGCCGACCATCCCGCGGTGTGAGTGCTCCATGCCGGAAGTGCAGTTCACACAGCGCTCGGTTCGCAAAGCACTCCTCTCCCTGGACATCCACAAGTCGAGTGGGCCTGACGGAATCCCCCCAATTGTGCTGAGGACGTGTGCTCCAGAGTTGGCACCGGTTTTAACGCGTCTTTTCCGGTACTCCTACTCCCTAGGCGTAGTCCCAAAATCATGGAAGACGGCTTTCGTCCACCCGATCCCTAAAAAAGGCGACCGCTCAGACCCGTCCAACTACCGGCCAATCGCCATCACCTCCTTGTTCTCCAAAACAATGGAGTCCATTGTAAACTGCCAGCTCATGAGGTACCTTGAGGATCACCAGCTGATTAGTGACCGCCAATACGGTTTTCGCCGTGGTCGGTCAGCTGGTGATCTTCTGGTCTACCTCACTCACAGATGGGCGGAGGCAGTAGAGTTCAAGGGGGAGGCATTGGCCGTTAGTTTGGACATTGCGAAGGCCTTTGATCGGGTTTGGCACAAAGCGCTTCTTTCGAAGCTCCCTTCCTATGGGCTTCCCGAGAAACTGTGCGATTGGATCACCAGCTTTCTTGCAGATCGGAGCATCAAGGTCGTTGTAGACGGTGCAAGCTCCGATTGCAAGCCTATTAATGCTGGTGTTCCACAGGGCTGCGTGCTATCGCCAACGCTGTTTCTTCTGCATATCAATGATATGTTGCATACCCGTAACATTCATTGCTATGCGGACGACAGCACTGGTGATGCTCTTTACACCGGCCGAGCCAATATTTCTCGGGAAAACGTCTCCGAGTGCCGGGACAAACTTGTGTCTGAAGTCGAGTTTTTGCTGAACAGAGTCTCGAATTGGGGACGACTAAATCTAGTCCAGTTTAACCCCCAGAAGACACAAGTTTGCGCGTTAACCGCTAAAAAGAACCCCTTTGTCGTATCCCCTCAGTTTCAAGGCACTCCCCTTGTTGCCTCAGCCAGTATCGGAATCCTCGGCGTCGACATATCGAGTGACGTGCAGTTTCGTGGTCACTTGGAAGGGAAGGCCAAATTGGCCTCTAAAAAGCTTGGCGTGCTCAGCAGAGCGGGACAGTATTTCATGCCGGCACACCGCCTGCAACTTTACAAGGCGCAGGTTCGGCCGCACATGGAATACTCTTCCCATCTCTGGGCTGGGGCTCCCCAGTACCAGCTCCTTCCACTTGACCGCATCCAGCGCAGAGCGGCTCGAATCGTCGACGACCGAGTGCTTTCCGATCGGCTCGATTCACTGGCGCTGCGAAGAGATGTTGCATCTCTTTGCGTATTTTATCGCATCTATCACGGGGAGTGCTCTGAGGAATTGTTCGGATTAATCCCAGCCGCCAAATTTCGTGAACGCACTACACGGCAAACATCCCGATACCATCCACACCATCTGGATGCTTGGCGGTCCACCACTGTACGTTTCACAAGGAGTTTTCTTCCACGTACAACCTCTCTGTGGAATAGTTTACCACCGGCGATTTTTCCGGACCGATACGACCTGGGGACCTTCAAGAAAAGAGCTTACTCCTTTCTAAAGGGCCGGCAACGCACCCGCAATTCTCCTGGTGTTGCGGTTGATCATGGGCGGCGGTAGTCACTTAACATCAGGTGAGCCGCATGCTCGTTTGCCCCCTCTTCTATAAAAAAAAAAAAAAAAAAAGTAGATATTCTTGCACTGTAACTACACGGTAAAGTGGACTTATAACAACCGCAAAGAAGAATAGAAAGAAGATGATAAGCAAACTCTTCCGTGTAGTGGCGGTTAAGAATATCCACTACCCCGTATCTTCCCGTGGGTGTCGTAAAAGGCGACAGAGGGAGACAGGCAGGAGATGGGCAGCAGCATCTTCCTGATAACAGCAACTGTACGACAAAAAACTGCGGTTGCCAACCCGCTCGCCAAGCGTGGCAACTACGACAATATACCCCCCGTGAACAATTACACAAATAGACGGCCCCCAGTCCACGGCGGCCCCGGTATTCCTGGCTACGGTGGCGACCATGGTAACGGCGGTGCAGGGGGTGCTAAGAATCTCCGGTGGAGGTTCGGTTGCCACCTACGACGACTCGACCTGGCAACATATAACGCACGCACACTGAGGACTGACGAGAAGATCCTGGAGCAGGAATAAGAGATAGACAAGTTGCGCTTGAATATTATAGGATTATCCGAGGTCCGACGAGAGGGGGAGGACACGGTGATTCTCGAATCCGGCAACTTGTTCTATCACCGGGAGGGCGACCATCTGTCCCAAGGAGGTGTTGGATTTATCGTCCATAAGTCTCGCAACAACGTTGTAAAGATTGGGAGTGTGTCGACGAGGGTTGCGTACCTTATACTCAGCATCACCAAACGGTATTCGCTGAAGGTCATACAGATATACGCGCCAACGTTGGAACATCCCGATGTGGAGGTGGAGGAAATGTATGAGGATATTTCTAGAGCCATGCATTCCTCCAAAACTCACTATACGGTGTTAATGGGAGTCTTCAACGCAAAACGCCCAGTTTTGACAAGACAGAACAGTGAGCTGAAGGTATGAAAATTTGGGACAGGGCAACGGAACCCAAGGGGCCAGCAGCTGGCCGACTTCATGGAGAAAGAGGAACTTATTATGATGAACTTTTTCTTCCAGAAGCGGCCCCACAGAAAGTGGACCTGGTCGAGCCCCGACGGTTCGACAAAAAATGAGATTGACTTCATTATGACGACCAGACGCCAACTGTTCAGTGATGTCTCAGTGATCGCAAGGGTGGAAACTGGCAGCGATCACCAAATGGTTAAAGGCACACTGAACCTAAACGTTAAGTTGGAGAGGTTTCGTCTAATGAAGTCAACGCTCCGCCCCCATCGTGCTCTAATCCAGAATCCCAAAACCTTTCGGCTCGAGTTACGTAACTACTTTCAGTGCCTAGAAGATTGCAATGCAGTGGACGATATGAATGAAAAGCTCTTGGAAACTGTCTATGCAGTCGGAGCCAAGTTCTGCAAGACCCGCCGCAGAAGAACACAAAAACTCTCCGATCACACTCTTAATCTCATAGCAGTTAGACGGGAGATGAGGCTGCAATCCTCAACAGATTTGACAGCATACAGGCAACTGAACAGACAGATCTCCAAATGCATGCGGCGAGACTTACTCAACTTTAATACTGCTCGTATTAAAGAAGCGATTGAGCGAAACCAGGGCTCCAGTCTTTGCCAGAGATCGGTCTGCCAGAAAGAGCCAACTGTCAAAGCTGAAGATTTTGAGTGAGATTGAGAGGTTCTATGAGCAGCTGTACACATCATCGATCTAGCTACACGCAAGTGAGAGTAACGATCCAAGAGCGGTAGAGCCATGCGGCAGCTTTGCTGTTGCACGTATGGGCCGGCTCAAACCGGGGTGGTACCACGACCTCACAGAATACCGGCGTGAAGTGGAAGTTCTGCTTCCGCGTTTCGTCTGGTGAGTGCAGGTGGCCGGAGGCCCAAATCCCCCCCCCCCCATCAACATGGTAGCGGAATTAAATAAAGATAGACTACCCCAGGAGGGTATCAGCACCCCTGGAGAATCCCTCGCTGAGCATCCACGAATCCACGACCATGTTTCTCCACTTCTGAGCGTGGGTGCTCAGGCTGCCCCGCGTATTCTGGGGGGGGGGCGAAATTCCGCTCAAGACTACAACTGCTCGGGGCAAACGGAGCAACAAGACCAAGGCGACCCCTGCCACGCTGTCCGTGAATTTCTGCAATATCAGGGGACTTCACTCTAACCTAAACGCCGTCCACTACCATCTCGAGACGGCGAGGCCGGCTCTGCTCTTTCTGACCGAGACGCAGGTGTCCTCTCCGGCTGATGTTTCGTATCTCTCCTACCCGGGGTACAAACTGGAACACTCCTTTGTGCCTCGGGCTGGAGTTTGCGTTTACGTCAGAGAGGACATCTGTTCTCGACGCCTCGGCAGACTTGAAGGTTCGGACCTGTCCATCCTTTGGCTACGCGTAGACAGCGACGACCATCCGCGCGTCTACGGGTGCCTCTATAGGTCCCACAGCGGTAATGCCGAAACAGACCGACTCTTCGACCACGTCCAAATGGCTGCAGATTCGTTGCTACAGCAGATCCCCTCCGCAGAGATCGTGATTCTCGGCGACTTTAACGCCCATCACGCCGAATGGCTCGGTTCACGTTTAACCGATCATGCGGGGAGATCTGTTCATGATTTTGCCTTGGCATATGGTCTGACACAACTGGTTACTTCGCCTACGCGGATTCCAGATGTGGAGGATCATGCACCTTCCCTGTTGGACCTTCTGCTGACCTCTCACCCGGACGGATATCAGATTTCCGTCGACGCCCCTTTAGGCTCCTCGGACCATTGTCTAGTCCGGAGTGTTGTGCCACTCACGCTGAAATCGCGGTTGCATTCTGCAGGCTGCCGCCGTGTTTGGCACTATAGGTCAGCCGATTGGGATGGGATGCGGTCTTTCTTTGCATCCTACCCTTGGGGGCGGGTTTGCTTCTCGCCGGATGATCCCAACGTTGTTGCGGATTCTGTTACTGATGTGGTACTTCAGGGTATGGAACTTTTTATTCCTTCCTCTGTGGTGCCCATTGGAGGCAAATCTCAGCCATGGTTTGGTCGCTCCTGTAAAATAGCATCATGCTATAAGCAGGAGTGCTACCAAGCCTGGGTTGATGCATCAGCGTCCCGGGATGTAAACACCAGCGCTCTAAAAAAGAAGTATAATTCCGCCTCTAGGTCCTTCAAAAGAGTCATTGCCAAGGCAAAGTCAGAGCACATAGGCAGAATTGGCGAGAAACTAGTTCGCCTTCCTTCTGGAACCCGTGCATTCTGGTCTCTCGCCAAGGCAGTCCAGGGGAATTTCTGTCAGCCATCTTTTCCATCTCTGCACAGGGAGGACGACTCACTGGCCCATACTGCAAAGGAGAAAGCCGATCTTCTAGGCTCCTTCTTTGCGTCTAACTCGACTCTCGATGACGGGGGAAGTACGCCGCCAACCATCCCGCGGTGTGAGTGCTCCATGCCGGAAGTGCAGTTCACACAGCGCTCGGTTCGCAAAGCACTCCTCTCCCTGGACATCCACAAGTCGAGTGGGCCTGACGGAATCCCCCCAATTGTGCTGAGGACGTGTGCTCCAGAGTTGGCACCGGTTTTAACGCGTCTTTTCCGGTACTCCTACTCCCTAGGCGTAGTCCCAAAATCATGGAAGACTGCTTTCGTCCACCCGATCCCTAAAAAAGGCGACCGCTCAGACCCGTCCAACTACCGGCCAATCGCCATCACCTCCTTGTTCTCCAAAACAACGGAGTCCATTGTAAACTGCCAGCTCATGAGGTACCTTGAGGACCACCAGCTGATTAGTGACCGCCAATACGGTTTTCGCCGTGGTCGGTCAGCTGGTGATCTTCTGGTCTACCTCACTCACAGATGGGCGGAGGCAGTAGAGTTCAAGGGGGAGGCACTGGCCGTTAGTTTGGACATTGCGAAGGCCTTCGATCGGGTTTGGCACAAAGCGCTTCTTTCGAAGCTCCCTTCCTATGGGCTTCCCGAGAAATTGTGCGATTGGATCACCAGCTTTCTTGCAGATCGGAGCATCAAGGTCGTTGTAGACGGTGCAAGCTCCGATTGCAAGCCTATAAATGCTGGTGTTCCACAGGGCTGCGTGCTATCGCCAACGCTGTTTCTTCTGCATATCAATGATATGTTGCATACCCGTAACATTCATTGCTATGCAGATGACAGCACTGGTGATGCTCTTTACACCGGCCGAGCCAATATTTCTCGGGAAAACGTCTCCGAGTGCCGGGACAAACTTGTGTCTGAAGTCGAGTCTTTGTTGAACAGAGTCTCGGATTGGGGATGACTAAATCTAGTCCAGTTTAACCCCCAGAAGACACAAGTTTGCGCGTTAACCGCTAAATAGAACCCCTTTGTCGTATCCCCTCAGTTTCAAGGCACTCCCCTTGTTGCCTCAGCCAGTATCGGAATCCTCGGCGTCGACATATCGAGTGACGTGCAGTTTCGTGGTCACTTGGAAGGGAAGGCCAAATTGGCCTCTAAAAAGCTTGGCGTGCTCAGCAGAGCGGGACAGTATTTCATGCCGGCACACCGCCTGCAACTTTACAAGGCGCAGGTTCGACCGCACATGGAATACTGTTCCCATCTCTGGGCTGGGGCTCCCCAGTACCAGCTCCTTCCACTTGACCGCATCCAGCGCAGAGCGGCTCGAATCGTCGACGACCGAGTGCTTTCCGATCGGCTCGATTCACTGGCGTTGCGAAGAGATGTTGCATCTCTTTGCGTATTTTATCGCATCTATCACGGGGAGTGCTCTGAGGAATTGTTCGGATTAATCCCAGCCGCCAAATTTCGTGAACGCACGACACGGCAAACGTCCCGATACCATCCACACCATCTGGATGCTTGGCGGTCCACCACTGTACGTTTCACAAGGAGTTTTCTTCCACGTACAACCTCTCTGTGGAATAGTTTATCACCGGCGATTTTTCCGGACCGATACGACCTGGGGACCTTCAAGAAAAGAGCTTACTCCTTTCTAAAGGGCCGGCAACGCACCCGCAAAAAAAAAAAAAAAGAGCAAGTCTTATCCGACGCTATTCCGATGATATCCCTGACGTAAGTCTGAGCGAGATTAGAATGGCTCTCCAGCACCTTAGAAACGGCAGGGCTCCAGGCGAGGTAGGAATTACAGCGGAGCTTCTGAAAGCGGAGGTTCTGGAAGCGGTTCTCTATGGTGGCACTACTCCGGAGGCGTGGATCAGAAGTGCGGTGGTCTTGTTCTTTAAAAAAGGCGACAACGCTCTCTTGAAGAACTACAGACCAATTTTTCTTCTGAGCCGCGTCTACGTGCTATTTTCGAGAGTCATTACGAATCGTCTCGCACGCAGACTCGACGACTTCCAGCCTCCCGAACAAGCCAGTTCCCGAAAAGGCTTCAGTACCATAGACCACATAAATGCCCTGAGCCAGATTGTACAGAAGACCGAAGAGTACAATCTGCCACTTTGCCTGGCGTATGTAGACTATGAGAAAGCCTTTGATTCCGTCGAAATTTGGGCGGTGCTACAGGACCTTCAGCGGTGCCAAGTTGACTGTCGGTATATCGAAGTGCTGAAGTGTTTGTACAGTAGGGGTACGATGGCTATCCGAGTACAGAACCAGAGTTCGAAACCCATCCAAGTGCAGAGATGTGTAAGACACGTAAGGGTGACGTTATTTCCCCGAAACTCTTCACCGCTGCATTGGAAGACGTTTTCAATCTATGGACTGGAAAGGATACGGTATTAACATCAATGGCGAGTACATCACTCACCTTCGATTTGCCGACGATATAGTCCTTATGGCAGAATCGCTGGAGGACCTTAGCACTATGCTCAATGACCTCAATGGTGTCTCCCAACGGATAGGTTACTTAAGATGAACATGGACAAAACGAAGATCATATTTAATGTGCATGTCACACCTATGCCGGTAGTTGTTGCGAGCACTATGCTCGAAATTGTTGACGAGTACGTTTACCTGGGCCAAATAGTCAGACTAGGTAAGTCCAACTTCGACCGAGGGGTCAATCGACAGATTCAACTCGGCTGGGCAGCGTTCGGGAAATTACGACACATCTTTTCGTCAGGTACACCTCAAACTCTGAAAACTAGATTGTACAACTAGTGCGTGTTGCCTGTGATGACATACGGAGCTGAGACGTCGTCAATCACTGCTGGCCGTATGAGGACGCTCAAGGTCGCTCAGCGAGCTATGGAGAGGGCTATGCTCGGAGTTTCTCTGCGTGATAGACTCAGAAATGAGGATATCCGCAGTAAAACGAAAGTGACCGACAAAGCCCAACGAATTAGTAAGCTGAATGGCAATGGGCCGGCCATATAGCCGAAGAACCGATAAACGATGGGGAAGAAAGGTTCTCGAGTGGCAGCCTCGTACCAGTAGGCGTAGTGTAGGGTGACCCCCAACTAGAAGGAGTGACGACCTGGTAAGATATGCAGGAATTCGATGGATGCAGGCGGCTCAGGATCGTGCTTTGTGACATTACTTGGGGGAGGCCTTCGTCCACCCGATCCCTAAAACCCCTAGACGTAGTCCCAAAATCATGGAAGACGACTCCCTGAAAAAGGCGACCGCTCAGATCCGTCCAACTACCGGCCTATCGCCATCACCTCCTTGTTCTCCAAAACAATGGAGTCCATTGTAAACTGCCAGCTCATGAGGTACCTTGAGGATCACCAGCTGATTAGTGACCGCCAATACGGTTTTCGCCGTGGTCGGTCAGCTGGTGATCTTCTGGTCTACCTAACTCACAGATGGGCGGAGGCAGTAGAGTCCAAGGCCTTCGATCGGGTTTGGCACAAAGCGCTTCTTTAGAAGCTTCTTTCCTATGGGCTTCCCGAGAAATTGTCCAGCTTTCTTGCAGATCGGGGCATCAAGGTCGTTGTAGACAGTGCAAGCTCCGATTGCAAGCCTATTAATGCTGGTGTTCCACAAGGCTGCGTGCTATCGCCAACGCTGTTTCTTCTGCATATCAATGATATGTTGAAAACCCGTAACATTCATTGCTATGCATATGACAGCACTGGTGATGCTCTTTACACCAGCCGAGCCAATATTTCTCGGGAAAACGTCTCCGAGTGCCGGGACAAACTTGTGTCTGAAGTAGAGTCTTTGCTGCACAGAGTCTCGGATTGGGGGCGACTAAATCTAGTCCAGTTTAACCCCCAGAAGACACAAGTTGGCGCGTTAACCGCTATAAAGAACCCCTTTGTCGTATCTCCTCAGTTTCAAGGCACTCCCCTTGTTGCCTCAGCCAGTATCGGAATGCTCGGCGTCGACATATCGAGTGACGTGCAGTTTCGTGGTCACTTGGAAGAGAAGGCCAAATTGGCCTCTAAAAAGCTTGGCGTGCTCAGCAGAGCGGGACAGTATTTCATGCCGGCACACCGCCTGCAACTTTACAAGGCACAGGTTCGGCCGCACATGGAATACTGTTCCCATCTCTGGGCTGGGGCTCCCCAGTACCAGCTCCTTCCACTTGACCGCATCCAGCGCAGAGCGGCTCGAATCGTCGACGACGGAGTGCTTTCCGATCGGCTCGATTCACTGGCACTGCGAAGAGATATTGCATCTCTCTGCATTTTCTTTCGCATATAGCATGGAGAGTGCTCTGAGGAATTGTTCGGATTAATCCCAGCCGCCAAATTTCGTGAACGCACTACGCAGCAAACGTTCCGATACCATCCACACCATCTGGATGCTTGGCGGTCCACCACTGTACGTTTCAAGATGAGTTTTCTTCCGCGTACAACCTCTCGTTTTCCCCCTCTTCTATAAAAAAGGCCTACGTTCAGCAGTGGACTTGTGAAGGGCTGTAATTATGATAATAATGATGAAGCAAACTCACCGAGTAGTTTATGGACTGCAGCCACGAAGACTTTGCCGATCTGTCCGCTACTACTTATCATGGGTCCCTTTGATATGTCCACGTGTTTGCCTACTTTGTACAGAGTCACTTTACCTATACAATCATAAAAAAGTTATAGTTAGGTACAATTAGTGTTATTGATTTAAAGTTACAATCTGAATACATCTCACACTGTATGAAACTACGGATTTTATTACGTTTAATGAGGGCATCTACGACTTTGACTTTGACGAACCCAGAGGGTAAAAATTGGAGACTACCAAATTATAGATTTCAACATTATTTACGGCGTACCACAAGGGAGTATCTTAGGCCCTACTCTATTTTTGATATTTATATAAATCAGCTCACAGAATTGAATATTGAGGGTGGCCAAGTATTTTCGTATGCTAATGATACTGCTATTGTGTTCTCCTGCAAATCCATATATAAGAGTATGGTATACCATATATACGAGTACATACACATATACATCCACGATGATTAAATGAGGCACTCCTAATGTGGCCGATCTTCAATATATTGCCAATTTGGTCGACAAACTTCCATCCAGAGCGACCCTGTCGACACTGCTATTCAACTTTGTATCATAAATTTGCTTTATTACCCTTTCCTCTTTTTGTTTCGTCTTGTCTGCCAGATGTAAGTCTTTAATTTCGCCGACAAAATGGTAGGGATCCTTTACTTGTGCTCTTGTATGTTCCCTGAGCGTTGAGAGTAATTTTGCTAAGTGTTGAGCCAATCTGTAAGTTGGTGAATTGATTTGGCTTACTATGGGAAGTAGTGAACCCATACAACTTTGGTGAGCACACGTATGTTCTATCGGTTTCACACTACGTCGGTTATTTCTGCCAACAGGGCGGCGCCAGCTAGGAATGGGGTGCCATATTTGACAAATTTCGTAACAAGGGAAGTTAGTTTATTAGAAAGGTGTAGAGATTAATGTTTCTTTCTTAAATATTAGTTATATTTTACATTAGATCAAAACGCAGATGTGTTGTCACCTCTGAGGACTACGATGTAGTGCCTCGTTTCCAGTAAAAAAGGGTCTCCGAATCTCTACACTCACCATACGAAATACAGCAGTATTAAGCTGCTATTTTACGCTGGTGTTCTGTGAGAGCTTGGTCCTTCCCCGGTCGTGCCGACCCATTCGGGTGATTCTTTGAAAACGAGGGTTTTCGACTAATTCGTCTGGCTTCAAATTTTTTTGTTATTTGGTATAAATTATAATATTAGTTTATCCTGGTCGTAAAATGTAATAATTTTATATTGAAGGCACTGATTTGCTTCCAGTAGTTAATGAATTAGGTTATCCTGATGAATGAACCAGCCAGATGAATGATCAGTAAGGCAGAAGAATGAGCTTTTGCTAACATTGTTCTTTTTAATCCTTCCCTCTTCCTTTTTCTTCTGTCAAAGTATATTTTTGGTAAATATTTGGTGTTAAATATTTGCTTCTATCTTTCTTTGGTGACAAACTTATGCCCTTTTCTTTATGTATACGTTTGGTTCTAATCGACTCTCGAATTATTTCTTCGTTTACGGCTCTTTCATTATTTACTGTCCAAAAGGGTTCACCAATATCCCTGCATTGTTATTTGAATTGATGATGATTGAATTAAATGAAGGGGGTGACCATTAGGGGTGACGATTTCTGACATCCGTTTTCCAAGAAATAAAAACCTAGTTGCTTCATGCAACCACATGTATCAATTAACAATATGATACATACACATTACGATCTATACAGTATGAATAAGTTCATACTGTATAGATCGGAACAAAAGTTAAATTTTAATCTATGGTAACCGCGGTTAACTATGACATATGGACGTTGAACATCTCAGTCCCGTCCGTGACCATGAGTGCTGTAAAGCGTTCGAAACGTCGGGTATTTAAAAAGTTAAATATACGCGATAAATTCCGTAAAAACTAGTATTATTTCAATGTGTAGTGTTCGCGTAAATATAAGAAATCATTATGATACATACAGTTTTATTCAGTACAACTCAGTTTGTTTTCCTTTTTTCAACGGTTACCATAGGAGAGTCCAAGTTCCAGGCAATTTGATGCATTTTGATGCATCCTGGAAAATCTTTCAAATTAGGTGGGAAAAGCAAGCCCTTTTTACTTATGTCATATTCAGAAGTAGTTCTCACTTTCACTTTCTTTAAATATTGATCCATAATATCAAAAAATCATCTAGACCCTTTATGTCTTGCCTTTGGGAGACCACTCAATCCGCAGTTTTCTTCATAACAGCACCTACTCCCTTCTGGGGCTCTCTTTACATGACCAGGTTCACAATAGTTACACGTAATGGTTATGATAGAGCTCAAGCATATCTTTTTGTTACGATACTGACTGGATGGGGAATCAGAAATAAAATGTACAATGTGAATGTGTGTCTTTGTTCCATCTATGTATTCGAGGATAGATACGATGTGAGCCCATACGACCGAAGTGTCATGGCGCATACTTACCGTACTAAAGAATTATATTTGCTGTGTCTTCTCATTATTCAGAAAATATTTATTACCGAAGTATGTAAAGTTAATTGTTTACGACTACCACCGAAATGGTAGGACTGTATTTCTTCATTACAAATAAGTGCATAATTTTCCCTATAATCAATGTGAATAGTACACTCGCCCTCTTGTGAGTGTATTATTCTCTATCTTGAAAACGTTATTTTAAGTTTCTGAAAGCTTTTCGTTGAGTAGCTATATTACCACTGCACGAACACTAAGTTGCATTGCATTCAGTGTTGTTTCAAAATTTTCAATAAACCTATATATTGAAAGCGTTTTATTTTTATTTTTTCAGTAGTTCTCATTTTTCTTTCCGCACCCTGAATCATGTCTTATTTCGTCTCCCAGTGCCAGTGCGTAATTTCAATAGAATTATTAATTTTTCTTTTCTTGCACGCTAAACACGTTCGATGCAAACAATCCACATTGTACACGTCTCAACATATTAAATCGAGAAGATCTTGGGAGGTCTTAGCTGATAATATCTTCTGTTGAGATATACTGCGCAATATCCTAGATGGTCCTGGTATAGGCGACTTCGGTTCTCTGCATAAAAATAGGTTTTCTAAAGGTGACAGATCTCGAATGTTGTCTTGTAAAACTAGTCAGTCAGTTCAGTATCCGACGTAATACTGGGACTTTGTGGTGGAGTATTTTGTACTAGTAGGGCCGTTGTTCTTTTTTCTTAGGTAATATGACTTGTACAATACGTACGAATTAACTTGAGACTCCGCTGGTATGCGACCCCTTCCCGACTCCCCGCACCGCGTCCCGCGCTGGCCGTGCGCGCTCAGTACCGATAGCATTTTTGTTACGGATACGCGTTTCGACTCTAGTTCGATATTTTTGATAATTGTTTGTTGTTTGGTTTGGACTTTTTTTTGTTTTTGTTATACTTGAACGTTATTTTATCCGTTTGTTGTTAATTGCGTTGTTTTATTGTTAAGTTTGGACGTTGTGTTGTGCCGTTTTCTTGTGACGCTTAGGAGTTACTCCGCCTTTTTTATTTTTAAAAAAAGATGGGAGGAAAGACAAAAAAGATATCCAAGCAAGGACACTTGCTCTAAAAGTTTTAAAATATTTCGAAGATGAAAAATCAAATAAAAAGTTTCTTATTCCTGTGGACCAAGCTTTAAAGAGGGCTTGTGCAGCAACAGGCATATCAAAGGCAACACTACTAAGAATGAAAAACGAGGCGAAAAAAGTTCAGTCAATTTCTCACGACCAAAATGATGATGTCACAGTAGTATCGGAACCATGTACTTCTCAAGCAAGACCAGAACTTAAACTATCAACTCCAGTAAAAAAAAGGAAACAGAGCTCAAAAAAAATTGAACTCGACAATTTTGATCTGTGTGCTCTAAGAAACCTTGTCAACAGTTTCTATACAGTACGGAAAGAAATTCCAACATTGAAAAAGATTTTAACGGCTGCAAAAGCAGATCTAAATTTTCCAGGTACGTACCCATATTTATTGACCCGTTCAAATTCATCTGGTCTTAAGAGCCAGATGAAACCAAACTAATGAGAGCCAAACAAATGAGGAATTTGAAGAAAATCAAATCCTGTTCCTCTATTTATAATCGTACAAAATCAAAGAGGTAATTAATAGTGATGAATAATCGGATTAGAGATTATGTTTTCGTTACAAAACGTAAGCATGTGCATAACATCTATAAAGAAAGATATGCTACTTACCTGATATTAATAATAATAATAATAATAATTTTTATTGACACCAAGTAAGGATTACATTATTTAGCTCTAAGACATTTGAACAGTTATAACTCATCTATACAATTTTATACACTAGCGTCTAAACTAGGCCGAGCCTGTATCTTAGACACTAGTCACTTCCAAAGGCACCATTATTTACAATTATAAAAGCATACGGCATATTATGATTCACCTAATCTATGTTTACGTTACAAATTCGTAAATACATTATCACTTTTTTGCGATTACCGTCATACTAACTTATTATGCGTATGAAAGGTTAGACTACTATGTATAGGAACATTTTTAATTTCTTAATTTGTAATGCAATAAATGATTATTGTTATCACAAGTCAGAGAACTATTACTTTTGGTGATAGGTTACAATGAAGTATTGCAAATATATATGATATATAATTTTAGTAATTCTATAGGTATTTAACAAAAAGTTATGCAATCTACAGTGAACAGTCAATACATATTATATAATTATTTAATTCATGGTTTTTGCAAAGGTTTTTTTTTTAATTACATTTAGACTTAATTAAATATAGTTTTATAAATAGCTATATAAGTTAATAGTTTTTAATTATTATAGATTTAGTAGACTTTAAGTAGAAAGTTAAATTATTCTAGTGTAATGTTATTTTAAAGTGACCAAGAAATTTTCAGTTTCTTCTGTATTTAGAGTTTTTAACCAAGATAATAGTAGTTTTTTTACATTGATATTTGTTAAGTGAGTAGATTTGTAGTATTTTATTTATTTTATTGTAAAGTATAGGACCTAAGTAGCATTGAAATTTAGTTATAAAATATGTTTTAAAATGGCAAGTAGGACAGACCTTATTTTTCCGGCGATTGGTTGTTAATTCGTGATCATATGTAAGTTTTTCATGTTGGAATATAACAGTGTCTCTTATATACAATTGTCTAACTGTCAATACGTCACATTCTGAATATAGTTTATCTGTAGAATATCTAAATGGTTTAAATGTCATTACTTTGAGTAATATACGCTGCGCTCTTTCTAATTTTATGAGATGAGTTTTACGGGCTCCACCCCATGAGGTAATACAGTACGACAAGATAGACTGTGCCAAAGATAAGTAAACAGTCTTAAGTAGAGAATAGTCTGCCACGTGTCTTAGTTTTTTGAATATATATACCAAGCTTCTTATTTTCCCTGCTAACTGATTAATATGAGGGCACCATGTCAGATTTTCATCCAACACTACGCCTAAGTATTTTACTGTGTCATTTCTGTCTAAAGATGTGCAGTTGCATTAAATTGAGCTTTTGTTTTTGCAGGTGTGTATTTTTATTTTAAATGAATTTTCAGTAGTTAGCGCTCGTTTATTATTTGCGAACAACATAAATTTTGTTTTAGAGATATTCAAAGTAAGAAGGTTTTGATTGAGCCATTGTAACGTTGCTTGCATTCCTAATTCAGCATGAATTCTAACTTCGTCCCAACTTTTTCCATAGAAGATTAATGCAGTGTCATCAGCGTAAGTAAAAATTTGGCACCTATCTAATTTTAGGTTACATAAGTCGTTAAAATAAATTAAAAATAAAGTTAGCCCGAGTACACTACCCTGAGGTACACCATAGTTAATAGGAGCATTATTACTAAAATATCCATCAATGGTTACCCTCTGGATCCTATTTTTTAAGTAGTCCTTGAATAAAGCAAGTGCCATCCCTCTGATACCAAATTTTTCCATTTTACTCAGCAAAATCGGAACAGAAACTGTGTCGAAGGCCTTTGCCAAATCCAAGAACACTCCAATACATTTAAATTTACTATCTATTTGACTAACTACAAATTCAGTTAGATCAGAAACTGCATCAGCTGTAGATCTAACAGCTCTAAAACCATATTGATTGTTGGATAATATATTATTTTTCTCTAAATACAATATTAGTCTTTTGTTCAAAATTTTTTAAAAGATTTTAGATAAGGAAGGTAGTACAGAAATCGGGCGGTAATTATTAACGGATTCTCTGTTTCCTCCCTTGTAAATAGGATGAATTACAGAAATTTTAAATACGTCCGGAAAAGTACCTGTTTTAATACACAAGTTCAAGATACGTGTTAAAGGTGGAACAATAATGTTTTTGTTATTTTTTAATAATTTTGAGGAAATACCATCCCAACCTACTGCACTATCTGATCTCAAACTCATTAGTGTAGATTCAACCTCTTGCTCTGTTGTTTCTAACAAAACCATCGAGTTACTAGGTGTGTACACTGGTTTACATTTTGGAATACTTGAGTTGCCTTCAATTGTAATTTTATCAGATAGCTCTTTTGCAACATTAACAAAATAGTTATTAATTTTGTCTAGAGCTGCTTCTGGTGTATTTTCTGTTTTAAGTAGATTAATAGGCTGTACTCTCTGAATATTTCTATTACTTATTTTATCAATTATTTTCCATTTCATTTTTGGGTCTTTAGCGTATTTATTTAATTCATTTCTTTCGAAGTTTCTTTTTAAGCGTTTTAGTATGTTATTACAATAATTCTTGTACCTTGAGTAAGTAATTTTAAGTATTATGTTATTAGGGTCAGTTTTACATTTAAGGTGCATTCGATCTCGATTCCTTATACAACGGATAAGGCCAGGTGTGATCCACGGCTTTATGCAACGTACTCTTCTAGGTGGTAAGATTTTAAGTGTGTTATTTAAAATCGAAGTATTTAAAACTTTGACCAACTGTTCGGTTGTGATAAATGCCAGATCGCGATATTGTATCGTAGTTTTTTGGTAAAATACAAGCCTGCACGAGAACAGCGTATGACAGGTCGGGACTGGATGGTGCGAACAATCACGAGTCGGTATAATTTAATAGAATATTTTGACACATACGTTAAATTTATGCTCCGACGTATTGAGCCAAATAAATGATTACCTACTTTAGTTGCGGACAATTTTTAATGTTACGTTATTCCAAGAACATTTAATTGTTTTGGATTGAAATATGAAACCATCAAAAAATAGATATTCAAATATCGATACAACTTACTAATTTTAGTCTATTGCAAAAGATAATTTCAAAACATAGTTTAGTGCAACAAAAATCGTCATTTGGACGCGCCAGATGAATTAGATTTTAATGTTTTCTGTTGACTTAAATTAAGTTTATTTTAATTAATTGCATTTAACTACATAAGGCCTCGATAGACATTTTACTTTAAAATTATATTTGAAATGGATGTTTAAATTGAATATTATTATGATGCGTTCTTCAGTAAAAATCATGTCAAAACTGCGTTACAAAGAATCACCCATTCATGCTACAACCATAATACAGTTACAGCGTGACTACCATGTATAGAGGTACAGCATCCACATATAGAATACAGTACTGAGGCATTGTTTCGTCTCCTTTCAATGATATCACTGTGTGACCATCTGCATAACAAATAAGTTCACCTTAGTCCTTTACAGCATCCATGATCACGGGGGGACTGAGATGTTCAAAGTCCCAATGTCATTGTAACCCTGGCTACTTTCAGTTTTTAAATTATATTAAATAAATTTGGTCGATCTACACAGAAAGAACTTAAAGTACTACTTGACCAAAACAATTAGTTGTGTGCCACGCTAGCGGCTTACAAGTGACCACCTTATTCCCTGGGTTTATTATCAACAAGATATTATTATTATAAAAAAATACTCACCATTTGTCCTAGCTATGTCAGGTATCTGTTTCGTTTTGTGTTCATTGTCCACAAACATCTCCAGAGCCAGCTCCTGTCCGACTTCCAGCCTCTCTATCAAGTCGTTCTGTCTGGTTAATTTGATATATTCAGCACTTAGAGTGTGCATTTCTTGTGGCGTGGGCTTCCAATCCGGGAGAGTTGGGAGGTCCACGTCGTAGATGAACGATCCACTACGAACTGGTGGCAAATGAATATAATATTAATTTTTTTATATACTATTAACCGATTAGTAAGCTGAAGTGGCAATGGGACTGCCATATATCTCGAAGAAACGACAACCGATGGGGAGAAAGATTCTCAAGTGGTAGCCTCGTACCGGTAGGCGTAGTGTAGGGCGATCCACTCTAGATGGAGTGCCGACCTGCTAAGATATTATAGAATTGGTATACTATTATAGAATTGGTATATTGATATTGGTATAATATAGAATTGGTTTTTGATGGACGCAGGTGGCTCAGGATTATATTTTGTCGCATTTCTTAGGGGAGGCCGTTCAGCAATGGACTTTTACCTATATGCTGTAATGGATGAAAATGGATAATATACTTCAGGGTTGACCTATATAAATTTAAATTAAAATTTCCGTGTGAAAAAAATATAATGAAACTACTAAAACGAAATTCTAGTTGCATTTTTAAACTTGTATATACCTTAGATCACTATAAGGGTAAATTGAATTTAAAAAAATTAAAAACAGTTCTTTTAAAAACTTACTATATTAGTAAAAAAAACGACGGGTTGCACTCCGGGAGTGCCGGCAAAAGTGAAAACTTGAATATTAACATTGTGCATTTTTGATATTATGGAATGATTAGAGAATAATTTTGCACGAATTGCTTTAATTATCACACACGAACATTGGCGCAAACACCCTGCGCCGCCTAACAGCGGCTCTACACGTTGGCCAACACAGTGGCGAATGTAGTTATGTAGTGGCGAAGATATTAGCCGAGAGTTTGTGACGGCATCCACACGTTGGAAGGTTGTTCAGTTTGCTTCGGTTCAGGCCAATGTGCGGACGAATTTATTTTATTTTAGACGACAACCCCGTGGTGCAGTGGCTTAGCAACGAGTGGCTGCGCCAGGCGCCGCGGGTTTGAATCCCGCACGGCACAAGTATTTGTATGTCCCACAAATAATTGTTCCAGGTCTGGATGTGTGTCCTTGGGCAATTTATATTTGTAAGCGGCCTCCGCAATACAGGAGAAAATCCAAGTGTGGGGGTAACGTTTTTATAAAATAATTATAAAAGAATAGTGAATATTAATGGGGCTGTTAATAGATATACGATATACGATTCACTTTATTTATTCTTAACATGCATCATAAATTGGAATAAATACCTTTAATTATAACTTAACTTATTTTAAAGTTAAAGGAGTTATAATCGATTAGTCTATGTTTTAAAATTGGGTTTTGATTTTAAAGTTTAGCAAAACATGTACTTGCTTTTCTATCAGACATTTGATGTATATAAAAAACACCTTATAATTTACTTGGTGATTTAATTTTTTTTTGAGAAAGACAAAAACAATAGCAATAAATATAATTAACACTGACTTAATAATAGGTACTAATTATAACTTAACAAGGGCAGGGAAAGTGGTTCAGGACCTTGCTTTGTGGCAGTCTGTGGAGAAGGATGTTCAGTAGTGGACTTGTGAAGTGCTGTAATGATGATGATGATTCGAAAAGTTGCACGATAAAATTATAAGAAATCGACGTTTATTTTATAGGATAGTGTGACAAACGAGCACACAGTTCACCCGATGGTAAGTGGTTACTGTGGCCCACAGACATCTACATCTATCCTCGATTACGAATCAAAATGCAGACGCGTTGTCACCCGTGAGGACTAAGATGAAATGCCTCGTTTTAAAAAGGGTCTCTGGTTCTCTACACTCACTATACGAAACACAGCATCATTAAGCTATTATTTTACGCTGATATTCCGTGAAAGCGTGGTTCTTCCCCGGTCGAGCCGAACCATTCGTGCTACAACTATACTTCTAATATAACTGCATGGTTCTACCACATATAAACGACGTGCTTCATTTTTTTTTTCATTTTAAAATTGTAAAAGTAAGTAAAGTTACAGCCTATATACGTCCCACTGCTGGGCTCAGGCCTCCCCTCATTTCTGAGAGGGTTTAGGGCAAGGAAGTGTCCGCCGCGCTGCCCAAATGCGTGTTGACGAACTTCACATGTCTTCGAAATATTTTTTTTTCTTATTCCTCAGACATGCAGGTTTCCTCACGATGTTTTCCTTCACCGCCGAGCACGTGGTGAATCAGCACTTAAAATTGCAATTAACAATTTCATTGGTGCCGGCGGGGATCGAACCCGGGTTACTCGCGTTCTGTTATATTTATTTGTTATTTGTTTTAAAATTGTGCTCGTAATAATCTGATTGTAAGTAAATGTTCATAATTTTTTTTTGTTAAATAGCTTATCGATTAAAATAAATGTTTAAAAATAATTAAATCGAGCTAATTAAAGTAGTAGGAATATTTACAGTTGAAATTGGCACTAAAAGGCTGGTAATCGGGGCATCCACCCTACAAAGCGTGAATATAAAATTTAAATCAGATGCGTTTAATCACTCTGGGAGCTTGTAGAAAACTAAAGGCGTGCCCAACGTATGGACGCGGCGACGGCAGGCATACATTTTCGCCGCGCCGTAGAAAGAGAGGGGGATACTTCCTCTCCTACGCCGCGCCGGCTGTCTCTCTCTCTTCATCTTTCCTACGCATTTTCGATCAGGGTCACGTGTCCTGACGCGAGTTTGACATTTTTTACCCATTACAAAAAAGTGTAAAACGCCGCTAAAGAAGTTTTCACTTCAATAATCGAAATCGGGACTCTCATAGTTCTTCAATATGAGAGAGGCCTATGTTCTTAGACTCTTGTATGCTGGAATATCTACTTACTGTCAGGGCCAGGAAAGCTGTGCAATTTTACTGTGACATTGTCCTTGAATGCAACGGTAGCACACGCTCCAAGCACAAACGAACATGTCCGCCAAAACGCCTTATTTACTTGCTGAGGTTCCGGTATGTTGAATGTCTGGAACTGAAAGGAAGGAATAATGAAAACTCTTTGATAACTGAATTATTAGTGTAGAGAACCCAACTCTTTTTACTCAAAACGAAGCATTCTGTCTTAGTTTGGATAACAACATATCTCACATAATACCAGCATAAAATAGCAGCTTAATACTGTTGTGTTTTGTATAGTGAGCGTACAGATCCAGAGACCCTTTTTTACTGGAAATGGAAACGAGGCATTCCATCTTAGTCCTTAGGGGTGACAACATATATACATTTTGATTTTTATCCAAGGATAAATGTAGTTGTCTATGAAACAGAAACAGAAACTTTTTTATTCAATGTAGATTATAACAATACTTATTGAGTCACTTTTTTAATTTACCACTTGTTCGCAAAAAAACCTCTGTCCTGGGAAGAACCAGCAAGAAACCCAGCGGGACTATTTTTTTCCAATAATAGCTTACAATCATGTTTACAATTAACAACACAAGACATATTAGAAATAGCTTGGTAACGATCACCCTTTCCAGGGGTTATTATCATCCATAAATTCCTTAATACTATAATAACCCTTTTTATACAAACTTAGTTTAATAACATTTTTGAACTTTGTGTATGACAAATTTTGTATATTTTCTGGGATTTTGTTGTAAAAGCGTATACATCGCCACAAGAATGAATTACTGACTCGGTGGAGTCGAGTAACTGGTACTACAAGCTTGTGTCTGCTCCTAGTATTTACAGAATGAATATCACTTATTTTCGCAAAACTACTTTTATTTTTGTGTACGTACATTACATTTTCATAAATGTATCGAGAGGCCAGGGTTAATAAATTGATTTCCTTAAATTTTTGTCTCAGTGACTCTTTTGGTTTAAATTATATATTGCTTTAATGGCCCTCTTCTGCAAAATAAATATAATTTCAGTGTCATTCGCGTGTCCCCATAGCATAACACCATACGACATAATGCTATGGAAATAACTAAAGTAAACTATTCTAGCTGTTTCAAAACTGGTAAGAGTTCTAATCTTTTTTACAGCATATGCTGCAGAACTAAGTCTGCTAGCTAGTTTTGATATATGGGGAGCCATTGAAGCTTTGCGTCCAGTGTGATTCCAAGAAAAATGGTGGTATCAACAAGACTCAGTTGCCCCCCATTTAAAATTACATTAGTATTGACATGTTTAACATTAGGAGTGACGAATTTCATACATTTAGTTTTAGTTCCATTCAAATGCAAATTATTAACATTAAACCAATTGACTAACTTAGCTATAGCATTATTTACTTCGTCGTAATTTAATAACTGTCGTTTTAATTTGAATATTAATGAAGTATCATCAGCAAATAATACTGTCAGAAGTGGGATTAAATCATGCCGATTTTACCTAAGGAGGAAACGGAGGGTGTCCGTACCCGACGTCAACGCCAGCAGCAGACGGACCAAAGAAGATTTGGTGGTGCAAGGCCGCAGACGTCGGAGGGCAAGCCGCCGGCTGCAGGCCCGTCAGTAACACCTACATCTGCAGCACCTGACTTAGGTGCTCTGATGGTGATGCTGCAGGAACAGGCTCGCCGACAGGAGAAACAGGCTCGCCGGCAGGAGGAACAGGTCCGTCAGTTGAAAGAGCAGTTGCAGAGCGGACAAGAGGAACAGGCCCGCCGACAGGAGGAACAGGCCCGTCGGTTGGAAGATCAGCAGGCGGAACAGGCTCGTCGGTCGGAAGAGCAGATACTCCTCATGAAGGACCTTCACGCTACCTTTGGGAAAGAGAAAAGGGAGGTGAAGGATAGGGTTTAACATGACAACCGCCTGGCGGAAGCTGAAACCCGAATCGAAGAACATGAAACCCGAATCAACCATGTGAACAATCGGGTTGACAACGTGATGGCTGACGTGAAGAAAACGCTGAACGACCTCAAACTTGGGGATGGAACTACAGCTCCCGTAGTAACTACAGCACCTTCGCCACGTGGATTCAAAGTGCCGCCGTTCGACGGGACTTCTTCCTGGTCGGCCTACAAAATCCAGTTCGAGGCCGTCATGGAGGCGAACGGCTGGAATAAAAGCCAGGCCATGACTGCAGTCACCCTAGGCTTGCGCGACCAAGCCTTAACTGTGTTTGAAGCTCTCGGTAAGAAAGTAGACCTACGAGCAGCTTCTTGAGGCATTGGAGGCGAGATATGGCGACGCTCACCTGGAACACGTCTTTCGCGCGCAGCTTAAAGATCGCGTGCAACGCAGCAACGAAAACCTTCAGCTGTGGGCCCTTGAGGTGGAGAAGATGGTTCGGAAAGCATACCAGTCTGTACCTGCGCTCATTGAAGGGAACCTGGTGCAGGCATTCATCGACGGCATCCGTGACCTTGAGGTCAGAGCTGCTGTGAGGCTCGGGCACCACGAGACGCTTAAGGACGCCTTGGCCCATGCACTGGAGGTGGAAGCCGTGCGGCAGGATCATCATTCCCATCGCGTCAGGGAGGTTGCAGCAGCTACAGTTCGCGACGGCAACAAAGGATTCAGCCCTGGGTGCTATGGCTGTGGGGAAAAGGGCCATCTTCGATCCAGCTGCCCTAAGCGAACTGTAGAAAGGGAAGTTGATCGATCTCGAGAGGGTAGTGCAGCTAACGGCACCGCCTGGCGGTGGCAGAATCGTCGTTCCCCTCGCGCTAGGGAGGTTGCAGCAGTTACGGTTCGCGACCACAATAAAGGATACAGCCCTAGGTGCTATGGCTGTGGGGAAAGAGGCCATCTTCGATCCAGCTGCCCTAGGCGAACCCTAGAAAGGAAAGGTGAACGATCTCAGAAGGGAAATGCGGCTAGCATCACCGCCCAGCAACAGCCGGAATACGACTTTGAGATCGAACATCGCAGCGGGAAATCTCATGGCAAGGCAGATGCATTGTCAAGAAGACCTTGTCCTGAAAATTGGAAACATAGTACTAGACAAGAGAGTAAGGAAGTGGTATCCGTGAGGATGCTCAGGACAGACTATCTCAGCAACGAGTGGAAGGACAGCCTACGACATACACAGCAGGAAGATGCGGACATCAAGCTTCTGGAATGGATGAAGGCCAGTGCTCCCAAGCCCAAGTGGAGCGACGTCTCAGCGATGAGTTCGACCACTAAAAGATATTGGGCCCAATGGGACAGCTTGCTGCTTCAGGATGGAGTTCTGCGCCGTAAATGGGGAAATGTTCGGGGAGACAGCTGTCGTTTGCAAATGGTTGTCCCTAAGGCTAAAGTGCCGAATGTTCTACAGCTGTGCCATAATGGTCCTTCAAGAGTCCATCTGGGAGTTAAACGAACTCTACTAAAGGTCCCAGAACAGTTTTACTGGGTCCATTATCGTGACGATGTCGAGGATTGGTGTCGTACATGTACAATTTGTCCGGCCGTGAAGGGACTCAGACACGTAGTAGAGCATCGAAATTGTACAATGTTGGTGCACCATGGGATAGGACAGCCCTTGACATTGAGGAGCCGTTACAGAAAGGCGCAAGAGGGACTCCTAAGATCGCCCATGTGGATCGCCTGGCGCGTTATTATAGGGCCAATAATGTTCGGGACGAGCATGTCTTAAGACGGGACAGTGTTACGCGCCTAAGTTGACGTCTTGTACCCGACACCAGCGCCATATAGATCTTTCAACCGATAGCGCCATCTAGTATCGAATTGAAGAACTAAGCTTTCTGGAAGCCCCACACTCGAACTTTCTCCGCTTGGTCGGTTGGCGCGCGTATTTACTCGAATATTCTGGAATATTCTGGATGTTTTCGTGGAAGAGCCCTATATAAAGGCGCTGCAATACGCGATCGTGGAAGTATTGGATTTGGCGAGACAAGCGAAGCTTCGGAGCGAAATTAAGTGAATCAGTGTGGTTAATTATTGGTGTTGTAAAATGCAGGCCTGGTCACCCGTGAGGACTAAGATGGAATGCCTCGTTTCCAGTAAAGAGGGTCTCCGGTTATATACACTCACCTTACGAAATACAGCAGCATTAAGCTACTATTTCACGCTGGTATTCTGTGAGAGCGTGGTCCTTCCCCGGTCGAGCCGACCCATTTGTGCTACAACTATACTTCTAATATAACTGCAGCATGGCTCTTCCACATATAGCGATTCGATATATTAATGACTTACCGTACATAGTAGGGGATAACCATGATGTAGTATTGTTACGAGCTTGAGGTTCGTGACAATAAAAATTGCCGATAGAATTACCTAAATTAACACTTTAATTTTATTTACACCAATTAAAACTTAAAACACTAACAATTAATCACACTGATTCACTTTATTCCGCTCCGAAGCTTCGCTTGTCTCGCCAAATTCAATACTTCACCGATCGCGTATTGCAGTGCCTTTATATAGGGCTCTTCCACGAAAACATCCATAATATTCCAGAATATTCGAGTAAATACGCGCGCCACCGACCAAGCGCAGAAAGTTCGAGTGTGGGGCTTCCAGAAAGCTTAGTTCTTCAATTCGATCCTAGATGGCACTGTCGGTTAAAAGACTAGTCATGTTTTTTCTGGAAAGCTCTCCTCGCTCTATTACCCGACACCAGATGGCGCTAGTGCCAGACGTCAACTTAGGTGCGCAACATAACCTTTGTCTACTCTTATGGACTCCTACTGTCGCCCATTCATTAAATGCCTTGCGATTGTTCAAGGAGAATGTTTTAGAAGTAAAAGTATTATTAAATTCATTGCAAATGAGCTTAAATAATGTTCCATACAAAAAATTTGGATTAATTTGGTATGAAAGTAATGGAAGATTTTTTACTATGTTACTTCTAAACTTCTCCAAGCGATGTGCATTTACTGGAACAAACACTACTTTTTTATCTACTTGCTTTTTGTGAACATAAGGTAATGAAACTAATTGTCCACAGTGATCAGAGCTCAATTTTTGAATTATACATTTATTGAACGGCTTAACATTTGTAAAAATGTTATCTATACATGTTGCACTAGATTCAGCAATACGTGTTGGCTCCAAAAATAAATTAAAAAGACCATAAGATTTAAACAATGAGCTAAATTCAATATTGGTGGAGAAAGCTTCTAGGAGATTGATATTAAAGTCTCTACATATTACAACAGTTTTATTCTGTTTATTAAGCTTAGCGAAAACTTCCTCCATAATTTTTTCAAAAGTATCGTATATAGAACATGGGGGTCTGTAAACGCTCACAACAATGAGGTGCTCAAACTCAACACACTCACAATATCTTTACGTTCTTTACATGACAATAATTTACTAGCTAAAATTAAGGAGCCACCTCTTAAAATCGTTTCTCTATTGAAAGAACTGACCACCTGGTGATTACTGAAGTTAAACATTAAATTATGAGCTTTTAACCAATAATGATTTCTTAAATTTACGCGAACACTACACATTGAATAAAACTAAATTTACGGATTATATTGCATTTATTTAACTGTTTTTACTTATTTTTAATTCCCGACGTTTCGGGTGCTTTACAGCATCCATGGTCACGGGGGGGACTGAGACGTTTGACGTCCCAATGTCATTGTTAGCTCGGCTACCTTCATTTCTTGAATATTAATTTTTGGTGCGATTTACGCAAAACGAACTTACAGTACCTTGAAGTCTTGCAGTGGTATGCTTGGGTTTGGTTTTTTGTTAATTTTGTTAATTATAGGATCCCAAGCAGATGGCAGCACCCAACCATCTTCTCTATTGAAATTGGGATGTTTTTTAATTTCAATAGCCTCGTGTATCATCCTTGATAGGAATCGGTGTTCTTTTGCGAGGATTTGTGGTTTATCAAATCTGATGTAATGGTGGGGACGATCTTCAACATGTTCACAGACTGCAGACTTCCCGGAGCGTCGGTGCTTCACGTCAGCTATATGTTCTTTCACGCGGGTTTTTATGGATCTTTTTGTTTAACCTATGTAAGACGTGAAGCACCGACGCTCCGGGAAGTCGGCAGTCTGTGAACATGTTCAAGATCATCCCCACCATTACATCAGATTTGATAAACCACAAATCCTCGCAAAAGAACACCGATTCCTACCAAGGATGATACGCGAGGCTATTGAAATTAAAAAACATCCCAATTTCAATAGCGAAGATGGTTGGGTGCTGCCATCTGCTTGGGATCCTATAATTAACAAAATTAAACCCAAACCCAAGCATACCACTGCAAGACTTCAAGATACTGTAAGTTCGTTTTGCGTAAATCGGACCAAAAATTAATATTCAAAAACCGAAGGTAGCCGGGCTAACAATGACATTGGGACGTCAAACATCTCAGTCCCCCCCGTGACCATCGTTGCTGTAAAGCACCCGAAACGTCGGGAATTAAAAATAAGTAAAATCGGTTAAATAAACGCTATATAATCTATAAATTTAGTTTTATTCAACTTTTAACCAATGCTCAGTTATTTATAAAATATGAATATTGTTGCTATTTAAGAACAATTCAATTTCTAGCTCTTTGCCTATCATGCCTTGTATATTCTGATGCACCAGGTGTAAACAATTTTTGTTATCATTTTGTGGAGTTATACAACTGCAACTATTAAGGATTTGTAAGCTATTTAAATTATTATAACTGCTAGAGATTACCTCTATTGTCTCATTTTCTAATTTAAATTACTTGGAACGGATTCCAAATTGCATGTCAAATCATAATCACACATCCTGAAACCATACTGGCTCTGCATAATATTTCCACATGGCAGCAGATACAGGTAAGATGGTGGTGACTACCCAGACAAACTCTTAGTCAGGAAATGAGTCAAAATTTTTATACCAAGAAAGTCTCAGTAGCCACCCAGTTTTAGGAAATTAACGGTGGTTAATCCCCATGCCTCAGAAAGCTTGTAAAAACAGTCCTGCGCCTGATTTCTCTCCAGTTGTTTCAGATTGCAAGATATAAGATTGTGGGAGTGAGGGAATGCATTCTTGTGGATACACTCGGGTACTATAATTCAATGCTGTGTAAATGATTAATCTCCAATAAGATTGGCCACCATGACCGTTTAGTCTGGAGGACTTTATTATGCATAGTCGTTAGTGTTAAGGTTGCAATGGTATAACTCACCTCTAATGTGCAGCTCTCTGTTAGAGGTCTATGCATATCCCAATATATACTGCCATCTACGAGAGCCAAAGCACTACTTTCCATATGCCATTCACTGAAGTCTGAAAAATTGTTATTTAAAAAAACAATCAATGAAATCTAAATGTATATCAAATGATATCTAAAAGAATATAAATGCTAGATGCATCTATTTTGTGTGGATATAAAAGGAATGTGATGGTTTTTTGTATGACTTGGTTTTAACGGCTCCATGTTGCAGTGGCTTAGCAATAGTTGCTGTGCTGAGGGACACATGTTCAAATCCTGCATGGAACAAGTATTTGTATGAGCTACAATTGATTGTTCTTTTTGTACAATTTATGTCTGTAAACTGCCTCCACAATACAGGAGAAAATTGTAATGTTTTTTTTAAAACTGTTGGACAAGGCCATAACAACCAACAAGAGGAAGCTATCTAAAACTGCTGAATTTAACATACATAACAAGGGTAACTGAATTGATTTTGAATACAAATCAAACTGCTTATGCATTCTCAAAAAGAACTAGGTGCAGTTGTGAACTAAAATTAAAATATATATATAATTCATTTTCCTTTTTTTTAAACTTGAGCCCACTAATGAACATAAATCTATGTATGGTCATCAATCAGGGTCTTACACAAGAGCAACCATAGATATAAGTTTTCAATAAACATTATAACTTTACAATATTTGTCATATGTTAGGTTGTTCAATTATTTAAATAGATAGTTCTCATTTGGTGAAACTTGGGAATATTAGGGAAATAGGGAATAAATTAAAATATAAGTAATACATGGGTTAAAATTTAACCTAATGTCTGATATTACAAAATTATTTGGACAAGATAAAATGGAAATTTATAATACTTACGTCTTGCGCAGTCGTACGGTGTAGAAATATCCTTATTCATAACTAAAGTGCAATCTTTGGGAATTCCCTTATACCTTACTTCAATCTTTTCTATTCTGCCTACGTTCTCCAATTGCCGCTTCTTCTCTAATGTAAACAGATGATGCCGTCTTTCTATAGCTTCTCGAGTACTTAAACATCCTTAAAAGAAAATATGTAATTATACAAATATTTAAACAATTTATAGAAAACTTTCAAAAATCTAAGCCAGATTACATACTGATAGCTGTAAATCCTTTTATATTGCTTTGACGCAAATTTAGTTGTAAAAATTGTGTAAGAGGAAGCTTCATTGTATCTGAATTTTATTATCCTTTATAATAATTTAAGGCTTTAATCTAAAAACAAACAATTTTAGAGGTTATCCCCACAGTTTGACAGTGTTTTTTAGGCTTTACGGCTCTGGGTTCTAGCCTTTCTGAGCCCGTCATTTCTTTTGAAATCTTTATTTTTATATTATTTTTTCTTCGCAATATGCTGATACGTCACATATCGAAGCCCTCGGGAGGTTTTGACGACAGCTCAACCCAGCGGACAGTTGATGACGCCAGCCACTCGAGTTCATGAGGCGCTCAAGCGATCAAAATAACTTGAGGTTTATATCGACATCAAAGCAATTGTTTCGTCGTTTTCTCTAATAGTTCACACGCGCCGACACTTAATTCACAAAATCGAATCACTTTTACGAATAAAAATCCACTTCAAATCATTATTTATGAGACAATCCGTCTACGGCCAAGTTCCCGCCAAAACTCTCTTCGACAGTGTATGTTAACAGTTATCAAAGAGTTGTTGTCATAATTCTCTAATTAATATAGGCCTAAGATCATACAGCCTATAGGAATTTGGAGTCAAACCACACGTACCACAACTACAACCACACCACAACACCTGGGCGGGTGCACTTTGTATTGGAATTGAATAGTATTTACGTGTACCACATTTTGTCGTCATTATCAATTGCGTAAGAGATACCGACCACAAAGAAACCACGACGCGACCACTACGAAACTACACGGAAATAGCGGCCGGCCACATTGCAAACACATTATTGCATCGACGCCACGGCTAGGGTTGCAACGCAACTGCAATAATCTATAGCGACACTATTCACACGTGATCACATTTTGTCGCTGCGATGTGGTTGTGGTACGTGTGGTTTGACCCTTACAGTTTGTTAACAAAACTATTCATAATAATTATGCTCATGCGCCACATTGCGAAGTTCTTGGATGATGATTATTGCTTTTAAGCACTGAAATTCCTTTGAACTATTATTTTAACAATAAAACAGATGCAACAACCGGCACCGCCAGTTAAGTACGTTGTCTATGTTGACGCAGTTTTAGTTATAGTTTTTTGAATACAAAAAGTACTCTGTGGTAATTACTTACATACGTATGCATAGAGAGCACCTACAATTCTAAATATATTGAATTTTGAAATTGAAATTGAATTTTCAAATTGAATTCTATACAAATTTATTAAAAGATGTTGCGTGTAATTCATGCGTGGAAATAAAAATGTCAAGTGGTCATCGTAGCATAAATAGAACTAATTTTATTTATACTACGAGTTAGGGTTTTTTTTAATATTGACGAATATATGGATGATAGTAACCCCTGGGAAGGGTGATCGCTACCAAGCTATTTCTAGTTTGTTTTGTGTTGTTAGTTGTAACACGCGTGATTGTAAACTCTTTTTTAGGGTTCCGTAGTCAACTAGGAACCATTATAGTTTCGTCATGTCTGTCTTTCCGTCTGTCCGTCCTCGCTTAATCTCTGTGACCGTTAGCACTAGACAGCTGAAATTTGGTACCAATATGTGTATCAATCACGCCGACAAAAGAAAAAAGAAAAAAAAGAAAAATTGGAAAAAAATGTTTTATTAGGGTAGCCCCCTATGCCCACTCATATGTAAAGTGGGAAGTGATTTTTTTTTAATTTCAACCCTAACGAGTGATATATTGTTAGAAAGGTATTTAAAAATGAATAGGGGTTTACTAAAATCATTTTTTGATAATGTCAATAATTTCGGAAATAATCGCTACAAAAGTAAAAAATAATGTGTCCCCCCTCCCTCTAACTTTTGAACCATAAGTTTAGAAAGTGTGAAAAAAATCTGAAAAGTAGAACTTTATAAGTACTTTCTAGGAAAATCATTTTGAACTTGGATGGAAACAACAATACCCACTACCGGGAGCAGTTTCAGGAGCGCGGAGCGCTGCTGGAGCGCGAACATTATGGATACCCACCTTTAAACTCATAAGTGGGAACACTTATTGTGACGGACGGGAAACTACGGAACCTTACACTGAGCGTGGCCCGACACGCTCTTCGCCGGTTTTTTTTAAACTAGTCCCGTTGGGTTTTTGCTGGTTCTTCTCAGGACAGAGGTTTTATTTTGCGAACCGGTAAATGGTAAATGAAAAAAATGACTTTCAATAGGTATTATTCATAATCTATATTGAATAAAAAAGTTGCTGTTTCTGTTTTGAGAGCCTACTGTGCGTAATTTTGTAATTTTGTGTTTTTATTCTTATTTTGTGACTCGGCTTTAACTTTTTGGACTGTTTCTTCTATAATTATTTTTTGTACGTGGTAGAGCCACGCTATATCTATATTATAGTTCTAGCAACTGCCTCGTTGGTCTAGTGGTTGTAGTAGCGCGACTGCTGATCATGAGGTCCTGGGTTCGAATCCCGGGTCGGGCCAAAAAACTAAATATTGAGTTTTTCCGTCAGGAAATTCTTAATAGTTGCCCGGAGTTAGGAAGTTGGAGGTGTCTGACCCCCGAGCCTCGGAAAGCACGTAAAGCCGTTGGTCCTGCGCTTGATCTCTCTCCGGTCGTGTCGGTTTACCGTCCCATCGGATTATGAGAGTGAGGGAATAGAGAGTGCACCTGTGCTTGCGCATACACCTGGGCACTATATTCCGGACACATTAATTAATTATAGTTGCAGCACGAATGGGTCGGCTCAACCAAGGCAGGACCACGCTCTCACAGAATACCAGCGTAAAATAGCATCGTAATGCTGATCTGTTTTATACGGTGAGTGTAGAGAACCAGAGACCCTTTTTACTGGAATCGAGGCACTCCATCTTAGTCCTCAGGGGTGACAACGCATTTGCATTTTGATTCTTAATTGAGGATAAATGTGTATGTCTATGAGTCATAGCATCCACTTACCATCAGGTGGACTATGTGCTCGTTTCTCATTTGTCACCCAATGCTATAAAAAAAAATTCGTTGAAGCATGTGCCCATGCCACAAAGGATGATTGGGCAAAAGTGGTAGAAAAAACAAAAAATGATTATGGATGACTTTGAAAGAGACAATATTTTGACTGCATTATTGAAAATCAAATAATAATTAATATAAACAACGACATCCCTACTAGTTTTACTGAAAGTGATTGAATAAATTTATTTTTAATCTAGTTTCAATCTTAAATTTTTATAACTGTGCCTCTAGAAATAAGCAGTATCAACAAATACGAAGAAACTGATAAATCTTGGGTAATAAATTATCCGTTTTTAATTTATTCTGGTATTATTCATACATAACTGTAAATGATTACTATAATAATTCTAAATAATCGATATCGATTTTTTTAAGAATCGAATATTGTACGTTCCCATATTTTGGTTGGCATGCTTGGTGCAATAAGTCTGACAGCTGTCAAAATGTATGTTGACCATAGTTATTTATTTTTATTACTTTACGATATGTCTAAAATTATAAAGAATATAGGACTAGACTTATTAATATTCGATAGATCAAGTAAATTGTTTTCTAAATGTAGTGATGATGTTTATTATATTACATTGCAAATATTCGTTTCGCAAACTTTAAAAACGAATAGTAAGGGAGGTATGAATATTAAGTTTTGACGGACATACAATACACACATTTATGATCCCAATTTTATATTCTTACTAATCATCGGCTTTTATGCGGGTGCTTCGCGCAACTGTTTTCTAGATCTCGTCGTCTGAGGATGTCGACAACAGCGCTACTTGCCGGGGCTTTGAGTATTCAAGGGTCCAATTGTAAGTGCAGGACGTTTACACCAAAACCGATTTTGTCGGCCGATAGCGGACAGAATTACCCGGACGAGTAACTCGGACTTGTATGGGCTTACACTGCAACATCTTTTCTATTTTTATATTTTCAATACCCATAGACGGTTAGGTAGATAACAACACTGACAGAAACATCAGAATAAAGACAAAATAATTAAATTAAACTATAAATACACTCAATTTGCAATGCAGACGCCGGTAGTCGGGCAAAAAATCTCAACAAGTTCGGACTCGATGGTTGATCGGCCATTTTCATGCGTTATTTGGATTTTGATTTTTGATTTGGATTGGACGGTCGTGGTGGTGTACGCGCTCTCTTTGTTTTACAAGTGTTTGATTCGATCGTACGAGTTCGGCCATTGTCACCCGAGCAAACTTTGGCCGATGACGGATTTGGTGTACGAGAAGCGTGAGAGTTCATCAAAATCAGTCCAACCGTTCTCAAAGAGCTTACATACATGCGGTGATTGATTTTAATTTATATATAAAACCACTTGCTTAGCGGAAAGTCATCATCTATATCAACAAAGCTTTATCTGCTTAATAATAAATATTTCGAAATCATGAAGTGAGGGTAGGATCTGCTGGCGATCTTCTGGTCTACCTGACTCATACATGGGTGACGGCAGTAGAGTCCAAGGGGGCATTGGCCGATAGTTTGGACATTGCGAAGGCCTTCGATCGGGTTTGGCACAAAGCGCTTCTTTCGAAGCTCTCTTCCTATGAGCTTCCCGAGAAATTGTGCAATTGGATCACCAGCTTTCGGGTTTGGCACAAAGTGCTTCTTTCGAAGCTCTCTTCCTATGAGCTTCCCGAGAAATTGTGCAATTGGATCACCAGCTTTCTAAGAGATTGGAGCATCAAGGTCATTGTAGACGGTGCAAGCTCCGATTACAAGCCTATTAATACTGGTGTTCCACAAATGTGTTGTTACCAACGCTGTTTCTTCTGCATATCAATGATATGTTGCAAACTGAAACATTCATTGCTACGCAGATGACAGCCCTGGTGATGCTAGTACACCGGCTGTACCAATATTTCTCAGGAAAACGTCTCCGAGTACCGGGCCTAACTTGTGTCTGAAGTCGAGTCTTTTCTGAACAAAGTCTCGGATTGGGGGCGAATAAATCTAGTCCAGTTTAACCCTCAGAAGACACAAGTTTGCACTTTAACCGCTAAAAAGAACCCCTTTGTCGTATCTCCTCATTTTTAAGGCACTCCCCTTGTTGACTCAGCCAGTATCGGAATCCCCGGCGTCGACATATAGAGTGACGTGCAGTTTCGTGGTCACTTGGAAGAGAAGGCCAAATTGGCCTCTAAAAAGCTTAGCGTGCTCAAAAAAGCAGGACAGTATTTCATGCCGGCACACCGCCTGCAACTTTACAAGGCGCAAGTTCGGCCGCACATGGAATACTGTTCCCATCTCTAGGCCCCAGTACCAGCTCCTTCCACTTGACCGCATCCAGTGCAGAGCAGCTCGAATCGTCGACGACTGAGTGCTTTTCGATCAGCTCGATTCACTGGTGCTGCGAAGAGATGTTGCATCTCTTTGCGTATTTTATCGCATCTATCACGAGGAGTACTCTGAGGAATTGTTCGGATTAATCCCAGCCGCCAAATTTCATGAACGCACTACGCGGCAAATCTCTCGACCTATCATCCACACCATCTGGATGCTTGGTGGTCCACCACTGTACGTTTCACTTGGAGTTTTCTCCCGCGTACGACCTCTCTGCGGAATAGTTTACTACCGGCGATTTTTCCGGACAGTTACGACCTGGGGATCTTCAAGAAAAGAGCTTACTCCTTTCTAAAGGGCCGGCAACGCACCTGCAATTCCTCTGGTGTTGCGGATGTCCATGGGCGGCGGTAGTCACTTAACATCGGGTGAACCGTATGCTCCTTTGTTAGATATCTACATAAGATGGGCAACAGCGTCTTCCTGATTATAGCTCAAAATAATAAAAATATGCACTTGGCAACTGGCACGCCAAGCGTGGCAATTATGGTAAATATCCAACTTATTTGGCAGTCTGTGAAAGAAATCCAGTTAATAAACGGAAGTAGAAACAATATATTAAACATGTAGAGGCAGCGAAAAAGAAACCACTACCCCATTTCGTCCGTGGGTGTCTTAAGAGGCGACAGAGGGAAACTGAAACAGGAGATGGGTAGCATCTTCTTGATAACAGCACAAAGTAATAAAGAGCTGCGGTTGCCAACCCGCTTGGCAAACGTGAACACTACTGCAAATATCCGGTCTGTTTGACAAACAATGGGGGAAGCCTATGATCAACAGTGAATAGCCCTATCAAAAGTAAAAAAGTAGCAGCCTAAATACTTCCCACTACTGGGCATAGGCCACAGCGGGTTTTAGGTCAAAAAGGAGTTAATTAAGTTGACTCCAACGCGGGATGACACAACACATACCTATAACTAAAAATTATTTCCGAAATATTTTTTAACTTCTCAGATACGAGTATGCAGGTTTCTTTCCTTCACCACCGAGAACGTGGTAGATCGAAACGTCAAATTGCAGTTAAAATATGAGTGGAGTCGGCGCGGATCTATTTTGGATTGCTTACCACAAATGTAAGAAAAGCATTGAAGTAGCGGGAGATTACATAGAAAATAAATTTTGTATACGTTTCTATCAGCATTTTTAATACCATAGACTCGAAGGAGAAGTGAAGGAGGCGAGAGGTGTATCATCATACCAAATTGAAATCCGTAGTCTCTGTCTAATATTTTCTGTGACAGATGTAAATATTTATGCTATTATTACGAACTTGGGGTTCGTGACAATTAAAACAGCCGATTGAATTACCAAAATTAACACTTTATTACCGAACACCAACTAAAACTGAAAAGACACTAATAATTAACCACACTAATTCACTTTATTTCGGTCTGAAGCTTCGCTTGTCTCGCCAAATTCAATACTGCCTCGGTCGCGTCTTGCCGCGCCTTTTTATACACCTTTTTCACCGAAACATCCAGAATATTCATGTAACTACGGGCGCCAACTGACCAGGCGCAGAAAGTTCGAGTGTGGGGCTTCTAGAAAGCTTAATTCTTCTGTTCGATACTAGATGGCGCTGCTCGTCGAAAGTTGAGATTGACATTTTCTAGGAAGCCCTCCTCGCTCTGGTCTCCGACACTAGATGGCGCTAGTACCTGACGTCAACTTAGGCGCGCAACACTTTGTTGCTTTGTAATAAATTAGCAATCTGCTACGGCTTTGCACGGGTTTTTTTGGATCGTGACAACAGCTCTACCTACCGGATCAAATTGTGTATCTAACCATTCAGAAACCCACCGAAAAGCAAACGAAGAGAAGTTCAGTGACAAACACAAATACAGATTTTTTTTATATAAAAAGTTAATTCTCCGCTTTACAAGTACACTGCTGAGCAAATATACGTCATTCGCTGTAATTCCATCCTCGCCTGGGGCCCTGCCGTTTTTTAGGCGCTGGAGAGCCATTCTAATCTCGCAAAGACTGACGTCCGCGATATCATCGAAATAGTGTCGGATAAGACTTTCTCTTGGACCGTTACTCACACTTGCGTGTGGCTCCAACGATGATGTTGTACAGCTGCCCCTAGAACCTCTCAATCTCACTCAAAATTTCAGGTATCCCGGAAACGATGCTGTCACACTCAGTCTTCAGCTTTGACAGTTGGCTCTCTCTGACAGACAGATTTTTTTAAATTTATTGTCAAATAAAAATTGTTATAAATTTGCTATGTGGCACAGCTAAAACCCACGCAGGTTTGTGTTATGTGCCGTTCCGTCTACATTATTACAATACTATTTATTGCAAAAATGGAGATAACAGCTAATATTTGTTAAGAGGGCATATGCGTTTCGCGGCGAAAACTACATGTTTTATGGTTTTTCCAAAGGCGATATCGTAACGATGTGAGGAGATTATTTGCTGAAAATTAGGGCTTTAGAAAGATGAAGTTTTTATTTAGTACATAGCAATGCAAAATCATAGTTTTTAATGACGGTTTTTTAGGGTGAAGACAATCCCTTCACAGCGTTTTACGAAAATATGCATCAGAGTTATCTTTCAGGTTGAATACAACCATTATTATAAGCTAAAATACTTTATTTTAAGCGTTATTATAATAGAATATATAGTCTTTTAGTGTATAGCAAAACCTAAATTACGAAAATATTTCGATTTAATATTATAAAATAATATTATAAAATCACCAAAACTGTCTACTTCAATGTAATTTTTTTCATGTATTTGGTTATAAACATATCTATTTTAATTATTTTATCCAAATACATGTAATGTTAAATATCCAAAAAAATTTTAGCTCGTTTTATTTAGTCAATTATTTTATATAATTATTTTAAAAATACTATAAATCATCATGCGCAGACGCCGTTCGATTCAGTACGCTCCGGGTAATCCCAACGACAAGACGTATTACTTTTTCTCAACGACACCGCGCGATCGCGTTGTTACACCGATAGCGCTATACTACACTATACTATAACTAGATACCTATAGCACCATCGAGCATTTTAAACGATTGAAACTTTTATACGCGATATTTTTGATAGTAAGTAATTTTGAAACATGTTTATGATAGTAATATTTAAATATGATGTAATGGTGGCAAATTTTCATTTCATACATATTTTTTTAGAAATGAGTAATGAACATAAGCAATTCGGATCAAGTAAAAATACAAAATCGTTGACTTTCACCTTTGGCTCCGTGGCGGAGTGACTTGGTAATGAGTTGTAGCGCTGAGCGCCGCGGGTTCGAATCCCACATGGAACAAAAATTTGTATTACCTACAAATAATTGTTCCAGGTCTGGATGTTTGTCCTTGTGAAATTAATGTATTTAAACTGCCCCCACGATGTACTTAGAAAAATTCCTAGTGTGGAGATAACGTTATGATTAAACAAAGACATGCCATCAAAACATAACTAGTAAAATAACCAAGTCTCGCAATAATGATACGGCCGTGCCGCTGTTTTGTTCGACTTGGCGGGGGCACTACCGTGCCCTCAGATATAAAACATATGAGCCGTGCTTGAGTTGAGTAGCTCAAGGGCGTAGTGTTCGCCGTAAACGCGAACAATCCGGGTTCGACCCCGCTAGTGTTGCCAGGTGTCCCGACTTGCGCGGGACGTCCCGATTTTCAAGGGTCTAGTGATACAGTCCGATTCACCCTTGATCGGGACGCCAAATGTCCCGACTTTCACTAACCTTCTTATTCTATACTTTAATCCATAATTTTGACAGCAAAAATGATTACATCTGTTATCTACTACCACATTAAAATATTTTTACTACGACATTGTCTTACCAGTCCAAAAAAAAACACAAAAGTTTTAAACAGAATTATATTAAAATGAGAGAAAATGTTTTAATTTGCCTAAAATGAAAAAAATCAGTTTTTACGATGTTTGGATGAAAAGTTATTCGTTCGTGAGATCAGACCTGATTAATAATTATAAAGCACAAAAGTAAAGTAAAGTTACAGTCACAATTTCTGGCATTACTCGCATACTGTCATATTTACAGTGAGCGTTGACCATCTGAGCTACCACGGCTCTCAATAAAGCACAAAAAGGCTACAAAGAAACCTATATTTTGTAGTCATTGTAGATGTCCGGTTATGAAATCCCGATCCCCGATTATTTTTACTTTCCGTCCCGAAATTTTACTTGCTAGACCTGGTAACACTAATCCCCGCAGACACTAATGAAATTGTTAGTTTGATGAATTATGTTTACATTATGAAACAGAATAAAAGTTTATCAAATGATATATATTTTATACAACACATATTTTTCAATTAGAACATATATAATAATATACTAAATAGGGTGAAAATGTAAAGCCGACTTCAATTTACTAAAAGAATAAAACAATTTCTACATATTAGCTTCCGATTTCTATACACTATATAAGCCATTATATGGAAATAATTTTTTTATTATATTAGTTCCAATAGTATCAGACAGGTATATAATCAATGATCAAAGTGATTCGTGCAACTAAAGGCAACTATTATAGCCTCGCGCTCGCTCTGACACGCACACAGAGTCAGAGATAACATTGTAGTGTGCGTCAATATTACGCCGTTCCAAAGCGATCGCGTAAATTTCGACTTGGACATATTTGAATATGCGCTCTTAAGGTAAAAATATTTTTTATTTATATTTTATGATAACTTTAGTAAGTTCACTTCTAAATTTATTATGCAGAATAAATGGTCTAGGTACTAATGGTCTTAGGCGAGATATTATGTACGTATCGACCGGTATCACGGGCAAAGAATTTGGAGCCCTGGTTTCGCTCGATTGCTTTTTCAATACGAGCAGTATTAAAGTTGCCTAAGTCCCGCGGTCCCGCCGCCGTGAGTAAGAGTAAGAGTAAAGAGTGAGGGCCGTGGTAGCTCAGATGGTTAACGCTCGCTGTAAATATAACAGAACGCGAGTAACCCGGGTTCGATCCCCGCCGGCACAACTGAAATCGTTAATTGCAATTTTAAGTGCTGATTTACCACGTGCTCGGCGGTGAAGGAAAACATCGTGAGGAAACCTGCACGTCTGAGGAATAAGAAAAAAAATATTTCGAAGACATGTAAAGTTCGTTAACACGCATTGGGGCAGCGCGGCGGACAATTCCTTACCCTAAAACCCTCTCAGAAATGAGGGGAGGCCTGTACCCAGCAGTGGGACGTACATAGGCTATAACTTTACTTTACTTTACTTTTAAGTCCCGCTGCATGCATTTGCAGATCTGTCTGTCCAGTTGCCTGTATGCTGTCAAATCTGATGACGATTGCAGCCTCATCTTCCGTCTAACAGCCATGAGATTTAGAGTGTGATCGGAGAGTTTTTGTGTTCTTCTGCGGCGGGTCTTGCAGAACTTAGCTTCAACTGCATGGAAAGTTTCCGCGAAATTGTCATTCATAACTCAAACAATAAGCTAAATTCGTCTCATCTGGGTCTAGATGGCCCACTTACTCCTATATATATCACTGAACAGCTCACTCCTAGCACTAAGTCTACGTTTTATATCACGAGAAAATTTGCAAAATTAAACCAGTACGCATATTGCTGAACATCAAATGGAAGAATCCTGCTGAGAAAAGACGACAAATCTCCCTACATTATAGTAAGAAATGAGCAGCATTTAAACCAGTTGTCTACATCCAAAGGAGCATGACTACGAAAATATTTTCGATTTTATTTACCTTATATGCTATTAATCTTTTTCCCATATATTTTTATGTTTGCTTACTGTTTAAGTCCCAATAAGTTAACTAATTACACTCACGTACTTATCTTAATTACTAAAATAGATATTAAATATTTACACCCACACAAATTAAACTTACCACATATTTACACACATAACATTGCCTTAAAATTCATACAAAACGTGAACTATTATATTATTACACTATACATTAACACTAATATTTTTAACATCATTATTAAAATTAATAATATTGCTGTATATCTACAAAAACATAATTTTAGCATTTCCCAGCCTCTAGTGCTGTCGTATGTAGAAATACCACGTCGATATTTCGGTTCAACTATATGCACAACAAATAATAACTCCATCCTTATAACAGCCTTTCCTACGAACCTTTCTACCCTTAATTTAAACCACAAAAATGGCTAATGGCATTAATAATTTAATTGAAAACGTTGACCAGCTTTCAGTTTCCGAATCGCTTTTCTGTACCATCGAAAAATCCAATCAAATATTGCAAAACCCAAGGCAATATTTAAAATTTTTTAACCAAAATATTCGGTCTATTAACTGTAACTTCTTAAATTTACAGACAACTTTACAGAGTATTGCGTTTGACTGTGATATTTTATCATTGACTGAATGTTGGTTATCCTGTTCCACTAATCACTATATTCCCAGTTTACCCAATTATTCAATTCATAAAACATCTAGCCACCTTAATCAAAGCGATGGTGTTCTTGTATACATAAAAACGTCTTTATTCTCAATCGTCGAAGAGCCAGACTTTAACGGATCAGCCTCCGGACTAATAATTAAAATCAATCCTGATATAGTAGTGATTTGCATATATCGATCTCCTTCTAATGAAAATATTAGTCCATTTCTATCTGCCCTAAACGATATACTCCCGTCACTCTCAAAATATAAAACTGTTGTACTTACCGGAGACATTAACATTGATATTAAAACCTTCAATAACCACTCACATGAGTATCTAAATTGTCTTGCTTTTCATGGGTTGTTACCTGCTCATACCTTCCCAACAAGAGGTAACAACTGCCTTGACCATACTTTTCTTCGAACTAAATTCCCAGTTTTAACTTTTGTACTTGATACAACTATCACTGATCACTACTCTTCAATCGTATGTATCAAAACAAAAAACACATATCTCAAACCTCCTAAGACAATCTCGAAAATAAACTATATAACATTAGACAAAACAATGGAGCAAATAGATCTTAAACCTATTCTAACTCTCAAAGACCCTAACATAGCAACGGATAGTTTTATACAGCTAATGTCTCAAGCTATACTCGATAATACGTACACTGTCAAATTATCAGCAAAAAAGAGGATACTCAAACCATGGATAACACCAGGTTTATTAAGATGTATCCATAACAGAGACTCTTTACACAGAAAGTTAAAACAAGATCCAAGCAATTTAACACTTATTATAACATACAAAAGGTACAGGAATTTCTGTACGAAAATATTAAAAAAGGTAAAAAGGCAGTACGATTCGGAGCAAATAAAAAAAGCAGGTAAAAACAGTAAAGATTTATGGGACACTATAAAAAATATCGCTTGTAACGAAAAACCTCGACAATCGACAGCACAGCAATTACTATCCTCTCTCTCACCAACTCAGTCGTGTAATAACGTTAATAAGTTCTTTATCGACATCGGAAAGGAGCTAGCGCAAAAAAACGCCAGCAATTGCGCAATTTCACCAAAAGGAACCACCCTAGTAAAATCTAATCTGTCATCTTTTGTTTTAGAATCCACGGACACTGATGAAATTAAATTACTTATTAATTCGCTTAAACATAATGCAGCTACCGGATGGGATGAAATTCCACCAAGTTTTTTAAAACGATACTCCCCTATTCTCGCACCTGTTCTAGCCCATATTTATAATCTCTGTCTAGAATCTTCTGTCTTTCCTACCTCTTTCAAGAGGGCTATAATCCATCCAATTTTCAAGGGTGGTGATGGGAATCTCATTAATAATTATCGCCCCATTGCGGTACTTAGTGCTTTATCCAAAGTTTTGGAACGTTTAATCAACTGGCGACTAGCAAAATATCTGGAACACTGTAATATAATCTCTTCCCAACAGTTTGGATTTCGTAAAAATAAATCCACTTCTGACGCTATTCACGAATTAACTACTTTCGTTGTAAGTAAGCTTAACGACAACAAAAAAGTCCTTACAATATTCTTGGACTTGGCTAAGGCTTTTGATACGGTTCCCATCAATACTCTCTTATTAAAACTAGAAAATATAGGTATCAGGGGTTCTCAACTTGATTTTTTCCGTAGCTACCTTTCAGACCGGACTCAAAGAGTAAAGATTGGCAACTATACAAGTAATGAACTTTCTATATCTTACGGTGTGCCCCAGGGTAGTATACTCGGACCTACTCTCTTCTTGATATTCATTAACGACCTCTGTAACATTAAAGTAAATAATTCCAAAGTAGTTTCATATGCTGATGACACCGCCCTTACCTTCATTGCAGGTACTTGGACCGAACTCCAAGAAATCGCGCAAAGTGGCTTTAACGTTGCATATGATTGGCTACGTGCACACACCCTTACTTTAAACACAGCAAAAACCAAATTCGTTACCTTTTCTATCTCTACAATATCACAACCTAAAACTCCAGTAAAATTAATAGCCCACTCATGTCATTACCAATATCAAGCGTGCCACTGTCCCCTTGTTAATTCGGTCAACACAATCAAATATCTTGGCATAACTCTAGATAAAACCCTAAGTTTTAAAGCCCACATTGAAGATTTAACCAGCAGAGTCCGTAAATTAATCTTTATTTTCAAATCACTTCGTCACGTCACTAATCAGAGTATTATACGCAACGTTTATTTTGCACTTTGTCTTTCTATCATATCTTACTGCATTTCATGTTGGGGTGGTGCCGCAAAAACTATCTTGAAACCTTTAGAAATCGCACACAGATCAATTTTAAAGATTATGGCCTTTCGACCCATATTATATCCGACAATTCAGCTCTACAAAGATCACAACGTTCTTAATGTAAGACAATTGTTTATACTACATACAGTGATGTTACAACATCGTAAGGTTCCATATATCGAAATTACCAAGAGGCGTAAGGACAAAATTTGCAGTATTCCGACAGTCTACTCTCATTTTGCTAAAAGGTTTTTCTCATATGTCGGTCCCTTTCTTTATAATAAAATCAATTTTAATATTCCTATTTATGAACTATCTAATTACAAATGTAAGAAAGCCGTGTACTCCTTCCTACTAAACAAGAGTTATGAAGAGACAGAACAGTACTTATTAACTAACTAATTTATATTATATTAATATAATTCTATTAAGAGCTCACACACACACACACACACACACACACACACACACACACACACACACACACACACACACAAAATCTGTAGTACTAAAAAGTTAAGAGCATTTTTTGCTTTCCGATCACTTTTGTAAGGGGGTAAGGGACTGAATCTCCTTAATACAGGCTATTTCTTAGTCTAGCAAGGAGAACAGAACGTCACCCTCACTAGTATTTTTGTAATGTATCTCATGTAAGACTTTTTTTTTTATTTTATTATTTTATATGTACTACAAGTTAAAGTTTTTAAATAAATTATTATTATTATTATTATTATTATTATTATTATTATTATATCGTCCACTGCATTGCAATCTTCTAAGTACTGAAACCAGTTTTCTAACTCGAGCTGAATGGTTCCGGGATTTTGGATTAGAGCACGAGGGGGACGGAGCGTCGACTTCATTAGACGAGACCTCTCCAGCTTAACTTTAGGGTTCAGTGTGCCTCTAACCATTCGGAGATCGTAATAAGTGGTAGAGCCCTGCTGCAGTTATATTAGTAGTAGTTATAGTTGTACCACGAATGTGTCGGCTCGACATGTTAAGGACCACGTTCTCACAGAATACCAGCATAAAATAGTAGCTTGATGCTGCTGTGTTTCGCATGGTGAGTGTAGAGAACCGGACAACCTATTGTTACGAGCTTAGGGTTCGTAACAATAAAAACTGCCGATTGAATTACCAAAATTGACACTTTAATTACCGAACACCAATTACTGCTTAAAACACACTAATAATTAATTACACTGAACACTTTAATTTGCAGTTATATCGCTTCTAAGTATTCGCTTGAATCGCCAATTCAATACTGACTCAGGTCGCGGTCTAAGCCGGCTTTATATACGGCCTTTTCTACTGAAACATCTAGAATGTTCGAGTACATACCGGTCCCGACCGACTAGGTGCAAAAAGTTCTCTCCTAGTTCTACCACTCGGTACTAAATGGCGCTAGTGGGAAAGTTCTAGTATGGATATTTTTAGAAAGTTCTCCTAATTCTGCTAATCGATACTAGGTGGCGCTATTGGTATTAATTATGGCTTGCAACACTATTTACTAGCAACGTGGCATTACATCTTAATAGTCCTTACGGGTGACAATGCATCTGCATCATTTCTGTATATATTACTTTACTCTATGATCTGCATTTTGGTTTGATTAATTATTCTAAGCCTGCGCTTAACTACAGACCCACCAGATGGTAAGTGGCAATGTAGCCTAAGAAGGTGAAGCGCACTGACTTAACAAAAACCTTTTCACTCTTGCCTTGAAGACATCCACATTGTAATCGGATGGAAAGACAGATATCGGCAACTTATTCCCCTCCATTTTTTTAAAAAAAATAAGAGGGGGCAAACGAGCATGCGGCTTACCTAATGTTAAGTGACTACCGCCGCCCATGATCAACCGCAACACCAGGGGAATTGCAGGTGCATTGCCAGCCCTTTAGAAAGGAGTAAGCTCTTTTCCTGAAGGTCCCTAGGTCGCATCGGTCCGGAAAAATTGCCGGTGGTAAACTATTCCACAAAGAGGTCGTCCGCGGAGGAAAACTTGTGAAACGTACAGTTGTGAACCGCCAAGCATCCAGATGGTGTAGATGGTAACGGGACGTTTGCCGCGTAGTGCGTTCACGAAATTTGGCGGCTAGGATTAATCCGAAGAATTCCTCATAGCACTTCCCGTGGTATATGTGATAAAATATACAAAGAGATGCAACATCTCTTCGTAACGCCAGTGAATCGAGCCGATCGGGAAGCACTCGGTCGTCGACGATTCGAGCCGCTCTGCGCCGGATGCGGTCAAGTGGAAGGAGCTATCACTGGGGAGCCCCAGCCCAGAGATGAAAACAGTATTCCATGTGCGGCCGAACCTGCGCCTTGTAAAGTTGCAGGCGGTGTGCCGGCATGAAATACTGTCCCGCTCTGCTGAGCACGCCAAGCTTTTTAGAGGCCAATTTGGCCTTCCCTTCCAAGCGACCACGAAACTGCACGTCACTCGATATGTCGACGCCGAGGATTCCGATACTGGCTGAGGCAACAAGGGGAGCGCCTTGAAACTGAGGAGATATGACAAAGGGGTTCTTTTTAGCGGTTAACGCGCAAACTTGTATCTTCTGAGGGTTAAAGCGGACTAGATTTAGTCGCCCCCAATCCAAGACTTTGTTCAGCAAAGACTCGACTTCAGATACAAGTTTATCCCGGTACTCGCTGACGTTTTCCCGAGAAATATTGGCACGGCCGGTGTACAGATAATCACCAGTGCTGTCATCTGTATAGCATTGAATGTTACAGTATTGCAACATATCATTGATATGCAGAAGACACAGCGTTGGCGATATCACGCGGCCTTGTGGAACATAAGCATTAATAGGCTTGTAATCGGAGTCTGCACCTTCTACAACGACCTTGATGCTCCGATCCGCAAGAAAGCTGGTGATCCAATTGCACAATTTCTCGGGAAGCCAGGGAAGAAAGAAGAGGAAGGGAGCTTCGAAAGAAGCGCTTTGTGCCAAACCCGATAGAAGGCCTTCGCAATGTCCAAACTAACGGCCAACGCCTCCCTCTTGGACACTACTGCCTCCGCCCATTTTTTTAGGGAGCCGTCTTCCAGGATTTTGGGACTACGCCTAGGAAGTAAGAGTACCGAAATTATACTTATTTTTAAGTGCGCTGGTGTTTACATCCCGGGACGTTGATGCTTCAGCCCCAGTATTTTATTCTGGGGAGGGAGCTTTAAATATAATGTACACAAAGCCTTTGTTCTGCAAAAAAGGGCAATTAGAACCATGGTCCGGATAAAACAGCAAGAATCATGTCACATGCATTTCAAAAGACTTGGAATCTTGACTGTTCCATGCCTGTCTTACTTACACAATTTGCTAAAGTTATTGGCGATTATGAGACTATAGACCAAAAAACCATAAGGGAAAACACCATGAGAAAAGACTTTCATAATAAAATCACCCCTCGAATGGTTATGACCAGACACTCTTCTTATTATCAATCAGTACTTCTGTTTAATAGATTACCTATTGATTTAATAAATATTTTATACAAGAGTAGCTTCAAAAATACTTTAAAAAAGTTCCTACTGGAAAAATGTTATTATAGTGTTGACGAGTTTCTACATGCTAATGCTATTACATAAAATTCAATGTTTTTAAACTTTTGATGACATTTTAAGAAATAATTGAATTTTTTTCTCTAACAAATGTAGTTATTATTCTTGTATGATATTTAATATTTTAAATTTTATTAATAGTGGTGAGACTTGACTTGTAATTTTTATTGTAATTTTATAGTTATTGCCATTTTATATAATTTAATTGTATACTAATTATTGTAATCTCATATTTTTATTGTAATTTTGTATAGTTGTAAATTTAGTTGTTAATATTTTCAATTGTATTTTTGTATGAATTATTCAACACAATTTGTAGTGTTTAGAATAAATAAATAAATAAAATACTCTATACATGACCGGACTTACGCTAAAGTAAGCAGCTGTCCCAGCGTGACTCCTGGCTTCCTTGCAGCTGCTTTGGCCTTGGACTCAATGAACTGCCTGAAGTTCAGATTTGAGGATATCTCAACACCCAACAACTGGAGGTGGTCAGTGTAATTCATTTTGATTCGTAATCGAGGATAAATGTAGATGTCTATGGGCCACAATAAACACTTACCGTGAGGTGAACTGTGTGCTCGTTTGTCACCCTATCCTATAAAACAAATAAACAGAACATATACAAGGCTTTCATTTAGAATTTTTTGATTTAGTAGCTATTTTGCCTTATAGTAAAATTTAATTTATTTCAATGTTATTATATGTTGCCATTTATTCTTAAAGCATTTAGACTTGCACTGTGGGGCTCCGGGTTCTAATACCGCACAAAACAAGTGTTTGTATATAAATATGATGCGAGAGAAAACCCTTTAATGAAAAAAAATATTTATCATTCATTAATGATTGATGTTATATGAATAGCGGTTCATATAATGAATATATTATCATTATTTTAGACAATATAGAATTTGAATTTGATAGCTGTTCCTGCAATTTCGCCCACATTTAACTGTTTTGTGTGAACCCTAATTCTTTTACAAGAATAAAAGAAACCTTGTTACTAATTATATATATGGTACTTATAATGAAAACACAGTTTTTAAAATTTTTGTCTGTCTGTTTGTTCCGGCTAATCCCCAAAACGGCTGAACCGATTTTGACTGGACTCACTGAAAAATCAGCTATTTTTCACTGGAATCAGCTATTTTTTGACTGGACTCACTGAAAAATAGCTGATTTTTCAGTGAGTCCAGTCAAACTTGGTTCAGCCGTTTTGGGGATTAGCCAGAACAAACAGACAGACAAAAATTTTAAAAACTGTGTTTTCATTATAAGTACCATATATAATTATATTTTCATATGCATTAAATAAAAGCTTTTATTTTGATATTACAAGTGGTCACTTCAATTTTGTTATTTTGTATAGATGAAATATATACAATATTAAAAAACTATTAGAAAGGTAATTTGGCACTATCCCGTCAAGCTCTCTACACTCATAAACCAAATAAATATATAACATTACACCAATCAGTAATGGTAGGTTGAGGTGCGGCTGGGGTGGATCTTGGGCTATCCCATAGCCGCATTATGTTGATATAATCGTTAACCATAAATAAATTAAAATAGCATTGAGGTTGACAGGAGGATTCCAAAAGTAAAAAAAAACTGAAACTAATAACTTAAATCATCGTACAGTCTACTCCTACACTTTTATTGTGCCAAGAATGCTGCGGTTCATCGCTGAATGGCTATACTTAGCCTTTGACCGAGAAAAGAACCAGCCTTCTTATCACCAACAGCGATGGCCAGTCATGTATACACTTCCTCTGGAACTTCACCTCCGTGGACCCCACAGATATATATTTAGGAAAAAAAAATATTTTGGATTTTTTAATAACATTTTAATTATTTACAAAAGAAACTATGAATTCTGAAAAAGTTTATCTAACTTAAATGCTATCCAACCATAGTTCTCTTCCTACCTCTAGCTCGGACTTCATCAAATTTGCTCATAATTTCTTTAATATTGTTCTTACTGAAATTTTTGTATGTATTCAAAATTGTTTCAAATAAATCAGGAAAGTTATTATGAGTACTTATCAGTGCCCTTTCTAGTACATATAAATCAACACCTTTATCCTCTGTACTTGTATCTATAAATGATAGTCCAAAATCGATCATTACTAATTCTATATTGTCATAATGGAACCATTTAGAGTCATCCTGTACATTACTCGGGATTTTTTCAACTAGTAACATGTTTGAAGTTGTTAAATCACCATGCATGATGTTATTCTCATGCAATTTCCGAACTGTTTCACCTATTTGCTTTGCAACAAAATTTAAGGCATCGTTAATTTCTTTTTCATTTTTTACAACAACATTTATTATAAAGTCCTTTACTGTAATACTGTTTTCAAAATGCTGCATATAAATACGACGTCTTTCAAAGTCTATCAAGTATAATGCTGGTGTTTTCACGCCAGCGGTTTTACATCGAACAATTGACCGTGCTTCGTTTTTAATTCTTTCTTTGGTTATGCTTACGTCTAAATCTGCGTGCCGATAATGTTTCTTAAATCTTTCCTTAATCAAAGTAGGTTTTCCTAGATAATTACATATGAACAACTTTGCTTCCGCCCCTTGTTTTAATATATTTAATTCTTCACACATTTTTAATAAAAAAATATTGTCAATCACTAATTCAAATCTGTTATTTTGGCCCTCTATGTTATTGTCGAAAAATGTACTTGGCAAAGCAAAAATAAATAATCACTGTTGTCTTGAATAATAACTTTACTACATAATATTATATTGAAATATCTCCTGACATAAATAGTTCGTATGTTTTTTTTATTGGGTTTGTTGAGAAATACTCTATACCCAATAAATTAGTTATACATTAGATATATAAAACCATGAAAATTAATATTTTTTGTAGTAAACCAATGCCTGAATCGAATGTAGTCGTATCGAATGACAGTTGACAGTGACATGTGCATGCATCTGTCAAAGTGTCAAGGGCCTTGCCTTGTTAAATAACGTTTCGTTACATGTAATATTATGCTACATGAATATTAAAAAAATATATAGTGTTAAGATTAAATATTACCTTAGACCTTGAATGGTCTTAGCACATTACATATTATTTATACAACTATAATTAAATAAATATTTTGATTGGGGGTTAATAAAACTAGATAATGGAATAGTTATTGGTGTCAATGGTGTCTCCCAACGGATAGGTCTTAAGATGAACATGGACAAAACAAAGATCACGTTTAATGTCCATGTCACACCTATGCCGGTAGTTGTTGGAAGCACTATGCTCGAAGTTTTTGACGAGTACGTTTACCTGGGATAAGTAGTCCGTCTAGGTAAGTCCAACTTCGACCGAGAGGTCAATCGACGGATTCAACTCGGCTGGGCAGCGTTCGGGAAATTACGACACATCTTCTCGTCAGGTATACCTCAATCTCTGAAACTAAATTGTATAACCAGTGCGTGTTGCCAGTGATGACTTACGGATCGGAGACGTGGTCCTTCACTGCTGGCCGTATGAGGACGCTCAAGGTCGCTCAGCGAGCTATGAAGAGGGCTATGCTCGGAGTTTCTCTGCGTGATAGACTCAGAAATGTGGATATCCGCGGTCAAACCATAGTGACCGGAACGGATTAGTAAGCTGAAGTGGCAATGGGCCGGCCATATAGCTCGAAGAACCGATAACCGATGGGGAAGAAAGGTTCTCGAGTGGCAGCCTCGTACCGGTAGGCGTAGTGTAGGGCGACTCCCCACTAGATGGAGTGACGACCTGGTAAGACATGCAGGAAGTCGATGGATGCAGGTGGCTCAGGACCGTGCTTTGTGGCATTACTTGGGGGAGGCCTATGTTCAATAGTGGACTTGTGAATGGCTGTAATGATGATGATGATGATGATATTCCGTAATAGCTCACCTAAATGCTAAGCACTCGCAATACACTAATGTCCAATACTCTATTATCCCATAACTATTTTGCAATCATCCAACTCCAAACGTTCGAATGAACTTGAGGAAAGTACTCCATTTACCGTCAAGTGGAATGTATAAGACTATAAGTTTGTTTTTAAAATCGTTTGTCACCTTTATGTTCTTGTAAAAAATACAGGACAGGGAAGCTTCTGATTCAATATCAGATACATAATGCATTTAAACTCAAAAACAATGACTAACTAAAAAAGGTGTAAGTGTTTAAAAATTGGATTGCTGCAAATTAGAGTTGCGCAAATAGGCCACTGAGCTACCAAGTTCCTTTTAGGAAAACATCCTGAGAAAACTTGCATGTTTGAAAAATAAAAACATTTTGAGAACATGGAGTTCGTCAATCATTTTCCTGCTTTCTAATACTCTTAAAGAAGAAAGAATTATGTTCACTAGTAGCATGTATGATGGCCGTTACATTACTTTCACGTACAATTTATGTTACATGGAAATAAATTAAAGATGAAATCAATGAAATGCCAAAATGTGGTAAATAACTCATTTAAAAACTAATTTTATGACAGTTTTACTGAAAACTTTGATTAAAGCACCAACCCTTATATTAACATTTATGACTCAAGCGCTCCTCAGTGCCAGGTGGTCAAAGTATCTCATTATTCAACAGCCCAGCGAAGCTTAGTTATAAGCTCGTTAACCTGTGTTATGGCCCTAGCCAGAGCAAATATTTATGACAAAAAAAATGATTGTACCTGTACTTCTACCACTGTGTTCAAGGCTACGTAATACAGGGCCAAAATCAGTCGAAAGAACTTTATAATAATCTTAATCGCTTTATCCGCGTCATCATTTTTACTTTCAATAAATATGTATTTAAAATACTAAATTAGGTCCACTTAGTATTTAAATATTCACCAATTAGTATTTAGCTTAGTTTTTCACTTTACATAAAAATGCGTGAAACGGAATCTGAAAATAAAAACAAATCGAAATCGACATGTAAGAACCGCACTTTATATTCACCACTCAACCATTCGTAGGTATTCTAAAACCATAATATCTACTATATGACATACATAATACATATGCATTCATATTATGCCAGTCTTTGTAGCTTTGTACGTATCCATTCGTCGGAGAGCAAGGGAGGCTGTGTGGGCGTGCGGTATTGGTTGGTTGTTGCACCCGTGCCGGCCGGCGGCACAAGTTTACATTAAACACCCGAACGCTTAATTCAACCAAATACATACTTTAATGGAGACAGTGATTTACAGAAACTATTGACCTTTTAGTGTTATCGCGACGTTCGAACACCGCGCTGTCTCTTAAAATCCAAAATCGAAACGTGTGCATTTATTTTATTGACAAATAAATAAAACGAACATCTTTTTCCTTAGGTGTCAGTGTTTTAATTTTTTTTGTGAGAATGTCTGTAGAAGGTTTGGAGTATGAGACCATCGTGCAGAATGGGCCTAAAAAAGTAAGTTCTAATATAAAATAAATTAAACATAACACCGTGTATTATTTTTCATTAATATTTATAATAAATAAAATTTGTAAGTATATATAATGAGTATAATTAATATAATAGTACAAAAATAACATAAACGCAAGATATAAAATTATGGAGTGCGCTTTGATTAATACAGTCGGGAATATGCCAAGCAAAAAAAATTTAGACTACTTAAACTTGCTTGCACCTATATTGATACGTAAAGGAGGGTGAGGCAGTGTCCTATACAAATGTCTGGGTGCATTTTCGTAGATATACTATGCAGGCGCGCCACAGAACATCGGGTAATGTGATTTCCGTCTGGATTTAATTCAGAATTCTGTACAAATATAGTTTTATGTAAGAACAAACGTTTTATAATGCCTCAAATTTAATGACGTTTGAAACAGATATTACAGTGCTAGAAAAAAAAAACAATTAAAAAATTGGTACTGGGTATAACATACTTTGTCTGAATCTGTTATTTTGGCCCTCTATGTTATTGTCGAAAAATGTGCTTGGTAAAGCGAAAATAAATAATCACTGTTGTCTTGAATAATAATTTTACTACATTTTATTATATTGAAATATCTCTCGTCTTAAATAGTTCGTGTGTTCCATTTATTGGGTTTGTTCAGAAATACTCTATATTCAATAAATTAATTAATCATTTGATTTGAAAAGTTAACTTAAAATAAAAAGCTATTCAAAGAACTAAAAAAGCATATAAAAAAATTTCAATCTGAAGTCAGTAGGTACTAAGACTTAATAGAACTTTTAATTAAGGCCCCGACTTTAGAATGTAAAATTATTTTATACTTTTTAATTTTTGAAGTCGGCTTTCACTTTTTATAAAAAGTTAATTTCTTTTCTAATTTTGAGCGATGTTAGATATATCACAACCTAAGTGTCATAAATGTTACCGACATTAAAATTTTCATCCTCTATTTTTATATATTGCCCTCGCATACAAGTGAAATTTTCCCTCCAAATTTGTATGGAGCTTCCCCTGAACTATAAACTATTCAATAAATAAAGAATTATCAAAATCGGTTAAAAATTGACGAAGATATTGCCTAACATACGTACCAGAAAAACAGTTGAATTTTTACCCAGCTTTTATTGAATTCGGTCAAAATTTTAATAGATAGAATTTCAGAACATTAATTTAAAATTTAAATTACTGTTTGGCTGTACGAAAATCTACGCTTACAGTTGGTGACGAGTCTGTTTACCTAAGACTTCACTTTTTCAACTTAGACCAAGAGGTTGATCGACGGATTCAAATCGGCTGGCTAGAGCTCGAGAGATTACGTTTCTTCTCGCCGCGAGAGCACAGGCGAGAGCGCGTGTTGCCAGTGATGTCATATGGAAATGCAACTGAGATGTGGTCCATCACTGCTGGCTGTGTAAGGTAGCTGCGGGGTTAACCAAGATGACTTTGTACGATCGTTAACGCTATAGAAAACTATAAAAATGAATGGAAATGACATACAAGATGACCTTCAAGAAAAGACTTTACTCCTTTCTAAAAAACCGGCAACGCACCTGCAATTCCCCTGGTGTAGCAGTTATACATAGGTGGCGGTAATCACTTAACATCAGGTGAACCGTATGCCCGTTTCCCCACTCTCCTATGAAAAAAATACATGTGATAGTCGTATGAATTAGCGTTAATTTCATTTATTTTTTTAGTTTTCTATTGCGTGTAAACATCGTAGAATGTCATCTTGGCCAACCCTGGTAATCGCTTAGCAAGCTATGCTCGGAGTTACTCTTCGCGACAGAACCAGTAACGATAATATCAGTAGCAGAACCAGAGTAACCGAAGGAGCCCAACGGAGCAATAATATGAAGTGGCAATAGGCGGGCCATATTGCTCGAAGATTCGATAATCAATGGGGAAGAATGGTTCTAGAGTGGCAGCCTCGTAAAAAGTGTTTCATGGCCCTCCACTAAATGGGTGCAGGTGGCATTACTTGGGTAAGGCCTATGTTCAGCAGTGGACTGATGAAGCTCTGTGATAATGGTGATGGCAGAGGATAGATGCATGGGACGCCACAAGAGACGGTACTAAGTCACCTGCGTTTATGTGGATATCCTGCAATGATATTGCTTATATAAAAATCAATAGTCCGTTAGTCTCGCTAAAACTCAAAAACAACTCGACCGATTTAGATGAAAGGTTTGTATGTGTTTGAATGGGTTTCTATATGGTTTAGATGCACATTTGGACCCGGTAGGTGACGCTGTTATCGAGATCTAGAAATTATATTTTTTTCATTAAAATAATATTTATACTTACATCATCGATAATTTTAATTTTCAATGTTTAGAATACAATATGCACGTACATTGAAGCACTGTTTACAAGGAGGTAGGCCCACAGAATTAATAATAATACTACGTAGGACGTACGTATTTTACAACTTAGAAATCCGTCTAGGTAGCATTCTCCTATCTATTTTTGCTATCAAACAGATAACGAGACCTTTTTCTATGACATAAAAATAGTTGCAGGTGCCCATGCACTGTAGTTGCTGCTTACCACCAGGTGAGATCTAAGTTGGATTATCATTTCAGTTCCATATTTTTAAATAAAAACGAATTGAGATTTGCTTTTTCATACCCGAATATTCACGCGGAGCGCGGACTCAATAAACACAAATAAAGTTTGCCTTCACTTCTTGTCTCTGTGTGAAGATCGCGTGCTAATTAAGTGCATTCCTATTTGAAACAACGGAGATATCTTGTCACAGTGAAAGATGAGAATTTTTTTAAAGAGCCGTCATTAATGAAATTTTGCAAGAACACAAACAGATGCTGTGAATTAGACAAATTATGAAAGTCGCACTCAGATGACTAAGTTTGTTATCCTCACGTTAATCATTACTTACAATCGTTGATTGTCACTTAAAAAAACTAAGTAGTAATTATCTCTATAGGTACCTCTTTCAATTATCATTTAGTGAAAAGAGAGAGAGAGAGAGAGAGAGCGCAGCTACCGTTTCTTAAACTCGTTAAACGTAAAACATTGACTTTGTGAGCAAGGCCATTAATTTTTTAAATAACATGATAACGAAAATCGAAAACTACATACACACACACACGACAAGCATTATTTCAAGATATCGTACTAAGCACTGATTGAGTAGCTGAATGTTTTGGTAGAAGGATCTCGATTCTCGATGCAAAATTGTCCTATTTAATAGTTTACTGTAGCCTTTCCTTCGATGTTCTCACATAATTTTAATAAAAAAATGTGAAAGAAATGACAGGCTAGTCCATCTCCATCGCCTACCTGACTGGCTGGTAGGGATAAATGAATTAAATGCCTGTTTACTGCATAAACTACTTGCACTACAAGTGTTTTCGAAAGTACTGACAACTGTGAATTGTCAGAAGTTTTCACACTCATTACCTACTCGTAAACATACATTGAGGTATTACTACTAATAGTTCGATGTAAATATAGGATTTATTTTAAAAGCAATTGGTAAAATTAAAGATTCCAGAGTACTATTCATTCTTCTGAGTGAGTTTTAAACAGGTAGAGTCCGCCGCGTTGTTTCAATACTTGTTGACGGGAAAAAACATATTTCGAGAACATTCATGCTCTATATTATGCTAGCTATATTATGGTTGTAGACTGGACCCTTATTTACTGGAAACGAGGCATTCCATCTTAGTCCTCTGGGGTGACAAAGCATCTGCGTTTTGATTCATAACCGAGGATAAATGTAGATGTCTATGGGCCACAGCATCCACTTACCAGGTGGATTGTGTGCTCGGTTTTCACCCCTATTCTATAAAAAATGTTCTCGAAATATCCGCAAAAGGAAAAGCCGACTTCAAAGAAATAAAAAATTTAATTATTTTAATTTAATAATAGCTTCTAAAATCGGGTCGAGGCTTTTTGAATTGGGGTTCTACTCTTTGTTAACAGTTAAAAAAATATAATTCACAGGACTATAAGTGGCCATTTTGCAACGTTTAAAAATGGCGTACTTTAAAATTTCACTATAATTGAAATTCAACAAGCTGAAGAAAATTTACATGTGCATTGTGTTTTTGTTACATATGAATAATATTAAGTACCTATATAATAAAAAATTTAATAATTGCAAAAAGATGATCAAGTGAAATAAGATATCGCAAGTGATTCGTAGTCTATTATTAAATTTATCTTAAACATTTAATGGTTACGTCGAATATTCACATTCGTCATCACCTCTTCCGTCGATGTCGTGAAGATCTCGTATTCATCACGATGTGGCGGTTGATACCGCTTACGGATGTAAATGCATTTATAAACTTTAGCTGTATAAACATACTGGTCGAGGAGAAATTGCACGCTAAAGAAAATTGGTAAAAAAGAAGAAAAACAAAAAGGAACAACACACGCTGTCGGCTGTGTGCATTATTTTAAATAACAAACTTAACACTAAACGTAAAATTTTGTATAAAAACGACGTTGTTTGGATATTGCGTCATTAGCCCATCGAGTTTGAAGTTTTATTGAAGTCTTAACAGAGTTGTAACTGTCACGTGAATCTATGGCGAGCAGCGTTAAAGACACGAGTCGTCTAGTTCTGTAATCTTAGTCTGTCCGCCATGGCTATTAGAGTAAATCATCAAGTCAAGCGAAGGTTTTATACGCGGGTGACGATTAAATTAAGAAAATAAATAAAACCCACATGGTAGAGTCAAGCTGCAGATTTTTTTATGACAGCGGTATAAATTTATTGGGGTGGACTACACTTTTATTGCATACCAGTCTACCTTTGGGAGATGCAGAGATTCAGTGAAACTGATATACCTAAGAATACAAAAGTCAAATATATATAAGTTTTATAAGCGTATACATAGAGCACGAAGCACATATATCATATTTTATAATAAAAGTACTCCTTAAATTAGTCATAGAAATCGTAAAATAATAAAAAATCGGAGAAAATAATAAATAGTTTTATAGCCTGGTTAGCCTGGTTTAGAGTACCTATCCGTACTTTTATTTTCCCGTCTCGAGTGCTGTATTTTCCACAGCATTTTATTTGAGTCGTCTCCGACATACTCTCTTGCATTTTGGGGCCAAATTACCTTTTTTTAGATCAAAAAACTTGTTGCAAATTATGCGGTACACAGTACAAAATTTGGCTTTAATAAAAAGTGCAAAACGACTTCAACGATCTTAATCGAACGGAGTTACTTTTTTTTAAGTTAAAAGAAACCTTTTGACTATACTAAGGAATTTCACAAGCCCAAATTAACAACTTCCGTAGTATATTATTTAATATGTGGTGACAACTAAAAGTCTTCTCAATGGTTAGATAAAAAATTTCATCACTTATTTTTCTAATCTTAAAAGAATGTTGTCTCCAGTGGGACTGCCCCTGAAGAATAATTTTTTTTTGGATGAAACTCGATTCCACCACTTTTTCTGTCATCACGGCGGCGCGGGGCTACTCAAAATCAGGTGTAATACTAGGGGGCTGTCCATTAATCACGTGAGGCTCGGAAGGGGGGAGGGGATTTGACAAAATCCCGAAATATCATGTAAATTAATGTCACAAGCATGAACCTAATCCGATCAATAATAGTCTAAGGATGCGCAATGTTCGTCTTTCACGCATACTCACGCAACGATCGATCGGTAGATCAAGAGAGATTATCTGCGTAGTGCGCGAAAATGATGACGCCGAGTGGCTTGATGAAACCGACGCTGATCTTCAACAAAGCACAGTGCCAACAACTGACTTGCAAGATGCTTACCCAGTTCTTAGTGTTGAAGAAGGTCCGAGGACAATGTACATTAAATATGTTCTGTGTTCTTATTGTTAAATATGTAATAGTACTGTTGACGACGCTCACGTTGCTTCTCGAACACCTGAAATATAAATAATATTAATCAATAAAAAATAAAATATGTAAAAAATATACTCATAAAACATTGTTACTTACCTAATGTACTTGCTGTTTTTCTATAATAAATAAGTACGTGTGCATACGGGGACGGTGGCACTTACCGCGATTTTTATCAGTAGGGTGAAGGTATATTTGCAACAACGGTGTTGCAACGCTGAGTACATGATCCCGCGTTTCGAGTTAGTTGCACTAGAACATCATACGAGGTGACACCTATGTCTCCCTCCCCGCGGATGTACACGCGCTCACCAAATTTTTTTTGTATATTTTTCTCCCAGACGACACCAGCGGCCTACATCATCAACATAGTGGTCCTTCGAGCCGGATCCTTACGTCGTCTGCAAAAAATATAATAATAATAAGTACCAGTTATGTTCCACGCGCCGGCTACGCCGCAAAAAAAGCGACGACCACGTGGCACCGCTGCAAAATCGGAGTGCAAGAACAACCAAGATGTGTTACCATCGTTCAGCTTAAAGGATGAAGTGCTGGAAAAACCTGGAAATGCGCTAAGTGCCTCTAGTAAGAGTAAAAAGTCATCAAAGACCGCAGGCACGTCGTCAAGTACGGCACGCAAACGGCAATTGGAATACGAAACCGCTAAAGCTATGGCTCTCGTGGAAATACAAGCAGCGGAAGCTGAAGCAGAAGCCAAAGTTAAGAGTGCTCAGGCAGAAGCTGCCAAGCTTAAGGCAAATATTCAGTCGAAGCTGCTAAACAAACAGCTTGCAGCTGAGATGGCAGAATTGGAGTCTCATTCACGCTCTTCCCACAAGTCGGCTATGAAATCTTCGACCAGCAAAGTTGAAAATTGGCTGAATGCTCCAGGAAACCAGCATGAGGAGAACCGAGAAGAGTACTCTTGTGAAAAAATCGGCCTAGAAAAGCTGGCACATGCCTTGAATGATGCAGTAGCTGCCTCATCATATAAAATACAGAACCAGGAGCTCTTAACAAGATTAGCAACGTCTAAAGACCTGCCTTTATTTTTTGGAGATCCAATGGAGTGGTTGCAGTTTAAACAGGCGTACCAAGAATCTACCCAATTATGCAAATATAGTGACACAGAGAATTTATGGCGGCTACGTAAGTGTCTTCGTGGCGATGCTAAAGAAGCAGTGACTTCACTCTTGATTGGTGGAACTACACCCGATTTAATCATTGACACCTTAGAACTTCGATTTGGCAAACCAGAAACAATTATGAGTAAAATAGTTTTACAGCTTAAAAAACTATGTCCGTTGCCGTTAACTTATCATAATGATATCATTAATTTTGCAATAAAAATAAAGAATTATGTGGCTGCTGCCAAAGCAATGCAACAAAGTGATTATCTTCGCAGCCCGGAGTTAGTATCGATTGTCGTATCTAAGCTTCCAACTTTGCTTGTCGCAAAATGGACCGACTACGTTTATGAACAGCGAGAGTGTAATTTACCGAAGCTAGAATTGCTTAGTGATTTTTTATATGAGGAAGCCACTAAAACAGCTGCATCAGGAGTAAGTCATATTCACGCTCAATATAATTTAAAGAAGCCCGATGAACGTAAACACCGTTCACACTCGTTGTTGTACACAAATAGTAATCAATTACAAAACGCGGAAAAGTGTAAATTTTGCCGAAAATGGGCTCATGGTGTCGCAGATTGTTCACAGTTTAAGCGCGCCTTACGCAAAGATCGCTGGCGATTTGTACGCGTAAATAAACTTTGCTTCAAATGTCTTGCCCCCCGCCATACGAATGGTATGTCTTGTATTGGCAGTAATTGCGACATTGACGGCTGCAATCAACCGCATCATCGTTTACTGCACTGGATAAAACCATTGGAAGAAAGCTTAAAAACTGTGGAGCGAAGTGAGGATGAGCATCCCAGCACCAATGAAACAGTGACTCATACGGTGGCATCCCACCGTCACAAGGTGCTTTTGAAAGTGGTGCCGCTCACTCTTCACGGACCGAATGGCAGTTTGCATACGCATGCACTACTGGATGATGGAGCTACCGTGACGGTGATATCCTCTGATATCGCAGATGAGCTCGGATTATACGGTGCAAACGTGATATTGCGCGCGCGCAGCGCATGGGACTCGGGCGAGCTTGTGTGTGAATCTCAAGTAGTGAGTGTTAGTGTTACCAATTCGTATAACGAAATGTTTACTTTCCGTGCGCGTAAAATTAAAGAATTAAATTTACCAACACAAAAAGTGCCGAATATGGACTTTAATAATTATGGATTGTTAAGTGAAGATCTTATGTTATGTAATTGTAACGCTAAGCCAAAATTATTAATAGGTCAGGACAACCATCATTTAATTTCTCCCATTCGTTGTGTTCGTGGTAAGCAGCGTGAGCCGTACATAACTCAAACTGCGCTTGGATGGTGTGTGCACGGATATATGGTAAGTGATGTTAATTGCACTGATCGCTTTGTCTCTTTCATTAATAGTTGCACCGAAAAGGCGGGACAGTCGCAGTGTATCTTTCACTTACACACGGTAGAATCGATTGCTAGCGATCTCTCTCTCGATAACGATAACGGTGAATGCACCTGCGCGCAGTTGCACGATGCGGTTCGTAGATCCTTCGCGTTAGAGTCTATTGGTGTAGGTTCGAAGCCGCGCCGCAACCCAGACGAAATACGCGCTTTACAAATTTTAGATGACACTGCAGAATTAGTAAATGGTCAATGGAATGTCGGCTTACCGTGGAAATACGATGAATTACATTTACCCGACTCTTACCCTAACGCTTTTAATCGTCTAAAGTCAATAGAAAGAAAATTTTTGCTCAACAAAGAGTATGCAACTCGTTATTGTGAAAGAATGAGATACTTATTTTCTAATGGTTATGCTAGAGAACTTAATGAGACCGATGAAAACTCTAATAAACGTATAATATGGTATTTGCCGCACTTTGGTGTAGATAATCCAAATAAGAAAAAACTGCGTTTAGTTTATGACGCGGCAGCAAAGTCGAACGGTTATTCTTTAAATGATTTTCTTTTACAAGGCCCTGATTTGTTACAATCGTTATTAGGAATAATGTTACGATTTAGAGAAAACCGCGTAGGTATCATAGGGGACATAAAAGATATGTTTTTAAGGATTAATGTACGAAAAGAAGATGTTAATTCTTTGCGTTTTTTGTGGAAAGATATCTATTTAAGCAATGAAAATGAACAATTAGGCTTCGGAAGTAGTAACAAAGGTTCAAAATTACCTATACAACATCCTGTTAAGAAATATGTTATGACGTCATTAATTTTTGGCGCTAACTGCTCCCCATTTATAGCACAATATATTAACCAAAATAAAAACACATTGCGCTTTCAGAATAAAATGCCGGATGCAGTTAATGCAATTAGGAAAAATCAATATATGGACGATTTTATCGATAGTTTACCAGACGTCGCTACTGCTACAAAAATGATAAAAGATGTTTCATATATTAATCAGCAAGGTGGTTTCGTGATGCGTAACTGGTTAAGTAACAAGTCAGATGTTCTTAATGATATGCCAAAAGAGACTTTAAATGACATGGCGATACGGTTTAATGTTGAATCCCAGCCGGAACGAACGCTTGGGCTTTTGTGGTTTCCCGCGAGTGATATGTTCGGGTTCGATCTTTCGTTAAAGCGTATACCGAGTGATATTTTACAACTATCACGAAAACCGACTAAGCGAGAAGTTCTTCGTATTATAATGTCTGTATATGATATTCATGGTTTTTTAGCACCTTTTACGATAAAATCCAAAATTTTAATGCGCGAAATATGGAATGTAGGTATAAAGTGGGATCAGGAAATAACAGATAGTTTATTTGTTTTATTTAAAGATTGGATTTCGCAGTTACAAGAAATGAGTTACGTTCGAATCCCGCGGTGGTATTTCTATAGCAACGATTCTGTCGGTGTGAATGAGAAGAGCGGCCACACCGTAAACGACGATGAGACGTCGTTGCAATTGCATATTTTTTGTGATGCATCTCCATTCGCATACGCATGTGTTGCTTATTGGCGTAAACAAGACAGCAACGGCGTGCAGGTGTCATTCATTGCGAGTAAAAGTCGCGTTGCGCCGTTAAAACCGTTAACTATGCCTAAACTCGAACTTCAAGGCGCGCTATTAGCATGTCGCTTGGCAGAGACTATAAAAAAGGAGCATAGAATTAAACCGTCACGTGTTTTTTATTGGACTGATTCAATGATTGTTATTTATTGGATACGTAACGAGCATAGAAATTACAAAGTTTTTATTGCGAATAGGTTAGGTGAAATTGATGAGTTAAGTAAAATTGATGAGTGGCATTATGTGCCGACAAATTTAAATATAGCGGATTTAGCTACAAAAAATAATGATTACGACTTCAACAAGGACTCCTCTTGGTTAACGGGTCCGTCTTTTCTGTACACGGAAGAAAAGTATTGGCCCCGAGAGCCTGAAAATAACGAAAAGAGCAACAATGAGCTGTTAGATAAAATATATGTAGTAATAAAATCACCAAAGGAGAATTGTAATAGTATTTATGATTTGCCTATTCCGGATCCAAACCGTTTCTCCGTGTGGCTGCGCTTGCTTCGCTGCACCGCATCTGTACTATTATTTATAGAAAAATGTAGAAAAACCGGTACTCGGCGTATTAATAATTTGTTAATGAATAGAGCCGAAGTACTTTTGTTACGCTATTCACAATCACAATCATTTCAGACTGAAATTGATTTGCTGAAACAAAATAAAGAAATTAATCGTGATAGTCGTTTACGTTCATTGACACCATTTTTAGATAAAGACGGCTTATTGCGTGTAGGAGGGCGTATAAACGCGGCTGCAAACGTCACTGAAACTATGAAAAACCCGGTGATTCTGGATGGTAAACATCGCATAGCAAGGCTGGTGGTTTTGGACTTCCACGTACGTGCTGCTCATTCGTATAATGAACTTGTAATAAACGAGCTACGACAAAAATATTGGGTTGTAAATCTGAGACCTACAGTTCGCTCCGTAGCTTCACAGTGTTTAGTTTGCCGAATACGAAAAGCAGCACCAAGACCGCCTCGCCTCGGGGACTTGCCATCTCAAAGATTGGTTCATCATCAAAGACCTTTTACCGTTTGTGGTGTAGACTTATTCGGTCCGATCGAAGTAACTGTGGGCAGGCAGAGACCCAAAAGATATGGTGTTCTTTTTACATGTTTAACAATACGAGCTGTTCATATTGAAATAGTATCGACGCTTACCGCAGACTCACTTATAATGGCACTTAGGAGGATGGCTGCACGCCGTGGGTGGCCTCATACTGTCATATCTGACAACGGAACTAACATGCGAGGTGCTGATGCTGAACTTCGAAAATCTTTTGAAGAAATTAAGCAGCAGCAAGTTATAGCCGAAGCATTAAACAAAGGAGTTTCCTGGCAGTTTATACCACCAGCCAGTCCTCATATGGGGGGAGCTTGGGAGCGTCTGATTAGAAGTGTGAAAACGGCACTGAAAGTCGTTCTTAGAGAGAGGGCTCCTCGAGAAGAAGTTTTATTAACGCTTCTCGCTGAAGTCGAAAATATAATTAATAGTAGACCGCTTACCCATGTTTCGGTGGACCCTCAAAGTAAAGAGGCATTAACTCCAAATCATTTTTTACTAGGATCTTCGTCGAACTTACCTGTACCTGGGGTCTTTGATGATGGCGACATGTATGTTAGACGACAGTGGCGTATTGCCCAACGGTTGACAGACTTATTTTGGAGCAGATGGGTAAAAGAGTTTTTGCCAGAGCTAATTCCTCGTCGTAAATGGGATAGGGAAGGTCCGCAATTAAAAGTAGGAGATCTTGTAGTAGTAGTCGATCCATCATTATTTCGAAACTGTTGGCCAATAGGTATTATTGAAAAGGTTTATCCAGGTTCAGACGGCAGAGTCAGAGTAGTTGACGTTAGGACTAAGTCAGGAGTGATGAAGCGATCAGCTGCTCGCGTGGCCTTTCTCCAGCTTGATAATGAGTGTCGGCGAACCGACACTTGGGGGGAGGATGTTGACGACGCTCACGTTGCTTCTCGAACACCTGAAATATAAATAATATTAATCAATAAAAAATAAAATATGTAAAAAAATATACTCATAAAACATTGTTACTTACCTAATGTACTTGCTGTTTTTCTATAATAAATAAGTACGTGTGCATACGGGGACGGTGGCACTTACCGCGATTTTTATCAGTAGGGTGAAGGTATATTTGCAACAACGGTGTTGCAACGCTGAGTACATGATCCCGCGTTTCGAGTTAGTTGCACTAGAACATCATACGAGGTGACACCTATGTCTCCCTCCCCGCGGATGTACACGCGCTCACCAAATTTTTTTTGTATATTTTTCTCCCAGACGACACCAGCGGCCTACATCATCAACAAGTACAATATACATATGTTTTTCGCATGATTACACAATTCCTTTAATATTATTTTTATGCCAGTCGAAAACAACCTGCAACCTTTCTGTCTAGACATTTTTAACATGGTCCTTAATTTCAGAATATAACTAGATTATACTTTATAGGTACTAAATATACACGTGATTTTTGGTGGGGAGGGGGGGGGGGTTAGTCTTAAACCTCAGAGGGAATGGAGATGGGATGGAGAACCAAGAGGGAGGGGGTGTTAAAAATGCAAAAAAAAAAATCACGTGATTAATTGACGGCCCCTAGCGGGGAAGTGAATTTGTTCGGAAAATGTAAAGTTTAATGTTTCTTAATGCGCTGAATGTTAGTTATATTTTATACTAATTGGATTAAAAATAAATAAACCAGACCACAGATATTCATAAACGTAGAAAAAAAAAGTTAATTATGTGCAAAAATTAAAGAGCAAAACGCAGAAACATTGTTTTGCTCTTTGTGTATTCATTTATTACTTTAGAAACTGATAAACATTTTGCCCTCAGCCACCGAATCCCGAGCAGGCGGTAAAGAAAAGTAGTCTCTAAATATAAGTTTTAAGGTTTAAAGTGATGTGGGTGGGTGCGGTCGCATGGGACCGCTTGGGGGCTGAGGGGTTAAAACTCACTTCTATATTAAATTGTATAATAAAAAACATCACTTCAGTGTCAACTAGCGACAGCTAGGGAGCGAAAGATTTTTAGCCCTCATTGACAAAAAACACTGTCGTATTGATAACCTTCTTCTTTTTTTAAGTCTGCCAAAAACTTAATAGTGCAAGAGTTAGACCCAATTGGTTTCTGTACAAGAACCCAACTCTTTGATGGGAGGTAGAATCCTTGTGTGAGATGCCTACGTGCCTATCACCTACTTATTAATCTGTGCTATCACTAACCCTCTACATGTCAAGAACACCTCGAGAGTCGGAGCGATAGAATACAGATCGTAATACAACCTACGTATTTTTTTATTTTCTTTCTTAGAAGAGCAAATATGTCGTCAAAAATTATTAGCCAACAAAAACTTGTGCACCATGTTTTATGTGCAATAATAAAAGAACCCCGGTACATTAAAATTTCACGGTATTAGCGTTAAAATGTCATAAATTACCGGTTCAAGACCGACTTTTATTACGCTAACGTTTCGGTAGGTTACGTTTATACTTTATATACAAGACTAGCGATGCGCCGCGGCTTCGCACTGGTAATTTTTTCTTAGAATAAGGGCTATAAACGAGCACACAGTCCACCTGATGGTAAGTGGCCCATAGACATCTACATCTATCCTCGATTAAGTATCTAAATGCAGAATGCGTTGCCACCCCTGAGGACTAAGACGGAATGCCTCGTTTCTTGAAACTTTGATCTACACTAACTATACGAAACAGCAGCATTGAGCTGCTATTTTACGCTGGTATTCTGTGAGAGCGTGGTCCTTCCCCGGTCGAGTCGACCCATTCGTGCTACAACCATAATATGGCTGCAGCATGGCTCTACCACGTACAAAACGATACAAAACGATGATTTCTGGAACTCGACAACAGCATTACCTACCGGGTATACTACTATACTACTATACCTAAGGATCGTTTAGGTGACCCTTGAAGTATTCCATAAAACATCCCAAAGTACCCCGTAATAAAAATTTCATCAAAGTCGGTCAACCCGTTTAGGAAGTGGAGAATTACAAACACAGCGAAATTTTATTTAAAACTACCCCCCTCGGCCTAAAACCCCGGCTTCGCCTGGGTAGGATCCATTATTGTGACTTAAGAAACTCAAATACCGTTTATTTCATCAGTATTTCGTTTTTTTCCAAGAATTCTCAAACTTTTCGAATAAAACATAGCCTTGCATTGTTGTTTAACTATACGTAAAGTTTCATCACAATCAGTTCTGCCATTCTAAAGATAAGCCCGAAAGCAACATAATTAATGTTTTAAAGTGACGGCTCCATGGCGCAGTGGCTTAGTAACTTAATTGCGATGCCAAAGGTCAGGAGTTCGAATTCCGCACGGAGCAAATATTTTTATGGCTTACATATAATTGTTCTAGGTTTGCAGTCTGGATATTCGTCCTTGTGTAACTTATGTATATTTTGCTGTGATGATTCTAGCAGACATTATTAAGTCATGATGATCAAATTATTGAAGTTATCAGATGATACTTTTGCGAATTTTTTGATTATTCAGACATCTGGGCGTAGGTCAACTACTAGTAAAAAACTAGGCTCACGCTTCATACAATTTTGGACCGGCTCCTTTGCTACATTGCACGCACGGACGTAATTGTAAGTCAATGATTGTAAAATTTTATTATAAAATAAATAAAATTTATAACATTTCCTTATTTATTTAGATCAGTATGGGGTACGCGATCCACCAAGGGTTCGCCAGTTGATCTTAGGAGGCTTGCCACAAGATTTACGTTACTGCGGCTAATTAGCTAGCTCACGCGTGCTACACTCATGATGGTTCACACCAATCGTATCATTATACTCTATACCTATAGTGTACGCGCGATTAACTATCACCGCGTTTTCTTGTGACTGTGACGTGATATAGTTCTAATGTTTAGTAGAGACGGGCCGAATATGGATTTTACCGAATACGAATATTTGGCCGAACGTTCAGTAAAAATTTTACCGAACCGAATATCCGGCCGAACTTTATTTGACAGGATCATCTCAGTACCTAACCAATTTATGTCGAAACTTGTTACCACAAAGCGCGCGGGATTAGCGCCGGATCTTGCTCCTCGCTTCCCGGTCACACCTGACATGTTATTGCATCAACTAGTAATGTGCAAATAACCGGCACGTGCTTATGTTTTGACTATTTTTGTAAGAAAAAACTATTTCGTTGTGTTATTTTTAGAGAAAATTGATAAGTATATGATAATAATGAGTGACTTATTTTAGAGAGATGTCATCAGTCTCTCTAGTGGCAGGAGATCACTTGTTTGGATTTATTTTAAAGAAACTGACAACCAAAGTGAAGTGAAATGTACTAATGTAATGTAATGTTTCTTTGTTTGATTCCTAAACATTTTATCAAGCGTTATATTTGCTATAATTGGAAATAAATCGACTGTGTCTAAAAAACATAACGCTAAACAAGTAGATTTAACCCATAAATAAAATATACTTTCAACAGTAAAATTATGAAAGACGTGGCATTACTCTATTCGTCCATTTCAATACAGTGGACACCTTGAGTAGCACTTTAACGAATGTTTGGTGATTTAGCCGAATATTCGGCCGAATACCAATATTCGGTAAAGATGCAGAATATGCCGAATACCGAATATGAAACGAATATTCGGCCCATCCCTAATGTTTAGGTGGTGCAGATCTGCGGAGCGAAGGCGTTGCACGCAAATTACTTGCAATTTCGTTACCATCACATTAATTAAAAATATATTTCTCTTTGTGCTTGTATATCTAAAGAAAACTAGTTTTCGTTGCTAGGCAGTTACTTAGAGGTTAGCCACTGTATGGGATATTTAATTTTGCACCTTTTTTTCTAATAAAACACGTTATCTCCACACTAGGATTTTCTAATATACCGTGGGAGCAGTTTACATACATAAATTTCATAAGGACAGACATCCAGACCCGAAACAATTATTTGTAGGCCATAAGGTCAATGTGGGCAAATCCGTCTACGGGGCTATTCCGTACACATGCGTTTACTATTCATTCCAGAATAGTTACGCTGTTACTGGTTCGGTCGATAAAACAGGATTAGTTTTTAGATCTAACTATGATTCATAGATGGAGCAGGGTTGTCTACAATTGTCAAAAAATGCATTCGAAATTTAGTTGTGCTACGAACTCGAAGCTCAAGTGTTGCGTGCCGCCGTTTCTTATAACGTAAATATTCAATTTTACAAGTTACGACTTTCTGGCTATGCATAACATGTAGTTTAATAAGTGTTTCAACGGATTTTTTTATTTGTTTTGAATATAAACCAGTAGATACAGAAATATTTTTTATAAAAAATACGTAACCTCAAAATGTTCAAGTGGGGAAATCCGTCTAATTTCGAAGGGGCTAAATCGTCATATACCGGAATTACCCCATTGCAGATGTAGTCAACCTTTTTCATCCTTCCTATTTTTAGTTTTATACCTACTTTGAAAGTCCACTGGTAACTAACAATTGGGTCTTTGAAATATTATTTTTATGTCTTTAATTGATTAGGAAGATTATGTATTTGTATGAAGATTAGGTATTTATTCATAACAAACTGTTCTTAGTTTTTTTCGGTCTAACTAAGAATTTATGTTAAATTCAAAATCATTATTTGTACTTCGAACCAAAAACATGTCGACAGATCCCGAACAAAATCCGATCGGGTGTGACGTCACTTTGGCAATTTTTACTCATCGTAGCAAACTTCTGTAGTAGACTAGCTCAAACAGAAGTTAGTCTATACTACAGAGCCCTGGCTCTGGTGAGTCTTACCTGTCTGGAGAGAACTTACCTTTATGAATTAATGAATTAATGATACTTATAAATCAAGGCGTTTCACAGTTTTCGTCATAAAAAGTATTTTTAAACAATAAAGTCATGTGCTTTTTGAACTAGAAACGAGACACTACTCGTCCGGGGCAGCGACTGTGTCGCTGTCTCGTCTCTCGTATATCTGTCTCCTGTCTGTGTCTCGCTCGCGAACTGCCGCTCATATAGTAAAAGTCGCAATTTCCTGTCGCGGTCTCCGGTGGTGGTCTCCTGTATCTGTCGCGGCACTAACCGCCACCTTTAAGGTGCAATCACCTTAATTCAATTTTTAATACAACATGTGAAGTGCAATATTGTTTAAAATTATAATAGTTTATACCTAACCAAATTCATTAAAAATAACTCTGTTTATTTAAGTTAATACCATAAATACCATTGTCATAATAAGATAGGATTGTTTTGATGTACCTGAAAAATTAAACTGATAAATAAAAATATTTAGTTTTCAAACTTTTTAGAAAGGTTTAAAGTCCCTGGTTATAAAAATAGGCCGGATTAGCCCCCAAAAAAAATTTTAGGGAGTAAAACGTAAATTAAACCTAATTTTTATGATGTTACGAAAGATTTTTCTTCACAATCTGCATTTACTTGTTTACAAATTGCATACCTTAATAAAACGGCGTAACTCGAGGCAAATTTGCTACTAGACGGATTTGCCTCAATCCTCGGGAAAATCCGTCTGACGACCGACTTTTAAAAAAACCTTGTTAGTTACATGTAGAGGGCTGTTTTTTTTGTTTAAAATAGATGTGTATACAAGACAACAAAATTTTGTATTGCTTACAACCATCAAATTTATATTAAAGTAGTAAGTGTACCAGTTTTAGTTAACCAAATTCAACTTTCAAAAAAGTATGACGGATTTGCCCACATTGACCTTACAAATATTTGTTCCTTGCGGGATTCAAACCCGTGGCCCTTAGCGCTGCAACTAATGCTAAGCCACTGCGCCACGGAGCCGTCAAATCAATAAAATTTAAAATAAAAAAGTTTAGTAGGGGCTAGGGGTAAATCAGGCTATAAGTTTGAGAGCCTCTGATATGAATATACCATTGAAGATTAAAGTCAGTCAGTCTTTTGAGCCAACCTGTTTTTTGGGGTACTTCTGTTGCTCTGAGTGGGAACCAATTATACTCAGGCATAACCCGTTTGTAAATATCTGACTTTTTTGACGGTGAACAGAATTTTATACTTTATGCAATCTTAATAAATTCTCATATAAATGTTAAAGCAGTTATGAGCTTATGAGTAATGGCTTATCTATGTTATATGTAATAAATAATATATTATCCTTTTAATAAGCACACACAGATGGAAAGACAAAATAAGACTTTAATTATAAGAAAAAGTTTAATATTAAATTCATTAAAAAAACGTGAAACGAATGAAAACTTAATCGAATAAAATTTGCTTGAAATCGATTTAATCATTGTGTTTTCTTAATACTCAATAGGAAAAGTTGTCTACATACGAATTTACACACTCACACATGCCCGACCGTTTAAAAAACAGTAAAGAGTATAAGAAACGAACACGGGACTTGACATATGTGTAAAGGAGACAAAAAATCGGACCTATTTGTAACGTTTACTTTTACAATTTTTAAATGAAGGCTTCACAAAAATTATGTCGACGTTGAATGTGGCCCGTAAACTAAGATGTTTTTCCTTTTTTATTACATAGTTATTAGTCATCACTTATTGTTAGAAAGAAAGTAACAAGATCAAATTTTTAGTTACAGCCTAATAAAGTCTACTGCTGAACCTAGGGCCTCCCAATAGATTTCCTTAGAGGCACGTGGTAGAGCTATGCTGCAGCTATATCGTGGTTGCAGCACGAATGGGTCAGCTCGGCCGGGGTACGACCACGCTCTCACAGAATACAATCGTAAAATAGTAGCTTAATGCTGCTGTGTTTCGTGTGGTGAGTGTGCAGAACCATCTCAGTCCTCAGGGGCAACGCGTCTGCGTTTTGATTCTTAATTGAAGATAAATGTAGACGTCTATGGGCCACAGCATCCACTTACTATCAGCACTGTGTGCTCGTTTGTCACCTTTATTCTATAAAAGAAATATATTTGCAAGCAGGTATGGCAACCGCAGTTTTTTTATTTTTAGTCTAATAATTGGTTTCCCTCTGTCGCCTATTTCAACACCCACGAGATGACATGGGGTAGTGGATAATTTTACACATTGTGACGACGCAAAAATATTATAATCTGCTGCACATCTATAACCAACTGAGTCAAAGTCCCGTATACTTTGTACGCGTTAGAGCCACATACGCAGGAGCGTATTATAGCAGCAGCATGAACCATGAAGATATAAAAGTCGTCGTTGCTGTCCTCTGCAGGGCATATATATATGCCGTGCAGGTCTCGGGCCTCGGGGTGTACCCCTTTACCCGGATGTTCCTCACGGCACACTACAATGTGCCGGTCCTGGGCGCCTTGGTGTTACAGGCGTTGTTTTAGCGACTTTTGTCGCAGTAGGGTAAATCCTTCATTAAAGGAGGTTGTCTCAATAATTGTGTTTAACACAAATTATTTTGTCAGAGTTGGCCTTTCTGCGGCATTGTGGGATTTACTCAACTCCCTAATCTATATAGGGAGGAGTTCTCTTGGATAGGGTCGCCCGTCCGGTGGCCTTGCACGCAACGGCGCGAAGCCGTTGAGGTGTTCGTGTGGTCCGTTGTCGGCACGGTCAAACATACCGCGCGCCAGCCGGACCACGAATTCATGTAAGCTCTCCATCTTGAGGTTGGCCGCTATGACGTCATTACGGACGTAGCGACCCGCACCGACTATGGTTCTTAATGACAAATTCTGCTGGGCCTGAAGTCGCCGCTTCTGACGATCGCTCAGGAGTGCATACCAGGCCAGTGTGTTAGCAAGGGTCTTATGTAGGTTTTGTAAATGGTTATCTTCGACTTTGTCGGTAACTTGGATGTCAGGACAGGACGGAGCATTGCCCGCGCACATCGAGCTTTGCGTATAGCAGAGTCAACGTGCGCAGTCATACGCAGCATCCTATCAATCCGACATCCAAGGTAGGTCACGGCCTTCTCATATGCGATCTCCTGGCCTCTGAGGGTTAGTGGTGGTGGTAGGTTTCTGTAGCGGCGAGTGAGTAGAGCGGTCGTCTTGCCAACATTGACGGCCATCCTCCACTCATCCAACCATGGTGGCAGCAGGTCCAGCAGACGTTGCATCCTGGCAGCTGCTATGTGGGCTCTTCTGGACGACGTGAAGTATGCGCTGTCATCCGCAAATAGCGCTAGTTCGACGTCGTCCTCCCATTCTTGCAAGTGTCCTGCCAGGGTGGGTATGTCATTAGTGTACGCCGCGTACAGGGCTGGAGATAGACAGCTGCCCTGTGGCACACCAGCTGTTATGGTCTTTATTGCGGACACGGCGTCCTCTACGCAGACGTAGAACTTCCTGCCTTCCAGGAAAGACGCCACTAGCCGCAATATAGCAGGAGGGATACTTGTTTGAACATCTAACTTGTAGAGTAATCCTGTGTGCCACACCCGGTCGAACGCCTTCTCGATATCGAGAAAGACGCCCAACGATATGCGGCCACGGTTGTGTTCGGCCGCAAGCAGGTGCAGCACTCTGGTCAGCTGTGTTGCTGTTGAGTGACCCCTCCTGAATCCATGTTGCTCCGCCCGAAGTTGGATGCACGGGCGGAGACGTCTTAACAATAATCTTTCGCACAGTTTAGCTATATGCGGTAGAGGCGTGATCGGCCTGTAGTTGGCAGCTCTACGCCTGTCCTTCCCGGGTTTCGGCAAGACGATGACTTTGCCTTTCTTCCAGTCCTCCAGGAAGTGGGATGTCCGCAATATTCCGTTGTAGAGCCGACCTATCTCTACAAGGACTCTATTGGGCAGCTGTCGTAGTGCGGCATTAGTAATCCCGTCGTGCCCCGGCGCCTTCCTCGGTTGCAGGCGGGTTACTGTCCTCCGCAGTTCAGCGGGGGAGATAAACCACTCTCCTGCAAGCGGTGGCGCGGGCGACGACAGGAGCTCCTGCACGCGGCTCTCTTTCCTTGTATGGGATTCCAGGAACTCCGCACTTGCTGGGTTCGGCATAAACTGCTCCTCGAAGTGCTCAGCTAGGATATCCGCTCTGCCCTTGGCATCATAACATTGAATGCCCGCGTTGTTAGTCAGCGGGCAAACAGGTGGTCGTGTTTTCGTTAACTGTCGGTTCAATGTATAGAGCGACGCATGTTGTTCGTCCGCCTTCCATATGCGTCGCTCCCAGGCCTCTCCTCTGTGGGCCTGTATTGCAGCCGACAGTTCGTCTGATATGGTGTTAAGTTTTCTCTTTACTCTAGGGCAGCGAGTACGCGCCCAGAGCTTCCTCAGCGCTCTTTTATGGTTGAGCTGCACGCGTAGTCTTAGCGGCAGCTCTTCTTTTCTCCCCGAGAGAGGGACGATCGTAGAGGCCGCGTTGAGGGCCTCCTTGATGCTCGTGGAAATTCTGGTTGCAGCGGCCTCTACGTCGTCCGCTGAGGTGATCGGTGTATGGACTGGAGGTCTCTCCTGCAGGTGTTGGTGGTAGAGCCTCCAGTCAATCTTAGTCTTGACAGCTCTGGGTGGTGAGGTCACTGCCTTAGTGCCAAGGGCTATCAGAATCGGGAGGTGCTGCGTGTTCAGGTCATACAGCACTTCTACCACTACTGGGTAGTTGACGTTCTTAGTGAGCACGATGTCTAATACATCCGGACGCCTCCTAGGGTCGCTAGGGATAAGCGTCGGTTCCTCGGGACCTAGAACGTCGTAATCATGGTGTTCTGCATCTTCATAAAGTTCACGACCCGGCGGGGTGATCACTCTGGACCCCCACGCCGGGTGTTTGGCGTTCAGGTCCCCGGCGATGATGGTGGGTGTTGTACCTTCCATTACCGTCCGGATGTCTGAGGAGTGAAATGGAGTCCCTGGCGGGCGGTATGCTGCAAAGATCTTAAGTTCCTCGCCCGCCGCCTCCATTTTTATGCCGATTGAACGCATCGTCTGGAAGTCTGGCAGGTCCAGCTCCTGGTGGACGATGTCTCTCCTCACCAGGATCGCTGTCCCTCTGTAAGCGACCCCTTGAGGATCGACCTCGTCTCTCCTGTATACATGATAGTTAGGCAGCTTAAGATGCGTTATATAAAAGTCAGTGGCATGAACGGATCAACTCCACCTAGGGTTGCCACCTTTTTTTAACAAATATATTATTTTTCCCAAAAAGGATGCAAAAATATGGTACTCTAACTCTAAGCGATGTGATACGTCAAGCGATGGAGTATTTCATCCCCTTTGCTGACGTGCCCATTGGTGGTAATGCTCGCCCATGGTTCAACGCCAAGTGTGCTCGTGCTGAAAAGCACAAGCATATGGCGTCTGGGTCTCTGGGTCGATGCTCAAGACCGCAAAGCTCCACATATTAGCCTTAAGAATAGAGCCTTTAACCATGACGCCAAGTCTTGCAAAAAGGCGTTACGGCATACCAATTTCGACCGCATTAAATGCATCGGTACAAAGCTCTCTGTCAAACCATCTGGCATTAGAGCTTTTTGGTCTCTCGCCAAAGCTGTCGAGACAAGCTTCTGTCGGTCTACACTGCCTCCGCTGGTAAAACCAGATGACTCACTGGCATATGCTCCTTAGGAGAAAGCGGATTTATTTACTTCTCCTTTTGCTTGGAATTCGCGTCTGGATAGTATCAACAGCGTACCACCTCAATTACCTCACTGTGGTACCTCTATGTCAGAGGTCCGTATCACCATTCACCAACAAGGAGGTTTTTAAAACCTTGTGAAGTCTAGACGTGAACAAAGCTAGTGGAGCTGATGGTATACAGGCTATAGTTCTAAAGATCTGTGCACCTGAGTTGTCTCTTGTGTTGATGCGCTTTTTCCGCCTCTCATTCTGGAGTGGGATAGTGCCCAGATCTTGGAAGCTGGCCAGTGTGCAGCCTGTGCCTAAAAAGGTAGCCGTGTCGACCCTGCCAACTATCGGCCAATTTCAATTATACCTCTACACTCTACAAGATTATGTAAAGTATATTGAACGCCCGACATAATACTGGCATGATACGATACGACATAGACTGGCATACTTAGAACAAAATGACCTCCTTAGTAACCGGCAATACGGGTTTCGCCGAAATCGGTCAGCTGGGGACCTTCTAGCGCATGTCACACACGTATGGGGCAAGGCACTTGAGAACTGTGGGTAAGCACTTGCTGTTTTCCTTGATGTTTCGAAAGCCCTTGACAGAGTTAGGCACGCTAGCTTTTTGAGTAGACCTCCAGCGTACGGCTTATCCCCTGGTCTGATTAATTGGGTAAAGGATTTCTGAGTGAACGATCTCTCCGGGTCGTTGTCGATGGCTGCTCATCCGATCCTGTGGCTACTGAAGCCGGTGTTCTTCAAGGGTCCGTTCTCTCCGCAACTCTCTTCGTGCTGCATATTAATGATCTGCTTATGCCCGGTATCTATGTCCAGAGCCAAAGCAGCTGCAAGAAATATTGGTGTTCTTGCAAGGGCGACGGTACTTCACGCCGGGACAACTTCTTACCTCATATAAAGCGCAAGTCCGATCGTTCATGGAATACTGCTGTCACATATGGGCTGGTGCTGCCATATGCCAACTGGCAGCGTTGGGCTCAGTGCAGAGACGTACTAAGAGGCTCATTAGTGACCTTGATTTGGTTAAAACCAACCTTGTCAGCCTCGAGCACAGGCGCAGAGTACCTAGCCTCTCGGTATTCTATAGGATGCATTTCGGAGAGTGTGCGCAGAAATTGCATGCTTTATTTTCTCCCTCTCCTTTTCACCATCGGACGTCCAGGCGGTCGGCGGGTCTGCACCCCTTTGTTGTCAATATTCCACGCATTAGAACCAAACGGCTTACTTCGACTTTTTTCAATGCGTACAACAAAGGAGTGGAATAATTTGGCGGCGTCTATCTTTCCGTCCGAATACAATCTGGGCGTCTTCAAGGCAAGAATGAATGGGCATTTGTTACCCAAATTCCCATTCAGATGGTGCGACTTACCATCTAAAGCTGCATCACTATTTACCACCAGGTGGGATTGTGGTCAAGCACTGGCTTATAAAAAGTAAAAAAAAAACTCTTGAGAAATTCCGGACAAAAAAGTACACATTTATTTTTAATCTTTATGCCTGTATGTACTCAATACAAACACGAATGTAATTTTTCAAACCACCTTACCTTCTACCTTACTTTCAAAATAATTTTAGGAGTCTGAGCAATTGAGATTCACATTATTGATATATATATATATATATATATATATATATATATATATATATATATATATATATATATATATATATATATATATATATATATATATATATCAATATATAGAGTTGTATTAATTTAATTAAAAATAAATATTTAATTATTTTAATACATGCTCTTTTTCTTTCTTCTTTCAATTTTACATTCATGATAGAAAAAAATTATTTCCGTAAAACGTTGCAGACTTTCAATCACAGTTAATAATATTCATATTATGACAAAGCGACAGTTGAATTGGTAATTAAATATAGTATTTAAATATATTATTTTTCTATAATAAATAGTACAGTTGACTGAAATATAGTACGATACTATATATTATAGTATGGGTGGCAGCCCTAGCTCTAGTGTTTTATGATGAGTGATGTGAACCAAAGACCCTTTATACTGGGAACGAGGCGTTCTATCTTACTCCTAAAGATTGATAACGCATCTGCATTTTGAATCTGCATCGAGGATAAATGTTGGTGTTTATAGGCATCAACGTTTACTTTTCATCAGGTAAACTATGTACTCCATTCTCACCCTTACTTTTAAAAACAAAAGCATAGAGACTTGGGCACAATCAAGCACAACTAGACTCGGAAAAAAACTACACAAATTGTTGACTTGGGAGCTGGAGTTGGTTAGGATCAGTCACTACTACTAATTGTACAAGCTATATATTATAGCTATAGGACTATCATTCTTGTCGTCCATTGCACTATATCGACAAAAGTATTAATTTGTTTATAAATCCTTGAATTAATGTAAATTATTTAATAGTTACAAATTATTGCCTCTTTTTTGGTTAAACTTATTTTTGAAATTACCTATAAATATCTGAACACTATATAATTAATTTGCGAACTATACCAAGAGAAGCCGACATAACCCAACGGATAAGTAAGCTGAAGTGGCAATAGGCCGATAATAATAAGATCGACCTCCAGACTGAATTTCGATCACGGCGGCCTGCCTCAACGGAGACTAGCTATCGGCGCAGGACAGGATTATAGTACCCAAGTGTATGCGCAAGCACAGGTGCACTCTCTATTCCCTCACTCTCCGACAGGTGCACTCTCTATCCGACGGGACGGTAAACCGACACACCAGCAGAGAGATCAGGCGTTGGACCAACGGCTTTAAGTGCTTTCCGAGACACGGGGGGGAGAGCGGTGAGACACTGCCAACTTCCTGACTTTGAGCAGCTTCTGAGAATTCCTTTACGGAATAACTCAATGATTGATTTTTGGCCCCACCCGGGATTAGAACCCAGGACCTCATGCACTCATGATCAATTTGTTTGAAAATTAATTGCTTTTTTAATGTGATTTTCAAATACGTTTCCTTTATTACTAGTATCCACCGGAATACAGGTAGCATTTTTTTCAAACACTGAAACAAACTGTGAAACAACTAATTTCACAGAGTATTATTATTCTTTTTTAGATGTTAGCTTTTCACTACTGAACCTTTTTATGAAAAAACCCCGTCCATTTATTTAGAATTTTCGTGGTGTGTTGGCAAAGCTTTTTGTTTTTGTTCGGCCCCGTGTTCTCCCTTGGCACATTATATGTGAAATGCATGGTTTTTGTTCGTGGAGAATGGAATATAAAAATGGCGTGATACCTAGATGATTTTAAATATTTGCGTATTATTACAAAACTGGTTTTTTTATAAATCTGAAATGTCAATAGAACTTACTTTCCACCTGATGTTAAGTAGCTACTAAAGCCCATTAACCACTTCAACCAACTTCAAACATAGAAGGTCACAGACGCGTCGTCGCCTTTGAGGACCAAGAAGAAAAGACTAAGGGCGGTCCTCATTATAATGACGTTCACAGCTCGTTCTCGGTGCGATCTCGGTCTGATAAAATATTATCGAATAAAAAATATGTGTGTGCATTCATACTATCCGGTAACAGTCAAGTTTCGGTCACATCCCGTTCCATTATAATAAATCAGACCGAGATCGGACCGAGAACGAACTGTGAACGGTAAATGAGGATCGGCCTTAATGGACGACACACATGGTCAGTTCAACTGATCACTCCAACTGATCAGTTCAAACTAAAACTGTTGATATTTTTTAAGTATTGGATTTTCGATATATCGATAAATAAACTTATAAATATAAAACTCCGATATTGATGTATTTATAATTATCGGTACATCGAAAATTCAAAATATCAACAGTTTTAGTTTGAACTGATTGGTTGGAATGATCAGTTGAACTTACCATGTGTGTTGTCCACCATTACAGCCCTTCACAAGTCCACTGCTGAACATAGGCCTCCCTCAAGGTATGCCACAAAGCACGGTCCTAAGCCACCTGCATCCATCGACTTCCTGCATGTCTTACCAGGTCGTCACTCCATCTAGTGGGGGTCGTCCTACATCGCGCCTACCGATAGGTACGAGGCTGCCACTCGAGAACGTTTTTTCCCCATCGGTTATCGGTTCTTCGATCTACATGGCCGGCCCATTGCCACTTCAGCTTACTAATCCATGACCTATGTTTTACTAATAACTGTCGCTGCCACGTTAAAATAAAAATTCAATGACTATGTAAGCACTTCAAATGTAATGAAAAATTTTATGAAACCAGGGGGATCCGGGGAAGGAAAAATTTAACATTTTTGTCCAAACCTTAGCTTTTAGCGTGTGGCGTCCATAACAGATTGTAATTATAGTGCCTGTTTATACCCTTCAGAACGGTACACAGTAAAGCACGCACAGCTGTTTTGGCAGTAGAAGTAAAGGGTGGTAGATAACCAGACGGATTCCTAGGCAGATTAATATTTCTATCCCCTTTTATGAGTTTCTGTAATGCTAGGGCGACTGGCTACTATCGGCAATCGTTGCGAATTTTTGATGATTTTTTTTTCGAGTTTTATAGATTCGGGCTGCGTGTGCGTGTGCGTGTGCGTGTGCGTGTGCGGGTGTTATCGCTTACCGCGCGGATGGCGGTACATTAAAGGGTTTAGCGCATCAACATATCGCGCTGCCTGGTCACCTGGTCAGACTAGCGTTGTTCATTTCGGCCGTAGTTTTCGATCAGTTCAGACGCACGCAGGTGGCTGTGTAAAAATGGATTGGAGTGATGAAATGGTACTAGAACTCCTTTTTTTAGATTTTAGGTTTCTTCTTTTTAGATTTTAATAAATGCATTATGTAACTGTTAGCACACGTGTAGAAGTAAAGAAATTCGTCGTCCATAGTAAACGTTTGAAAATGATTTCGGCCATCTTGCACGATAGTTCATGCAAAATATCGAAGCCGCTAAATATGACCACAGCTTTTATCGCGATAACTTTTTAGTGTCAAAACGTACGAAGCTTCGTCACGCATTACTTCGAGGTGTGTGTTTAATACAGGTGCGGCCGAAGCATAAGGGTTGTAAAGCTTGTGAGGGTTGCCATCCGTACTATATAATACTTAGTATCGTACTATATATATTTCAGTGAATTGCACCATATATTATAGAAAAATAATTTAGTACGAAAAATACTATATTTTTATCCCTAATTCACCTGTCTTGCTTTCTTATATGAACTGTGATAGTCTGAAAGAAGTAAGTTTTGCGGAAAGAATTGTTTTCTGTCATGAGTGTAAAATGTAAAGAAGAAAGAAATAGAGCATGTATTAATCTAATTAAAAATAAATTGTTAATTTAATTTAATATGAACCGAAATTGCTCAGATTCCTATAATTTTATTTTAAAGGTAATAAATCATTGTTGGCCAAAGCGAAGAGCAATAACAAATATGTATGGAAAAATACATACAATGTAAAAATGTACTTATTTCCTGAATTTCCCAAAAGTACTTTATGTTTGCATCTTTTTTGGAGAAAAAACTATATTTGTCAAAAAAAGGTGTTAGCCCTATTGTAAATATACCCAGTAAACACACGTACTCTACTTTTCTTCATGTGGTAGAGACACGTTGCAGCTATATTATGGTTGTAGCGCGAAAGGGACGGCTCGACCTGGGTAGGACCATACTCTCACAGAATACCAGCTCCCGCAGAACTGGAGATCATACTAACTGGAAACGTGGCATTGCATCTTAGTTCACGTAGATGGGGTGGTTTTGATTCTTAATCGAGGATAGATGTTACAGCATCCACTTTCCATCAGGTAGAATGTTACTCGTTTGTCAACCTTATTCTATAAAAAACCTACCTTGATAATAATTGTTACCTATATAATATTATGCATCTTTTTATATAGAGTAAGGGTGACAAACGAGCACACAGTGCACCTGATGGTGAGTGAATGTCCATATACATCTACATTTATCCTTGATTAAGAATTTAAACGCTGATGCGTTACTGGGGACTAATATGGAATGTCCCATTTCCAGTAAAAAAGGGTCTCCGGTTCTCTACACTAACTGAAACGAGGCATTCCACCTTAGTCCTTACTAGTGACAAACGCATTTGCATTTTGATTCGTTATCGAGGATATATGTAGATGTTTATGGGCCACAGCATCCACTTACCATCGGGTGGACTGTGTGCTCGTTTGACACTCTTATATTATAAAAAAATATTATACATAATGCGTGTGCTTAAAGTCACTCACTTTGGTATTCGTGCAAACATATTTATTATATACCGTATTAACATACATATTGCGCCCGATGCAACACACATAGACTAGGATCTAGGATGCAGTAAAAATAACCTATGACAGTAAAGCAACTCATTGACGTCACAGCCAAACCCGAAATACAACATTTTATGCAAACATTTGCACAAATGTTGGTTCCAGCGGGGATTCAAACCACAGAATAAATATAAGTACTACTTGGTAGAGCCATGCTGCAGTTATATTAGCAGTATAGTTGTAGCTCGAATGGGTCGGCTCTACCGGGGAAGGACCACGCTCTCACAGAATACCATTTGTCAACCTATCCTATTAAAAAAAACCTAGGACCCGTAGCGTACCCAGATAGTCGGACCACTATTACTGTTGCTTAGACTTGTATTATTTAAATAAATTTACACCGTTACACACAAGTAGAAAATGAAGAGTTCTTTAGATAGCACTAGTAGTATCAGTGTACCATTTAAAAAAAGAAAAATTCACACTTGTCTATGCATTTTGAACCAGACGTAGGTGTGGGTTAACGACCTTTACGCCTTGGATTATTTACCTGACAATAATCAAAGCGTTCCGCTTACTCTTTCGCTACTCGCTACGTTAGTGATTGTTTATACCGACGAGAAAAGCTCCGATATCACGGAACTTGCTTTTTAATTTTTATTATTCTCTTAATAAAACTTTTAATAGATCATAGTATTTTCATACGTGGCAGAGCCACGCTGCAGTTATATTATGATTGTAGTAAGAATGGGTCGACTGGACCGGGGAAGGAACACGCTCTCACAGAATACCAGCGTAAAATAGCAGCTTAAGGGGAAATATAACCTCAAATGGCTTAGCAAGATCCTCTGTTATGCCGAAAATATTGCAGCATTAATTTTGAAATAAATATATGGTAAAGTTGAGGATTAATGTTAAGTATTATGTTAGACGAAAACACGATTCCGTAAAATTTTCTCGATAGAAAAAAAATCCAAAGTTACCTCTAAAATAAACAATAAACCGCTGTTATTCATAAAATACTTTAAATAAGATCATGAAACTTTGCATACTAACTGAACTCACTATAAAGCAGTGCTTATGTTATTTACTTTTTTAAAAATACCATTATTTTCACTGTAAAAAGAAATTACCTAAATTATCGGCCTCTTGAAGCGTGATCTTTGAGTATTAAACCAATTGGTTGAATACTCAAAGGTCGCTTACGACCAGAATACACATTACATAACAGGACGACGTAAAATTAAAATGGGAAATAAGAAATAACCGTAATAAAAATAAGAAGCGACTGGCTTGGCGTTAAGAAATAGGCATAAATATGATAAACCTAACGAAATAAGTGTCTAACGACCTATCTACTTACAGTATTAGTTAGTGATTACAAACATACCGACATGTATACCGACATAGCATACGACGCGCGGGCAGTGGAGGCGAAATTAGAATTTGAGCTGACTTACTATGTCCCCTTAATACTGCGGTGTTTTGTATGGTGAGTGTAGAGATCCGCGGACCTTTTTTTACTGGAAACGAAGCATTCCGTCCTAGACCTTAGGGGTGACAACGCATCTTTGTTTTGATTCTTAATAGAGGATAAATGTAGATGTCTATGGGCCAGAGCATCCACTTACCATCGGGTGGACTGTGTGCTCGTTTGTCACCATTATTGTATAAAAAAAGAAAGGGAGTAATGAATTTACGAGGATATCTACTTGGGATACGAAAATTAAATTTATATGGTAATAAAGAGCAACCTAAGTTTAGTTAGTTTTTATCATCAATATTTTATATGAAAGCTTTATTCCGGTCTGAATGGTATACAGAACCAGTAATATTACAGGTAATAGTGATAATGCATTCCTGGCCTTGTTTGTAGCTGACTTCAGGTGCCTTTGTCCAGCAGTAGCCAGGAAATAATTCGTCTTAGTGCACATATGCTGACTCCAACAAACCCAAGACCTGCGGCCCGGTCAGTCAGGCAATTCAATCAGGCCACCCAGCCGTAATAACAGACATCAACGGAAATAAATGGTATAATAAAACACTTACATAAATGATTATAAAACCTTCGGAGATTTTTATTATATTGAGAACTTATCTATCTATATTATACTCTTAAAGTTTTACGAGTTAATGACCTCGACCTCGAAAGCTATGATTTTGAATGTCATTGACATCACAGTTCTGTTCAGAAAACCACGTGGCGATACAAAATTTCTGTATGCTTTGTGAGTGGATTCAAATAAGAACAATGAAAGGCAATAAATAATATTTACGCAATATATTATGTATTACCTGCCTGTATTATTTGGATTGTAAGAAAAATTAAGATTCGTTATCACTTAAGTCAAACATGGAACGCCTCGTTTTCAGTAAAAAGGGGATCCGGCTCTTTTTTATATGAACGACAAAAGAGATAACAATCAAAATACATTTAAAAATGTATTATATAACAATTTTGTACCATATTGTGATCCTAAATATGGTTTACACATCATTTTTATATAAATTTATTACAAAAGAGATCAACTCTACGCTTTATAATATGTATTTGTGACATACATTTTCTTCTTACGTCTCTACATAAAATAGTACACAATAAAGTTAAGTGCAGCGACCTTCTTGACCGCATTTCGATAGCTGTTCCGCGTACTGTCGCATCCTAAAAACATTTCATATTCCTTTCGCGAAAACTCATCTTGAGAATCACGCTCCCATCGTGCGTATACATATGTGGCAAACATAACGAATTTTTTAAAGCCATACCTGGCATTGATATATTTCACATTTGTTTTTTTTTCTTCTTTAGATTTTTCTCATTTAAGTTAATAATTTACTTGAATAGTTTCTAATTGCATTGTACTGATTGGATGTTATTCCTTCTCCGAATTAACCCAAAATTGCATGACTCAATCTGTAAATGTGTACACTTGCTATTGATATACATATCAGAGATTATAGAAATGTGTATATTTTCGTGATTATGTCATAATATATGTGTGTTGTTAGTGTACTCGTTAAATAAAATAAAAACAAAATACATAACTACATAAGACAACTAATTTAATTTAACGAACAAAAATTAAAAACCTATGTGATATTAATATAGGAATGAGTGTGTAGGTATAAGTGTAAGCTGTTTTACTGCTCTTTAAAAATATCCTGGATCTTGGATCAAAAAGCTGGAGCTTTCATGGATGTCTCGTAAATTCGACACATAGGTACTTACTATCGGGCTATAAAAGGAAGTATTATTTTTATAAGTTTGCAGGTAAAATGTCTTGCTAGTAATTTGGTAATTGCGTTTTGTAATTAGGTAGGTGGAATCGATCTCATTATGGAGTTTATGTAAATATATAAGTATTCTAAGAGTTTTTGAAGCGGTAGCGCCACGCTGCAGCTATATTATTGTTGTAGCACGAATGCGTCGGCTCGACCGGGGTAGGACCACGCTCTCACAGAATACCAGCATCAAACAGCAGCTTAATACTGCTGTGTTTCGTATGGTGAGTGTAGAGATCCGGAGACCCTTTTTTACTGGAAACGAAGCATTCCATCTTAGTCCTCAAGGGTGACAACTGACAACGCATCTGCGTTTTGATTCTAATCGAGGATAAATGTAGATGTCTATGGGCCACAGCATTCACTTACCATCAGGTGGACTGTGTGCTCGTTTGTCACCCTTAATCCATAAAATCGTAGTAGTATCGTTTACGTAGTAACTTATCTAATCTGAGCTACAACGATAATATAGCCACAGTTCTAAACAGTGGTATAGGTGCAGCGTGGCTTTACCAGTATTTTAAGCTACGAGCACATTTTAAGATAATGTTGGTTTCGTTTTGACGTTTAACGTTTGATTCCGTTGTATTGTGTAGATGTACCTATCAATATAGATTACAAGCCGGTGTCTTTATATGTTAGTATCTTTAGGGTACAAAGTATCCTATCCTATACCTTTAAACCAGCAATTCTTGTATATATATATATATATATATATATATATATATATATATATATATATATATATATATATATATATATATATATATATATATATATATATATATATATCTTCGGTCCGACCTTTTTCCCTTTTTTTTTTCAATTTCCCTTCTTTTGTGAGAAAATCTATTATTTCGAGCCCTTTTTTTAGTTTTTTTTTAAATATACGAAAATTTTAATTAAACTAATTGCACTCATGATTTTTTGTTCAAATAACCAGTTCAGTTTTTTCTATTATGTCAATAAGATGAAAAAATATTATTCATCGGTATGTAATTTGTATCTAAATGTAATTTCCAAAAAAAACCGAGCAAAGCTCGGTCATCCGGGTACTTATCATTAAAAGACATAATGCAGTAATGGAGTGATTACCATCTGCAAACGATTCCCAACAGAGGTACACAATCGCAGTACAGATCTATTCTAATCTCGCCCTATATGTTATGGGGCTACCACTAGATATTTTTTTTTAATTTCGACACTTATTTTAATTTTAAAAAAGACATATAAGTCATATCAAATAATGGCAGCTCAGGAAATTTTCCAAATTTGAAACATCGGAAATAAAATAAGCTGCAGATCTTAGACGGGAATATTTTTGAATTTTTACTTGGTTATTAATTTTTATTTTATTTTATAATGAAATAAAAATACAATAATGGTAAACGAGTGTCTTTGAGTTTTTGACTATAAATCGTCTCTCTATAAGGTCACGCCTTTGCAGCTTTGCACCGACACGAACAAGGTTTATTTTGAAAGATGTCTATGGAGCGATTTAATCAATTATCACGCTTAATGCTGTTCTATTCGCAATCTGATAAACCTTATTACAATGACTTACACTCCATTCTAGAACGTCTTATTGCGAATAAACAATGATCGCAATGTTCTTGTAGTCTGGTAAGTGAGACGTTGTTGCTGTGATGTTTTTTTTTAAATTTCAATAAAGACAAGCCAAAGTATATCATAAATATTTGGAGTAGCTGATAGGTTGACTTGCACAAGCTTTTAACTGACCTCTCCACGCCATTTTAGGAAATTCCCTAGTATTTACTTTTCTTATATAGGTACCTATGAGATTCTAAGACAAGTAGGTATTAGTTTAGAGTCGTCTGTTTGTTATCCTCTATAGTTATAGTACTGTTACTTATTTTGTGTCTATAGTTTTAACATTAATTAAATAAATTTGTTTACAATTTGAAATTTGATTGCTACGCATAGCCGATTTAAACAACATACGGATTTCCTTGTGTTGTATGTTATGTAACATGAAGGAAATTAAATGTAATTAATAATTAACAAATTAATGTTTGATAATTTATAATCACAAACAATGAGTGTCTGTGTTTATAACGTCTATATTATATGGTATATACTACTACTGATACACTACTGCGGCGAGGTATCTAGCTTCAAATCTCAAAAACTCATCAAACTATATTACTTATAGTAGTAATACCTCAATGCAAAAAATCAACATTTGTTTCAAACAATAATTGTCGATTTCGAAGCTGGGTATGTTGAGATTATTTCCATGACTTTAAAGCCGTACCCTAACCTTTTCAACATATTCGTGTTATATTGTCTATGGATAAGCTATGGCGGTTATTTTTCTTTTCGTTAAGAGGATACCTTGAAAATTAATGGTAGTTTTGGGGGCGTGGTTTATCCCTTTGTCGATAAAGCTCACGGACGACTGAGGCAGTGTCAAAATGAAAGTGATGCAAGGACTTCATAATACCATAGAGTAATTCTTTACTCATGTGGCTAGTACTCAAAAGGCTATACCGAGCACGCGCTCGGAAAAATGCTAAGTACTTAAGAGCCAAAGAACATTTTTTTAACACAACTTTGTTATGATTTGTATTGACTATTGATTAAAAAATGGCTTGTGATAACTTAGATATGATTATTTACTATGCCTTAAAAATAATTCCATGAACTTAGTCGTAAAAATATTGTTGTGTCATGGAGAAATGTAACTAATTAGAGCCTATTTTGCAATTTTTTTTCTATCGAGAAAATTACATGTTATCGTGTTTTAATTTTATAAGATCCAAGATCATATACCTATTCAAAAATCATATACTTATCGTAAAATGTCCTAACTTTGCACGAATTTAGAGGTTTTTGTGTTTGTTCTTGATAGGTATAGAAAAAATTATATATGACATATAAAGAAAAAATGCAAATCAGAACTTAATGCACCTGGCAAAATAACCCATTATAGCCTACACCTCATATTTTTTGAGAAATAAGCTTCAAAATGGCCAGGCAAGGATAATGGCATTTCCTTTACTTTGCCTAGGCGAAAATAACACAGATAGAAATGTGTTTCCAAATAAACAGCTGCCGCTCCTTTATAGTATTGGTTTATTATTCCTACTTATCAATGTCATAAAGGGTAAAACTTTCAATTTTTCTATTTAGAAGGTAGGCAAAGTTAAGCAGACATTTTGGAACATTTCGTCCTGTTATGAGAAATCTTTCAGGGTTGTCAGCTTGAAACCATAGGAAAATAAAACAACTTATAGGTATTTCAAAAATTAAAAATTATCAACGTTACCTACTTGGTTTTAAAGTATCTAGGTAACAATTTGTACTTAGGTACTCACTAAAATATTTTTGCTTAGAAAATAATAATTCTTAATTAAATAAATAAAGTTTATAGAGGTAACCTTCTATTTCAATTAGGTATATTTCACTTAGGTTAATAATATTTTGCCAATTTTGGCATGATTTTAGACTTTTTAATTTTACAAATCAACATGATAAGTTGATAAGGATGGCGGTAGATAGACCCGGCGGCTTTTCTTAGCGTGTACAAGAGCCCTAAGGCACTGATAATAAACAATATACTTTTTTTTACATTAACATATTATAAAATTCGTCTATTAATAAATATTACTAATTGGATGCGTGTTATTTTAATTTCGATGACATTAATTTATTTATTTATTATAAACTCAAAATTTTGAATTATAAATTCAAAATTTTTGTTCTTACGAGAGTGACACTGTAAGTTCATAGAAAATTAAAAACTGAACAAACTAGCAAGTTATTAGTTTTATTATGTCTTTTCAAAGTAGTGTCCATTTACATCAATACATCGCTGCATCCGATGGAACCACTGAGAAAAGCACTTTGCCCATTTGTCCTTAGGGGTCTCTTTGACGGCATTTTGAAACGCAGCCACTGCTCCCACGGAGGCCATAAAACGTTTTCTCGAAGTTTTTCTTTTATTTTCGGAAATAAATAAAAATCGCAAGATCGGGGCTATAGGGCGGGTGATCCAGTAATTCCACGTCTGACGTCGCCAAGTAGTCGATTGTTTGCTTGGCGGTGTGCGACGAGGCATTTCCAAGACTAGTGACAAACAATTGCAGGTGTAGCACTCTGCAGTAACTGTTTTTCAATCGTCTAAAACAATTGTTGCGTATCTATCTTTCCGAAGAACGAGGCCACCATCTTTTTCCCACGCTTCGACCTCTCTTCACTTTAGTTGGCAACTCCTCGGAAGTAAACACCCAGATAGTAGACTGTCTCCTAGTTTCAGGATCATAACATTAAATCCAGCTTTCGTCACTCGTAAGTATGTCGAACACAGCAGGGTCATCTCCGTTAAATCGTTGTACCATTTCACGACACCAATCAACATGACAGAGTTTTCGGACCTCTTTGCCGATTTGTGAGGTATCCGCCGGACACAAAGCTTCCTTGCTGCTAAATGTTCATGGAGGATTTTGTGCATTTGACTCATATGATGCCTAAGCTTGTCCGAATCTGCTGATAAGTCACTCTTTTGTCAGTCTCTATCATACGCCGCACAACACTGATGTTATCTTCAATCGTCGCCGTAGAAGACTGTCCCTCACGCAGATCATCGGTGAGATTAGTGAGACCACGTTTAAACTCATTAAACCAGTTGTAAGCAGTGGCACGAGATAGAGTTCCATCGTGAAAGGCCAATCGAAGTCTATCATTACTTTCTTGTTGACTTAAATGACATCGAAGGCATTGATTTATATAACACATACCTCAATGATCGAAGGACGTAAAAATCATTGTACGAAAATTTTCTCGCGTTAAATTCATGCTGACGTGACACAGACAATTTTCAATTTGCCGCAAAATCGTAAATAAATGACAAAATAATAAAATACGTGCGCAATAATATTGGCAAAGAGTTCCTTTTTCAAAATTTCAACTATTTTTTTTATTATATCGTTTACAAGTGGCCAGTTCTAAAAACTTTAAATGTCGCCCTTGTATTTTTTAGTATCGAAAGTTTTAGTAATAGTTAGTAGTTTTATAGTACCTATTTATTGATAAATCGATTTCATAATATGTTAACGTAAAAGCATAAAAATGATAAAATATCAGTGCCATAGGCTTTTATTCCGTTCACCTCTTACACCCTATTTTGTTCAGAGGGTAAAAAAATCATCCTTATAAGTGTTATAATTTGTGTATTTATTGTAAAAGAAATCATACATGTTTGCTAACAAATTGTGATTATGATTGCGACGCGACGCACGGTGTGAGAAAATAATAAAATGTGTTATTTAAAAGCATTAAGTTATACATCACGTCCCTTATAAAAAAAAGGATACAAAGCTTATCAGATGAATAGAAGTAAACATAATGATGAAATAAAACGTATTTTTATGGTACTAATAAATCAAACAATATTAAATAGGTAATAAAATATAATTAAGTAATATAAAATTTATATGAAATTATAAATAATATAAAATTATTAATATAAAATAGGTAATAAAATATATTTAATAGATAATTCATGAAAAAACTAAAATAAGAATAATTAATTATGTTGTATGAAAGTTAAAACGCAGTTTTTATTATAATTTCCAAAATATTTAAAATTAGAGGTAACAAATTAGCTTACTCCATTAATTAATAAAGTCTCCCATTAATGCAGGATAATCACAAATGCGGAAAAGTGGCAGCATTGAACCTAAATGGCAAAATTCGATAATTTTATTTAATTATTTGAGGTATTTTACGTTTATATGAAAACAAGAACTAAAAATTATGTCAACGCTTTGGCGCGGTTATTACTGATCTAGTGTTATATAATAAATCAATGTTTAAAAGGATTAGGTAAGTAAAAGATTTAAATCTTTCGCGGAACGTATTTAAGCTCATACGGACCACTGTTTGGGAATCACTGGCTTATAGGGGACCAATTATTATTTAACTATGTCAGTGATTACTACAGAAGCGATTTCCTTCAAAAATCCGTCAACGCCAAGACGAAATTAGTATAGTACTACATAATTTAACTTTTGATAAAAGTACTAGTCGACATAAAACTAAGAATGAAGAGCAAATTCAAATCATATCCACCCTACTTTACATACGACAATAAAACAATTATTTGACCTTGTGACTTCGCAGGGTCACAGGCTAGGGTTGGTCTCCATCTGTTTGTGAAGTTTCGTTACAATAGGTTCAGCCATGCCGAACATTAGTCCGCCGGACAGATATAGTTAATATAGAGAAAACAAAAATATTAAAAATGGTTATTCATGTTTTAATGCCACGCAAATTACCCTCTTGGAAAAATATATGACGGTTATTTCGATAGACAGCTCAGTTTTATTTATTTTAGTTTTATTATATCTAAAAAAGTTACAGCCTATATACGTCCCATTGCTGGGCACAGGCCTCCCCTCATTTCTGAGAGGGTTTTTAGGGCAAGAAAGTGTCCGGCGCGCTGCATCAATGCGTGTTGGCGAACTTCACATGTCTTCGAAATATTTTTTTCCTTATTCCTCAGACATGCAGGTTTCCTCACGATGTTTTCCTTCACCGCCGTGCAAGCACGTGGTAAATCAGCACTTAAAATTGCAATTAACAATGTCATTGGTGCCGGCGGGGATCGAACCCGGGTTCTCGTGGTCTGTTATATTTACAGCGAGTGTTAACCATCTGAGCTACCACGGCTCCGCACGTCAGTTAAGTGCACTTCTTATTATATTTATTCATCATCATTACAGCCAGCCCTCCACAAGTCCACTGCTGAAAAAGGTTCTCGAGTAGCAGCCTCGTACCGATAGGCGCCACTTGATGGAGTGACGACCTGGTAAGACATACAGGAAGTCGATGGATGCAGGTTGCTCATGACCGTTCATGGCATACCTTGAGGGAGGCCTATTATATCTACTACATTATGTCTATTATATAGTACGTGAGGACAATATAGTCACTTTCTTATAACTCTACAACAACAGCTTTTGTTTAATCAAAGGCCATACGTTAACTTTCCGAGGAGCTGTTTGTCTGGAGATTTTAAGTTTTAAGAATCCAGACGAATCCTGACCATCTTGCAACTCTATCTACCATGTATTACCACAAAGAGATTTAAAAACATTAGAATATTTTTGTCTTTGTGTATCCTAATATGAATTATTTACACTAGCGAAGAAGAGCAAGGCGAATGGTGCGAGATATCTGGTGTGTGGGTACACCGTGACTACCTAGTTGGTCTAGTAGTGAGTGCAGCTGCTGATCCCGGGTTCGAATATTGGATCGACTCAAAATCAAATTCTGTCAAGAAAATCTTAGTAACAAGCCCAAGGTCAACCCTTTTGTTTCACTAGGGTTGCCACACGTACTATACAAAGTATCGTACTATATAGTAGTCAGTTGTACTATATATTATAGAAAAATAATATACTACAAAAAATGCTATATTTTGTCCCTAATTCAATTGTCGCACTTTTATATTAACTGTGATTAGAAGACTGGAACAAGTAAGTTTTACGGAAAAAGATTCCGTGATGAATGTAAAATTGAAAGAAAAAAGAAACGGAGCATGAATTATGAAATTTCATTAAAAATTAATTGTTAATTTATTTTAATATGAATCTAAATTGCTCAGACTCCTATAATTATTTTAAATGTATTAGATAATAAAGGCCAAAGCAAAGAGCAATAACAATTATAGGTATATGGAAAAATACATAAAGATTAAAATTAAATAGGTACTTTTTTCTCCTGAATTTCTCAAAAGTACTATATTTTTGGATAATTTTTGGGAAAAATACTATATTTTTGTTAAAAAAAAGTGGCAATACTATGTTTCGCCTCCGTACCTCGGATAGCACGTAAACCGTTTATGCTACCAGCTGATCTTCTACCAATCGAGTCGGGTTATCCTCCCATCAGACTAGAAGAGTGTGGGAATATAAAAAGCACCTATGCTTGCGTACCATACCAGAGCATAATAGCCTGTCTCCGTTTTAAGTAGATGCTGTGGCCCATAGACATCTACATCTATCCTTAATTAAGAATCACAATGCAGATGCGTTGTCATCCCTGAGGACTAGATGGAATGCCTTATTTCCAGTGAAAAGGTTCTCTGGTTTTTTATGCATGTCTTCGTTGCCTAGTCTTTGTTGAGACTGGCTGCGGTGACTGAAATTCGGTCTGCAGGACATTATTACGTGCTGCGATAAGCTATCCGTCTGCAAATCATGACTATTGGGAAATTCTTACTGGCAGAGGTTAATATCAAGCAATGAACTGTTACTGGGAGATAAAGAAGCGCCATGATGCTTTTATTCCGTTGACGCTGAGTAACACGCTGCAGAACGGACGGACAGACGGGATTTGCGCGTTAATATTATAAAGGAATATGTCTGAATTAGAACAGCCGTGACCTCGAACTCTCTGAGTGCACGGGCGGTTAGCGACTCGGATTTATCTATTTTTGGTATTACCACCCTACGCTACGGTTCGTTTTCTCTCGGGGTTTTGTATTTTTAGAATTGCCCGAAAGCCCCCACGTTCCGTTTTACCTTTATAATAAAATAAAAAACAAATTATTCAACTCACACAGTTTAAATGCAAGTTGCTACTTGTTGCTCTTTGAGTATTCAAGTAATTATTTTTCACTTTATGAACTATAACGGCAACACTTGGTATTTGACTAAAAATCGAAAATATTCAGAAAATACGAGTTTTAACGATAATATTATGTTAAAAATATTCACACATAAAAGTCACATTGTCATTTTGTAGATTTAACGTTTTTGATTATTTTACATGAAAATCACTGCAATTTGGCATTTTTGTCATTTTTTTCGGCTGCGTGGTTGTGTGGGACTTACTGAGAAACCTAAGTGCCTTACCCACTAAACACCACCTGTGAGACTGGCTTTAACCTGGTAAGATCTTTTAGCCGTATAGGAGCGACACCCCTTGGGGAAAGGGGGCGCAGGCGGCGAGTAGCCGCTGAGAAGTGTTCCTAACTAAGGCAGATTACGAGATGAGATGGGGAGTCTCAGCCTGAGCCACCTAGTGGCAGTTCAGGTCGGCCAAAAGCTTGTTGGGGGGTCCGAAAGAGAGTTTCTCGGCCTACGAACTCGGAAGTGGGGTTGTATATGAAACTACCTCACGAATGAGGTGATTTGAGTGGGACTCTGAGGCTTTGAAGAACTTCTCAGAGAGTGATTTTAAGAATTGTTGAATTGTGGGGCGTTCTTAGTCTCGGTGAAGGTCGGCGTTACGGACGAACCACGGTGCGTTCGTAGCCCGACGACAAGAGGTTTTGAACTATTTGAAGTTCGTTGAAGATGCTAGGTTTAGCATGAGCAAAAATGGGGGAGCTGCATATGTCACGACCGGTCGTATACAGACCTTATACAGGGTTCGCTTGTTACGAAGGGACATTTTACTGTGTCCTTCCAGCATACTGTTGAGCCTACCCAGGTAAAATCGCGCGGTGTAAGTTACTTTCTTGACATGGGGCTCGGAAGTGAGCCACGTGTCAAAGGTGACGCCTAAGTATTTGGTGGTCCTTTGCCAGGGGACAGGGGTTCCTAACATCCGCATTGGCGGAATATCAGTGGGGCGGCGTCGTTTATGTTCGAAGCAAACGGCGGAGCTCTTCTCCGGCTTCACATCGATACGCCATTTTTGGAACCAAGCTCCTAAGTCACTAACTGACTTTTGGATCTTGTTCCGGATCTCTAGCAGTTACTTACCTTTAGAATAAAGGGCTGTGTCATCTGCAAAGAGGGCGAGTTTGACATCATTCGACGGGACGGGAATGTCGTTGGTGAATAGTATGTATAAGATGGAGGCAAGCACGGAGCCTTGAAGGACGCCGGCTTTGATATGACGCGGAGAGGATAGTGTGCCCCTTCGTGTCTGAAACGAAATGTACGATCCTTGAAGTAGGATGCCACGAGACGAACAAGACGATCAGGAAGGCCTAAGTTGTACAGTTTGTAGATAAGGCCTTAATGCCAGACTCTGTCAAATGTTATATTTTAAATGGCGAGTGTAGAGAACCTGACACCCTCCGTAGTTGAGGCATTCCATCTTAGTCCTTAGCGGTGACATCGCATTTGCATTTTGATTCTTAATCGAGGATAAACGTTGATGTCCATAGGCCACAGCATCCACTTAGCAGGTGGAATGTGTGCTCGTTTATCACTCTAATTCTATTTTAAAAAAATCTAACACTGCGCCACCTACGGTTGGTTTATTATTGCTTTAGGAACTGTCAAACACTGTCTAAATGTTGAACAATGGGAGATGTCCCGCCTGGCAAGGTGTTCTGCCCGGGGAGCGGCCAACACTCCATGTGATAGTTCGGAGATGTTCTATATATACTGTTTTAACGAATGTTGATAGCGTGATTTAAGCTTCGGTGTGTTTCGCTTGTGGCGCGACGACAGCGCCGCCACAGAACATTCCCAGTCGATGGAAGCAGGTGACTCAGGACCGTGCTTTAAGGCATTCCTTACAGAGGCCTTTGTTCAGCTGTGAATTTGTGAAGGGCTGTAATGATAATGTCGATGAAACCTTCCTCACCATCTCAACAGTATCCATTAAGAACTTAACGGTATTATTATTTAAACCTAGCTTTTACCAGTGACTTCGCTCGCTCAAACGAAATTTTTTATTTCGTCTGAGGCTCAAAACTTGAATAAAAAATGCTGCAGATCTATAAGAGTGATCTTTGGGAAAGTATTTCAATGGAATTTGAATCCGTTCACCAGATGGCGCCAGATTGCTCTGAGGAGAAGAATTTTGTACACAAAGTTTTTACAATTGAGAAGTTACATTTTAAATAAAAGTATATCCGTTTCTGGAATCCATAAATGTACAAAACAATGCTGCAGTGGTTTACTACTTAATTTTTTGCACATAACTCTCATTTAAATTTTTCTAATCCAATTAATGCAAAATACAACTTAAGTATATTTCAGAATGAAACATTAAGTAGGTACCTACCTAATAATAAATTAACCCTCCCCGCTACGAAATCTGTCAAATATTTCACCGCATTCCAAGATGGCGCCGCTGTGCTGCTTTAAAAAGTTGTGGATAAAAGACCTTGTTATCGAATAACCCATTAAGTTATACAATAAATCAATGGAATAACCACTTTCAACTCAACTTTTTTATGAAATTATTACTCAAACAATATGCGATACGAAAAATGCTTTAAAAATGATAATTTATTAATTTTACACGTTTTTCTTTTAAAAAAAGTAGGTGGTTAACTGTTTTTTTCTTCAAAATGATAGCTTCATTCTTAATATTCTTTAGAAGCACTACTCGAAACAAAAAAAAAATCTATCAATACAGTAGTCTTCTAAGTAAAGAAATTAGGCCGGAAATAAACACTTTCTTCATGTGCTCCCGAGACAGTCGTCCCTTTGTTTGTCTCGACAAAGAATTTCTTGTCTGTAGTGCGTCGCCCGATACATACAGACAGATTTTAAACACCGTTTTATATTTGAACCACAGAGTAAATAAATTAATGGGTTTAATTTTTTTATATAGAATGAGGGTGAAAATGAAAAACTAGCACACAGTCCATCTGATGGTAAGTGGATGCTGTGGCCCATAGACATCTACATATATTATAAAAAAAATATCAAAATGCAGGTGCGTTGTCACTCCTGAGGACTAAGATGGAATGTCTTGTTTCCTGTAAAAAGGGTCTACAGTTCTCTACATTCACCATACGAAATTGCGTGAGCCCCCTGTCGAGTCGACCCATTCATGCCACAACCATATTATAGCTACACCGTGGCTCTACCAGGTATGATACAGATGCAGTGTTGCTCATTTGACTCGAGTATATTGAGACGAGAATGTGAAGAAAATATCATTGGGCGAAAACCGAAAATGGAAGTTGGCTCGGCGTATAGTAAAAACCCCGGAATTAGTAATACATACATGCATAAACACTCACGCCTGTCACCCAGAGGGGTAGGCAGAGACTACAGACTTCCATTTAGCACGATCCTGACAAACCTCTCTCGCCTCCTCCACATCCATATACCTATGCATACATGCTCGTCGGTTAAAGGCACTCCTAATTTGGTATGTTTTCAATAAATCCCTAATTTGGTCGATAAATTTTCGCCTAGGACGTCCTTTTCCGACTCTGCCATTCACTTCTGCAACATAAATTTTCTTTGTCACTCTTTGCTCATTCATTCTTTCGGTCTTTCTTTGCATCCTACCCTTGGGGGCGGGTTTGCTTCTCGCCGGATGATCCCAACGTTGTTGTGGATTCTGTTACTGATGTGGTACTTCAGGGTATGGAACTTTTTATTCCTTCCTCTGTGGTGCCCATTGGAGGCAAATCTCAGCCATGGTTTGGTCGCTCCTGTAAAATAGCATTATGCTATAAGCAGGAGTGCTACCAAGCCTGGGTTGATGCATCAGCGTCCCGGGATGTAAACACCAGCGCTCTAAAAAAGAAGTATAATTCCGCCCCTAGGTCCTTCAAAAGAGTCATTGCCAAGGCAAAGTCAGAGCACATAGGCAGAATTGGCGAGAAACTAGTTCGCCTTCCTTCTGGAACCCGTGCATTCTGGTCTCTCGCCAAGGCTGTCCAGGGGAATTTCTGTCAGCCATCTCTTCCATCTCTGCACAGGGAGGACGACTCACTGGCCAATACTGCAAAGGAGAAAGCCGATCTTCTAGGCTCTTTCTTTGCGTCTAACTAGACTCTCGATGACGGGGGGAGTACGCCGCCGACCATCCCGCGGTGTGAGTGCTCCATGCCGGAAGTGCAGTTCACACAGCGCTCGGTTCGCAAAGCACTCCTCTCCCTGGACATCCACAAGTCGAGTGGGCCTGACGGAATCCCCCAATTGTGCTGAGGACGTGTGCTCCAGAGTTGGCACCGGTTTTAACGCGTCTTTTCCGGTACTCCTACTCCCTAGGCGTAGTCCCAAATTCATGGAAGACGGCTTTCGTCCACCCGATCCCTAAAAAAGGCGACCGCTCAGACCCGTCCAACTACCGGCCAATCGCCATCACCTCCTTGTTCTCCAAAACAATGGAGTCCATTGTAAACTGCCAGCTCATGAGGTACCTTGAGGATCACCAGCTGATTAGTGACCACCAATACGGTTTTCGCCGTGGTCGGTCAGCTGGTGATCTTCTGGTCTACCTCACTCACAGATGGGCGAAGGCAGTAGAGTTCAAGGGGGAGGCATTGGCCGTTAGTTTGGACATTGCGAAGGCCTTCGATCGGGTTTGGCACAAAGCGCTTCTTTCGAAGCTCCCTTCCTATGGGCTTCCCGAGAAATTGTGCGATTGGATCACCAGCTTTCTTGCAGATCGGAGCATCAAGGTCGTTGTAGACGGTGCAAGCTCCGATTGCAAGCCTATTAATGCTGGTGTTCCACAGGGCTGCGTGCTATCGCCAACGCTGTTTCTTCTGCATATCAATGATATGTTGCATACCCGTAACATTCATTGCTATGCAGATGACAGCACTGGTGATGCTCTTTACACCGGCCGAGCCAATATTTCTCGGGAAAACGTCTCCGAGTGCCGGGACAAACTTGTGTCTGAAGTCGAGTCTTTGCTGAACAGAGTCTCGGATTGGGGACGACTAAATCTAGTCCAGTTTAACCCCCAGAAGACACAAGTTTGCGCGTTAACCGCTAAAAAGAACCCCTTTGTCGTATCCCCTCAGTTTCAAGGCACTCCCCTTGTTGCCTCATCCAGTATCGGAATCCTCGGCGTCGACATATCGAGTGACGTGCAGTTTCGTGGTCACTTGGAAGGGAAGGCCAAATTGGCCTCTAAAAAGCTTGGCGTGCTCAGCAGAGCGGGACAGTATTTCATGCCGGCACACCGCCTGCAAAGTTGCAGCGCGCAGGTTCGACCGCACATGGAATACTGTTCCCATCTCTGGGCTGGGGTTCCCCAGTACCAGCTCTTTCCACTTGACCGCATCCAGCGCAGAGCGGCTCGAATCGTCGACGACCGAGTGCTTTCCGATCGGCTCGATTCAGTGGCGCTGCGAAGAGATGTTGCATCTCTTTGCGTATTTTATCGCATCTATCACGGGGAGTGCTCTGAGGAATTGTTCGGATTAATCCCAGCCGCCAAATTTCGTGAACGCACTACACGGCAAACGTCCCGATACCATCCACACCATCTGGATGCTTGGCGGTCCACCACTGTACGTTTCACAAGGAGTTTTCTTCCACGTACAACCTCTCTGTGGAATAGTTTACCACCGGCGATTTTTCCGGACCGATACGACCTGGGGACCTTCAAGAAAAGAGCTTACTCCTTTCTAAAGGGCCGGCAACGCACCCGCAATTCTCCTGGTGTTGCGGTGGATCATGGGCGGCGGTAGTCACTTAACATCAGGTGAGCCGCATGCTCGTTTGCCCCCTCTTCTATAAAAAAAAAATAACCTTTCATTCCCCATCGGTTGTCGTTTCATCTTACATGGTAACCTGCCCATTGCCACTTCATTAAATCATAAGTAATTACTTGGTTAAAGAGTTTGGTAAAAGGCATGGTTTTTTAAAGCCGTCTAATTTATAGTTATCGCGGGAATCGTAGAACGATTTTAAATTAAAAATAAAGTGTATGTTATCTTGTTTTTAAAGAGCCCAAACAGTAATTTATAACTGCAACAACAAATTTAATTTACTTAAGTTTTTATTACAGCGTCTCTCAGTTTATAAAGTGAAAGAAAATATTGGAAAGTGCCATTCCAAACTCGAGTATCGTACTCTTAGTTAAACAATTGTGTGCGCCCAACTATACACCGTATTACCTTAAGTATATTGACTATAATTGTTTGTGTATATTATTATAAGACGTGAAATTTAATTTTACGTCATATTGCCCAGTGAGAGGTCGAAAATCTCTTACTAATTGAATGCAACCTGCATTAATATTGTTTAATGATGTATCGTATGATGGCTTTGTAAGAACATCCACTACCCCAGATCATCCCTTAATAACACTGTATTATGCATTTATCGGTCTCCATCGAATCCAAATGCTGAAAACTTTTTAAATTCATTAGACTCTCATATTGAGTCACTTCCTTCACATAGCAGTATTATAATAGCAGGTGATATTAATATAAACATTAGGCCTCAAACTACGGAACGACCACAGGAATATAAAAACAGAATGTACTACTTAGACATGCTTGCAAACTATGGTATATTAGCCGGCCATACTTTACCTACAAGAGAGCAAGACTGTTTAGATCACTTCATGCTTAAAATAAATAAATCTAAATATAAAGCATCAATTTTAACACGCGCACACGCGCACACGCGCACACGCGCACACGCGCACGCGCGCACACGCGCACACGCGCACGCGCGCACGCGCGCACACGCGCACGCGCGCACACGCGCACGCGCGCACACGCGCACGCGCGCACACGCGCACAAGCATCAATTTTAACACGCGCACACGCGCACACGCGCACGCACGCACGCACGCACGCACACACGCACACACGCACACACGCACACACGCACACACGCACACACGCACACACACACACACACACACACACACACACACACACACACACACACACACACACACACACACACGCACACACGCACGCACACACGCACACACGCACACACGCACACACACACACACACACACACACACACACACACACACACACACACACACACACACACACACACACACACACACACACGCACACACACACACTTTTGTAATTTTTGTAAATTTTGGTTGTTAAAGTCGAGTAATTTGTTTCTGTTATTTTTGGTTTTTTAAATTAAAAAATGTATGTTTAGATAAGGAAGAGCGGGATTTCCAAACACAGGCATTACTTGCTTAAATGGAGATCCCAGTCAACTATGTCATTCATTTAATTTTTGTGAAGAAAAATAAATTATTTTATTTTAATTTTTTTATTTTTCAACTTCAAAAAAGTAGGATGTTCTCAATACGACTTTATCTTGATTAAAACTACTTTTACGGATTTTTTCGCGTTTTATTTATTTTATTTTTAACACCCGACGTTTCGGGTGCTTTCCAGCACCCATGGTCACGGGGGACTGAGTTGACTGACGTCCCGATGTCAAAGTTAACCCGGAGTACCTTCAGCTTTTTTAATTATTGTCTTTGGTCCGATCTACGCAGAATGAACTAACTGTGGTTTGAAGTCTTGCAGTGGTATGCTTGGGTTTAGTTTTAATTTTATTAATTATAGGATCCCAAGCAGGTGGTAATACCAAGCCTCCTTCTCTATTGAAATTAGGATGTTTTTTAATTTCAATAGCCTCACGTATCATCCTTGGTAGGAATCGGTGTTCTTTCGCGAGGATTTGTGGTCTATCAAATCTGATGTAATGGTTGGGGCCATCTAGGATATGATCGCAAACTGCAGACTTCCCGGAACGTTGATGCTTCACGTCAGCTATGTGTTCTTTTACGCGGGTTCTAATTGATCTCTTTGTTTGCCCTATATATGAGAGACCACAATCACAATCAAGCTTGTACACTCCTGCATCTTGTAGAGGAATATGACACTTGATGGATGGTAAGAACTGACTAATCTTCTTCGGCGGCTTGTAGAATGTTCTAATAGAAGCTCGCTTCAAGATGTAGCCAATCTTGTCTGTGACACCTCTGACATAAGGTAGTACAGCAGGCACACGCTCGACTGTGGCCGGCTTCACTCGGTCACTGTGACGGAGGCGCGGGACCCGAAGCTTGTTGTCGTGCAGAACCTGCTTGACGTGCTGAAGCTCGGCGGCCAGGTGTTTGCTGTCACAGATTCCTCGTGCTCTCTGTAACAAAGATTTGCCCACGGTAGCTAACTGTGAAGGATGGTGGTGAGATTCACCATTTAAGTATCGGTTTGTATGGGTCTTTTTTCTATACACAGTATGACCTATGGTGTTGTTAGGATTTCGACTTTATCTTCTTATGTGTGTTATACCTCAGAACTTTTTAATCTGTGGCTCCGGATGTACCGACACTATCTTAGTGAACAAACTACATAGTATATCGATTATGTAATTTTCATTACTGTTCAATTTAAGTGTTAAATTTGCATGTCGGACTTCTGTCGACGTGTTTTGCAAATAAAATTACATTTGATTTTATTAGCGGTCAAAGACAGATCTATTTTCAACCAACTTCAAAAAAGTAGGATGTTCTCAATACGACTTTATCTTCTTATGTGTGTTATACCTCAGAACTTTTTCTAGGTAAACCAATTTTAATGATTCCTTTTTATTTGAAAACTGGTGCTTTTTATGTAAGTAAAGTTAAAAAGTAAAGTTACAACTTATAAACGTCCCACTGTTGGGCACAGGCCTCCCCTCATTTCTGAGAGAGTTTTAGGGCAAGAAAGTGTCTGCCGCGCTGCCCCCATGCGTGTTGACTAACTTCACATGTCTTCGAAATATTTTTTTTCTTATCCCTCAGACATGCAGATTTCCTCACGATGTTTTCCTTCACCGCCGAGCACGTGGTATATCAGCACTTAAAATTGTAATTAACAATTTTATTGATGCCGGCGGGGATCGGACCCGGGTTACTCGCGTTCTGTTATATTTACAGCGAGCGTTTACTATCTGAGCTACCACGGCTCATATGCTTCTCATGTGGTCTTATCTAAATTTTATCAAGACCAGTTTTTTCGAGATATTCGTAATAATGCTTATTTAATTGACCTCTACTACATTGATGACGTTTTTAATTTTACCACTTGTACGTGTATTACATTTGCCGAGCGTGGCAACTATGGCAAATATGCCCCCTCCCCTATTTGGAAAATCCTATGTTCAGCAATGGACATTTGTTGGGCTGGAACTGTAGTTTGTCATAATTTTGGGAATTTATTTCGTTACTTGCTGGCGACTACGTGGTCTTTCTGATCTTACCCATTGTTACTTACTTCTTTCGTTACGACGCCCACATGATGAAATTGGGTGACAGAATCTCCCACGCCAGCCTCACACGGCACGTTATTTTAATACATATGTTATTGTTTATTAATGGGCATCCTATAATTATAAAATGAGTAAGTATGATTATTATTTTTACGCGGTAGAGCACGCTGCAGCTATATTATAGTTGTAGCACGAATGGGTCAGCTCGACCGGGGCAGGGCCACGGTCTCACAGAATACCAGCGTAAAATAGCAACGTAATGCTGTGTTTTGTATGGTGAGTTTAGAGAACCGGAGAACCTTTTTACTGAAATCGACACATTTCATCTTAGTCGCCAGGGGTGACATCGCGTTCGCATTTTGATCCTTAATTGCGGATAAATGTGTATGTCTATGGGCCACAGCAATTACCTTACTGTCTGGTGAAACCGTGTGCTCGTTTGTCACAATCCTATAAAAATTAAAATACTAAATAAATAGACCATCAAAACTGCAATACGTTTAATATGACAACACAAGTTCGTTGTAATTGTCCTTAACATACTATAGTAATCTTAATTTGGATTCGAACCGGATAACCTTGGCTCAGAAATACGTTACACTGCGAAATGAACATACTGGTTGCAGGACATATGTTACATATTAAAGGCATATAAATAACATTCAGATTATAAAACTATGGGCATTGAGTAAGGTTTTTTTAAACAAATATAGTATTATTCCAAAAAAAAAAATAGTACATTTGAGAAGTTCAGAAGAAAATAAGTATAAAACATTTATTTTTATTCTATGTATTTATATATATATATATATATATATATATATATTTGATATTGCTCTTTGCTTTTGTCATCAATAATCTAACCACCGCTTACCGTCTACATTACTTTTAAAATAATTATAGCAGTCTTTTAAAATAATTAAGATTCATATCAAAATAAATTAATAATTAATTTTAATTAAATTAATTCATGCTCTTTTTCTTTCTTTCAATTTTACATTCATGATGGAAAATATTCCTTCCGTAAAACTTCTTGTTCCAGACTTCCAATTACAGTTAATATAAATAAGCGCGACAGTTCAATTAGGGATAAAAATACAGTACTTTTCGTACTATATTATTTTTCTATAATATATATTATTTTTTAATTTTGAACAATTGACTGAAATATAAGTACGGTACTATATATTATAGTACGGGGGGCAACCCTAGCATTGAGTATATTTGTAGTGTATATATACATAATATATTTTTTAATTTTGTTTTTCGCTAGATAGAAAATAAGGTTGACAAATGAACGCACAGTCCACCTGTTAGTAAGTGGATGCTGTAGCCCATAAACAATATTTCATCAATATGGCGTTGTAACCCTTGAAGACTAGAAATGCATCGTTTCCTAAAAAGGATCTCCGGTTCTTTACTTTTTTTACGCTGATATTATGTGTGATTTTTAATAGTGTTAATAGAACATGTATTAATAACTCAACCATAGCACCACCTATCGGATTCAGGTTTTTTGCCATTTCACTATGTAATATAAATGTGGGTCCATAAATATAGAATTTATTAATATCTTGACTACTGTGCAAGCGACATATGTCAGTTACCCTAAACATAAAAGCCTTGATATGAACCATCGTTTCAAAAAAAAACAAAATACTGTGTCAAAATGACCTCAATCAATCAAGTCGTTCAGAAGTTAAACAATCACTAACAGCTATGCGCTTACGATTAATATATCAACTCTATAGCTAGGTGATGACAAGCAGCATTACCATTGCGAGGGTTTCGACTAGACATGTGTCAATCGTGAAAGATTCGTTCATTTTACCCGGGGCTCATTAAAGTAATGAAGATTGCAATCATATTTTTTGAACGTTCCAGATCAAACGATTGACAGCACTAACGACGAAAGAGTACATTAATGTCCGACGACCGACATTACCGGACGGGTCTCAGATCATAGAGTACTAGAAAGCGATATGATCGATTTGAATTATCAACGTGAATGACCCGATTTGTATGACAAATCAGTCCCTGTATGATCGGGTCACTGGAACTGAATGAATGACACATGTCTTGTTTCGACTTCGCCATTAGAAACGACCTGACTATCGTGACAATCTTCCAAGTTGACATCGAAAAGTCTACCTTTCTCCAACAGGGGACTTAAATGCTGATGGTGATTGTGATGAAATAGGAATAGAATATAAGTATAAATGAGGAATGAATGAATACAATATCAAAAGATTTAATAATCTATTTGCATCGGCGTGATGTCATATTACAAGTGTGACTCACGGTTTTTTTGGAACATGGAAGATAGTATGTCATATTCGCAATTTTCAAACAAATATTATCAATAAGTACGATAATTTCTCGGTCGTATCATTTATATCAAAATGAATTCACATAAATGCCGACAGGTATCGTTTATTCTAATCTAGTATTGCTTTGGAGGAGATTAAATTTGTACAGATAATAAAGTGATTTTAACCCCAATGTCTTATTTTAAATCGCGGTTTTTAATCAGCCTTTTTATGAACTAGATAATTGACTTTGAATTTTGGTAAAAATTCGTGTTATCGATTACACTTAGGGTTGCCACATTGTTTTGAACAAATATGGTATTTTTCCCAAAAAAGATGCAAAAAAATAGTACTTTTAGGAAATTCAGGAGTAAAAAGTAAACATTAATTTTTAATCTTAATGTATTTTTCATATAATTGTTCGTTATTGCTTTATACCTTTAAAATAATTACAGGAATCTGAGTTTAGATGTATATTCCATATTATGCAGCTATATTATGGTTGTAGCACGAATGGGTTGACTCGACCCGGGAAGGACTACGCTTTCACAGAACACCAGCGTAAAATAGCAGCTCACTGCTGCTGTGTTTCGTATGGTGAGTGTAGAGAACCGGAGACCCGTTTTACTGCAGTCGAGGCAATACAACTTAGTCCTCAGGGGGAACAACGAATCTGCATTTTGATTCTACATGGAGGTTAAATGTAGATGTCTATGGGACACAGCATCAACTTACCATCAGGTGGACTGTGTGCTCGTTTGTCATCCTTATTATATAAAAAAGTTATATTAAAATAAATTAGCAATTAATTTTTAACTTGAAGAAGCAGAAAAAGAGCATGTATTAAACATGCTCTTTTTTTTAATTCTTTCAATTTTTGATGGTAAAAAGTATTTCCGTAAAACTTACTTATTCCAGACTTCCAATCGCAATTAATATAACAAAGCGACAGTTGAATTAGAGATAAAAATGTTATTTTTCTATAATATATAGTACGATTGACTGAAATATAGTACGATACTAATTATGTTATAGTACGGGTGGCAAACCTCATTACACTACCTAATTTACTGCGCGGTTGGACTTATTTTCTGCAGAGTACGTCGTGGTACGATGGTAGACGTACCATCCACTTACCTGTTCCTGCTTCCAAACGGCGGTTTTGCTGTGTTTCAGATTGAAGGGTATTTTATACGTGGTAGAGCCACGATGCAGCTATATTATTGTTGCGTGAATAAGTCAACTAGCGCCATCTAGTGTCAGGAACGAGAGCGAGGGGAGCTTTGCATAAAATGACATCACAAATCTTTCAACCGACAGCGCCATCCGAAGAACTAAGTTTCTAGAAAAACTACACTCGAACACTCGTCGCTTTGCGCGCATTTACTTGAATATTCGGGATGCTTCTTTGCTAATTTAAATAAATAGGCGCCGCAAAATGCGATCGAGGCAGAGTTGAGCTCGGCGACACAAGCGAAGCTTCGGAGCGGAATAAAGTGAATTAGTGTGTTATTAGTGTTTTAAGTTTTAATTTGTGTAAAGTAAATTAAAGTGTTAACTTAGGTAATTTTATCGGCAATTTTTATTGTCACGAACCTCAAGCTCGTAACAATTGGTGTCAGAAGTGGGATAAAATCATGCCGATTTTACCTAAGGAGGAAACGGAGGGTGTCCGTACCCGAAGTCAACGCCAGCAGGAGACGGACCAACGAAGATTTGGTGGTGCAACGTCGCAGGTGTCGGAGGGCCAGCCACCGCCTGCAGGCCCGTCGGTAGCTCCTACATCTGCAGCACCTGACCTCTCATGGTGATGCTGCAAGAGCAGGCTCGCCGACAGGAGGAGCAGGCTCGCCGACAGGAGGAACAGGTCCGTCGGTTGGAAGAGCAGCTGCGGGGTGGACAGGATGAACAGGTCCGCCGACAGGAGGAACAGGTCCGTCAGTTGAAAGAGCAGCTGCGGGGCGGACAGGAGGAACTGGCCCGCTGACAGGAAGACCAAGTTCGTCGTTTGGAGGAGCAGCTGCGGGGCGGACAAGAGGAACAGGCCCGTCGGTTGGAAGAGCAGATGCTCCTCATGAAGGACCTTCACGCTACCTTCGGGAAGGAGATAAAGGAGGTGAAGGATAGGGTTGCTCAGCATGACAACCGCCTGTCGGAAGCTGAAACCCAAATCGCGAAAGCTGAAAACCGAATCGAGAAAGCTGAAACCCGAATCGACCAAGTAAACAATCGGGTTGACAACGTAATGGCTGACATGAAGAAATCACTAGACGAACTCAAACTTGGAGATGGAGCTACAGCTCCCGTAGTAGCTACAACACCTTCGCTACGTGGGTTCAAGGTGCCACCGTTCGACGGTACCTCTTCCTGGTCAGCCTACAAAATCCAGTTCGAGGCTGTTATGAAAGCGAACGGCTGGAATAAAAGTCAGGCCATGACCGCTCTCACACTAGGCCTACGCGACCAGGCCTTAACAGTTCTGGAAGCTCTCGGTAAGGAAGTGACTTATGAGCAACTCCTTGAGGCATTGGAGGTGAGATATGGCGACGCTCACCTGGAACACGTCTTTCGTGCGCAGCTTAAAGATCGTGTGCAGCGCATCAACGAAAGCCTGCAGCAGTGGGCTCTAGAAGTGGAGAAGCTGGTGCGAAAAGCATACCGGTCTGTACCTGCGCTCATTGAAGGGAACCTGGTGCAGACATTCATCGACGGCATCCGCGACCTGGAAGTCAGAGCTGCTGTGAGGCTCGGGCACCACGAGACGCTTAAGGACGCCTTGGCCCATGCACTGGAAGTGGAAGCCGTGCGGCAGGATCATCGTTCCCATCGCGTCAGGGAGGTTGCAGTAGCTACAGTTCGCGACCGCAACAAAGGATACAGCCCAAGGTGCTATGGCTGTGGGGAAAGGGGCCATCTTCGATCCAGCTGCCCTAAGCGAACCGTGGAAAGGAGAGTTGATCGATCTCGAGAGGGTAGTGCAGATAACGGCACTGCCTGGCGGCGACAGGATCATCGTTCACCTCACGCTAGGGAGGTTACAGCAGTTACGGTTCGCGACCACAATAAAAGATACAGCCCTAGGTGCTATGGCTGTGGGGAAAGGGGCCATCTTCGGTCCAGCTGCCCTAAGCACACCCTAGGAAGGGAAGGTGAACGGTCTCAGAAAGGAAGTGCGGCTAACAGCACCGCCCAGCAGCAGCAGGAATACGACTTTAATATCAGACACTGCAGCGGGAAATCTGACGGCAACGCAGATGCATTGTCAAGAAGACCTTGTCCTGAAGATTGCAACCATTGTAGTAGGCAAGAGAGTAAGGAAGTGGTATCCGTGAGGATGCTCAGGACAGACCACCTCAGCAACGGGTGGAAGAACAGCCTACGACATGCACAGCATATCGTAGGCTGTCCTTCCACCTCCTTCCACAGCTGGGATGGATGAAGGCCCGTGCTACCAAGCCTAAGTGGAGGGACGTCTCAGCGAGGAGTTCAACCACGAAAAGCTATTGGGCCCAATGGGACAGCTTGCTGCTTCAGGATGGAGTCCTGTGCTGTAAATGGGACAATGGTCGAGGAGACAGCTGTCGTTTGCAAATGGTTGTCCCTAAAGCTGAAGTGCCGAATGTTCTACAGCTGTGCCATAATGGTCGTTCAAGAGTCCATCTGGGAGTTAAACGAACTCTACTGAAGGTCCGAGAACAGTTTTACTGGGTCCATTATCGTGACGATGTCGAGGATTGGTGTCGTACATGTACAAGTTGTGCGGCTGTGAGGGGACCTCAGACACGGAGTAGAGGAGCATCAAAATTGTACAATGTTGGTGCACCACGGGATAGGACACCCCTTGACATTGCGGAGCCGTCACAGAAAGGCGCAAAGGGGACTCCTAAGATCGTCCATCTGGATCGCTTGGCGCGTTATTATGGGACCGATAATGCTCGGGACGAGCATGTCTTAGGAGTGGGCAGTGTTGCGTGAATAAGTCAACTAGCGCCATCTAGTGTCAGGAACGAGAGCGATGGGAGCTTTGCATAAAATGACATCACAAATCTTTCAACCGACAGCGCCATCCGAAGAACTAAGTTTCTAGAAAATCTACACTCGAACACTCGTCGCTTTGCGCGCATTTACTTGAATATTCCGGATGCTTCATTGCTAGTTTGTATATATAGGCGCTGCAAGATGCGATCGGGGCAGTATTGGATTTGGGCGAGACAAGCGAAGCTTCGGAGCGGAATAAAGTGAATTAGTGTGTTTAATTATTAGTGTTTTAAGTTTTAATTTGTGTAAAGTAAATTAAAGTGTTAACTTAGGTAATTTTATCGGCTATTTTTATTGTCACGAACCTCAAGCTCGTAACATTATGGTTGTGCAGGAATGGGTTGGCCCGACCGGGGAAGGGCCGCGCTCTCACAGAACACCAGCGTAAAATAGCAGTTTAATACTGCTGTGTTTCGTATGGTGAGTGTCGAGATCCGGAGACCCTTTACTGGAAACGAGGCATTCCATCATAGTCTTCGCGGGTGACAGCACATCTGCGTTTTGATTCTTAAACGAGGATAGGTATAGATGTCAGCCCTTCACAAGTCAACGCCTCCCCCAAGGAATGCATAGTTCTTTTACGCATAGCATAATAGTCAATTTCATTGACACAACTGTATTTAAAAGTTCATTTGTGTTATATATATTTCCACACCTATATAAGTTATTTGTCATCTAATCTGAAACAACAGTGGTCACACTAATGTTACCTACTTTAATTTGAATTACGCGTATAATTGTAACAATTATTATACCTAAGTCTCAACTTAAAACTCTTATTTTTTGTAGTAAATAAAGAGTTTTAAGTCGATAGTGTTTAGTAATGTTATTTTCGCCCATAATCACGATGTCAAAATTATTTTACGGCACGTCTATTACCTTATTAAACATTTCTTTAGAAAAATGGCACGTTGATACATAAAGGTTCGCCACCCCTGTCGTAGTGTCTATGTGCCAGAGCATCCGTTTAGCATCAGGTGGACCGTGTGCTCGTAGGTGTCACCCTTACATTCACAAAAAATAAACTGCTCTATCTCTGTCGTTATCACTATTTATAAGACCTCTGCTACTATTTACACAATAAGATCTCCGCGATGATGCATTAATTTTTATTTCTCTTTTACAGGTAAGTGACAGGCTGGCATTATTCCGACAAATGTGACAGCATTAGTAAAATGTAAGTAAAATATAGGCATGGGTAATACCACTCTTACCATATATCAAGTCGTATCTATGTATTGGATTTGATTATCTGATATTGAATCTATATATTTCGATATCTACTTATACCGGTTGATATCAAAATAGTTATGTAACTCTGTAACGAAGTCAGAGAGCATTTTTTATGGATTTGGTTTGTTTAGATTAATAAATACAATATATCGTGAAATCTAAGAATTTCCTATTTCCCTTTATTCGCTAACTTGTTTCTAGACATTTATTAGGAGTTTAGGACCTACCTCTATAGAGAGTTGTGTGGTGTAGGTACAATAAGGAGCTACAACGCGGTTGAGCTAAGTTTACAATTGGTGCAGATGACGTAACAACAAAAATAATCCTATAAATAGAATGGTTGTGAACCTTATTTTGTACGAGGATAGGCGTCGCCGGGAGCGCAAATACAATCAATTACGTCGTATTATCACTACTACCACAGAATAAATAACTACTACAAACCCGATTCGCTGTGCTGTTGACAGACAGATTTTAATACATATTTATTTGTAAATAGCGTGCAATTTGGCATTTTCTAAATAATTTGCATGCGAAATTTGGAAACGATTGTAACGTCAAAACACATCTCGTGTTGACATTTATGCGGTTGAATTGACGTGTTAGTGACATTTTAGTGGCTACACGGGCTCCGCCCGCTCTCCCGTTCTATTATGTATGTATTATAGTATTCCATGGTTATAACTAAACACATATTAGACGAAAATTAAGATATGCGTATCGATAGCAAAGATGCAAAGTTTGCATAGCAATCCATACTGACGAGGCTATATATTATGTAGTTATGTAGGTACGCGGGGTTGAGAGAGGGAAACGTAGTGTAGGGGTCTCACATTGCAGTGAGGTGCAAACTTTAACTCTACGAGCACTTTAGGGTTAAGTGCTCGTAGATTTAACTCAACCGAGTTGTATGTAATTGTAGGCGCAAAAATGCATACCGCTTTGATTTTAATTATATGAGCCGCAAACAATACCAGCGTAAATAGCTATAATACATAATGCTACTGTGTTTCGCATAGGGAATGACTAGGACAAGAGACTGTTAATGCAAATACATAGATTCTTCGCCCCCAAGGGTGATAACGCATCGCATACATTCTGATTATCTACAATTATACTGATTTTTTTTAAAAAAATTACATCAACATATTATTAAATTGATCTATAAATAAATAAATAAAAATTTGAATTACCCCTTTGAAAAAAAATTTTTGAACAATTACTATGCCCTTTTGCCCTTAAACCCGTGACCCTGCGAAGTGACAAGGTCAAAGATGCCTTGAATTTCGATAGATTTTAATTTATTTATTTATTTAATTCAAAATTTTTGTTTTTTAGTTTTCTAAAGAACCAGTGCCATAGGCTTCTACTCCGTTCACATGTTACACCCTAATACTATAATAAATACACAGGCACAGCCCACCAGATAGGAACTAGATGATGTGGCCCATATACATCTACATATACATCTACATATACATCTACATATACATCTACATCTATCTTCGAATAATAATCAAAATGCACATGCGTGTCACCCTGAGGACTAGGAATGCCTCGTATCAATAAAAAGGGTCTCCGGTTCTCTCAACTCACCATACGAAGCAGTGCAGCATTGAACTGCTATTTTACGCTGATAGGTATTCTGTGGGAGCGTGATCCTTCCCGGGTCGAGCCGATACCTGCTACAATCATAATGCAGCTACAGCGTGGCTCTACAACCTATAAAAACAATAGGTATGGTTATAAAATATTAAGTAGCATCAGATTCTACATACTTTATCTACTGATTGGTATAAAGAAGGAAAAATTGAATTTATAATTATATATTTGTATTTATGTCCTGTATCCTGAAACTTTAACATTTAATTTACTTAATATGAAATGGAAACAGTATTAAATGGCTGGTCAATATTTAAGTCAGAAATCTTATGTACTAGTAACCGCAAAAGGTCAATAAACGCTTATAAATTTAAACTTATGACGCATTCGCCGAGTTGAACGTCTTTCGCCTTTAGAGTACTAAAAGATACGGAGAAAGAAATTTCTTTAACTAAAATAATACAGGAATATATTTATGGAAATAACGCGCCTAATCATCCTCTATGATTTAGTAGTGAGGTGACTGAGTAATGGCGCTGAAGCGTGTTCTTAAGCGGATCCAAAACGCTTTTTTTAAGAAGTAAGATTGACGAACCAACACACAGTGCATTTGATGGTAAGTAGATGCTGTGGCCCATAGACACCTACATCTATATTCTAAACTAAAATAGGAATCAAAATGCTTCGTGGATAATCCTTGAGTAAGTTGAGTAATCCCTGAGGTCTAAGATGGACTGACTATTTACCAGTAAAAGAGTCTCTCTTCATTCACAATACGAAACACAGCATAGAATAAAATAGAATAATTTCTTCCTTTCGGAGAATTTAACTCAAAAGGCTTCCCGTCTCTACTACCTGGCTCGTGATCTCGCTAAATCTAAAGGGTACAAATTTGTGTGGACATCCTATGGCAGGATTTATGTGCGTAAAACCGAGCAGTCCCCTATCGTGCAGATCAAATCGGAACAACAGGTACACATGTTACTTTTAGAGCAAGTCTGACTATTTGTATATTTAATATTGATCATGCCTTCCCTTGGCTATTGCTATGGACTACTGCATCAAAAAATTTTCTATCTTAACTCTGTTGTTATGAGGGTTTTGTTTATGTCTCACATAACTATGTTCGCCCTGCAACTTGTAAATACTGAAACTCTAGGCAACTTTCAACAAATGTATCCATCACTTTCACACACACACACCTACACTTCCTCATACATGTTGTACACTTACACTTACAAAAATATACACACGGCACATTCATATACTCACCGTTACATAAACTGTTACTTATTCGTTTCTCACACACTCAGGAACTTAAACTGTTAATGGTCCAGCTTCACTCAAATATATTTTCTTTAATAATATTTATACAATTTAATGACCCCTTTTACAATTTTATTGACTTTACATATAAAATTAAGCAAAACCTACATAATATCTTTACCTCTGGCTTACATTTATATACCATAAATGGGTGACTCACTACACTCGATACAGGAATTAGACAAAATTGAGATAGCACATGCAGTTGAATGCGAAGGAACTGATCTTGACGGGCGCATACGCATTTACAAAAGTGATTTTACTATGGTAGCACAAAACATTGTTAGTATATATAAAAACTTTGACGATTTTACACTAACCCTTTCAAATTTATCCTTTGAAACTGATATGATTACTTTAACAGAATGTAGGCTAAACCAAAACAAACCACTCCCGCAACTAAACAATTACGAAGTCTACTATACTACACGCCAATTGAACCAAAATGATGGTGTGGTTGTCTATATAAAAAATCTCTAAAACACAAAGTAAAAGAACTTAAATTACAACAAGCATCATGCCTGCAGGTAGATGTTCTTAATAACACTGTATTATGCATTTATCGGTCTCCATCGAATCCAAATGCTGAAAACCTTTTAAATTCATTAGACTCTCATATTGAGTCACTTCCTTCACATAGCAGTATTATAATAGCAGGTGATATTAATATAAACATTAGGCCTCAAACTACGGAACGACCACAGGAATATAAAAACAGAATGTACTACTTAGACATGCTTGCAAACTATGGTATATTAGCCGGCCATACTTTACCTACAAGAGAGCAAAACTGTTTAGATCACTTCATGCTTAAAATAAATAAATCTAAATATAAAGCATCAATTTTAACACGCGCACACGCGCACACGCGCACACGCGCACACGCGCACACGCGCACACGCGCACACGCACACACGCGCACACGCGCACGCGCGCACACGCGCACACGCGCACACGCGCACAAGCATCAATTTTAACACGCGCACACGCGCACACGCGCACACGCGCACGCACGCACGCACGCACGCACACACGCACACACGCACACACGCACACACGCACACACGCACACACGCACACACGCACACACGCACACACGCACACACGCACACACGCACACACGCAGACACGCAGACACGCACACACGCACACACGCACACACGCACCCACGCACACACGCACACACGCACACACACACACACACACACACACACACACACACACACACACACACACACACACACGCACACACGCGCACGCACACACACACACACACACACACACACACACACACACACACACACACACACTTTTGTAATTTTTGTAAATTTTGGTTGTTAAAGTCGAGTAATTTGTTTCTGTTATTTTTGGTTTTTTAAATTAAAAAATGTATGTTTAGATAAGGAAGAGCGGGATTTCCAAACACAGGCATTACTTGCTTAAATGGAGATCCCAGTCAACTATGTCATTCATTTAATTTTTGTGAAGAAAAATAAATTATTTTATTTTAATTTTTTTATTTTTCAACTTCAAAAAAGTAGGATGTTCTCAATACGACTTTATCTTGATTAAAACTACATTTACGGATTTTTTCGCGTTTTATTTATTTTATTTTTAACACCCGACGTTTCGGGTGCTTTCCAGCACCCATGGTCACGGGGGACTGAGGTGACTGACGTCCCGATGTCAAAGTTAACCCGGAGTACCTTCAGCTTTTTTAATTATTGTCTTTGGTCCGATCTACGCAGAATGAACTAACTGTGGTTTGAAGTCTTGCAGTGGTATGCTTGGGTTTAGTTTTAATTTTATTAATTATAGGATCCCAAGCAGGTGGTAATACCAAGCCTCCTTCTCTATTGAAATTAGGATGTTTTTTAATTTCAATAGCCTCACGTATCATCCTTGGTAGGAATCGGTGTTCTTTCGCGAGGATTTGTGGTCTATCAAATCTGATGTAATGGTGGGGGCCATCTAGGATATGATCGCAAACTGCAGACTTCCCGGAACGTTGATGCTTCACGTCAGCTATGTGTTCTTTTACGCGGGTTCTAATTGATCTCTTTGTTTGCCCTATATATGAGAGACCCCAATCACAATCAAGCTTGTACACTCCTGCATCTTGTAGAGGAATATGACACTTGATGGATGGTAAGAACTGACTAATCTTCTTCGGCGGCTTGTAGAATGTTCTAATAGAAGCTCGCTTCAAGATGTAGCCAATCTTGTCTGTGACACCTCTGACATAAGGTAGTACAGCAGGCACACGCTCGACTGTGGCCGGCTTCACTCGGTCACTGTGACGGAGGCGCGGGACCCGAAGCTTGTTGTCGTGCAGAACCTGCTTGACGTGCTGAAGCTCGGCGGCCAGGTGTTTGCTGTCACAGATTCCTCGTGCTCTCTGTAACAAAGATTTGCCCACGGTAGCTAACTGTGAAGGATGGTGGTGAGATTCACCATTTAAGTATCGGTTTGTATGGGTCTTTTTTCTATACACAGTATGACCTATGGTGTTGTTAGGATTTCGACTTTATCTTCTTATGTGTGTTATACCTCAGAACTTTTTAATCTGTGGCTCCGGGTGTACCGACACTATCTTAGTGAACAAACTACATAGTATATCGATTATGTAATTTTCATTACTGTTCAATTTAAGTGTTAAATTTGCATGTCGGACTTCTGTCGACGTGTTTTGCAAATAAAATTACATTTAATTTTATTAGCGGTCAAAGACAGATCCATTTTCAACCAACTTCAAAAAAGTAGGATGTTCTCAATACGACTTTATCTTCTTATGTGTGTTATACCTCAGAACTTTTTAATCTGTGGCTCCGGGTGTACCGACACTATCTTAGTGAACAAACTACATAGTATATCGATTATGTAATTTTCATTACTGTTCAATTTAAGTGTTAAATTTGCATGTCGGACTTCTGTCGACGTGTTTTGCAAATAAAATTACATTTGATTTTATTAGCGGTCAAAGACAGATCTATTTTCAACCAACTTCAAAAAAGTAGGATGTTCTCAATACGACTTTATCTTCTTATGTGTGTTATACCTCAGAACTTTTTCTAGGTAAACCAATTTTAATGATTCCTTTTTATTTGAAAACTGGTGCTTTTTATGTAAGTAAAGTTAAAAAGTAAAGTTACAACTTATAAACGTCCCACTGTTGGGCACAGGCCTCCCCTCATTTCTGAGAGAGTTTTAGGGCAAGAAAGTGTCTGCCGCGCTGCCCCCATGCGTGTTGACTAACTTCACATGTCTTCGAAATATTTTTTTTCTTATCCCTCAGACATGCAGATTTCCTCACGATGTTTTCCTTCACCGCCGAGCACGTGGTATATCAGCACTTAAAATTGTAATTAACAATTTTATTGATGCCGGCGGGGATCGGACCCGGGTTACTCGCGTTCTGTTATATTTACAGCGAGCGTTTACTATCTGAGCTACCACGGCTCATATGCTTCTCATGTGGTCTTATCTAAATTTTATCAAGACCAGTTTTTTCGAGATATTCGTAATAATGCTTATTTAATTAACCTCTACTACATTGATGACGTTTTTAATTTTACCACTTGTACGTGTATTACATTTGCCGAGCGTGGCAACTATGGCAAATATGCCCCCTCCCCTATTTGGAAAATCCTATGTTCAGCAATGGACATTTGTTGGGCTGGAACTGTAGTTTGTCATAATTTTGGGAATTTATTTCGTTACTTGCTGGCGACTACGTGGTCTTTCTGATCTTACCCATTGTTACTTACTTCTTTCGTTACGACGCCCACATGATGAAATTGGGTGACAGAATCTCCCACGCCAGCCTCACACGGCACGTTATTTTAATACATATGTTATTGTGTATTAATGGGCATCCTATAATTATAAAATGAGTAAGTATGATTATTATTTTTACGCGGTAGAGCACGCTGCAGCTATATTATAGTTGTAGCACGAATGGGTCAGCTCGACCGGGGCAGGGCCACGGTCTCACAGAATACCAGCGTAAAATAGCAACGTAATGCTGTGTTTTGTATGGTGAGTTTAGAGAACCGGAGAACCTTTTTACTGAAATCGACACATTTCATCTTAGTCGCCAGGGGTGACATCGCGTTCGCATTTTGATCCTTAATTGCGGATAAATGTGTATGTCTATGGGCCACAGCAATTACCTTACTGTCTGGTGAAACCGTGTGCTCGTTTGTCACAATCCTATAAAAATTAAAATACTAAATAAATAGACCATCAAAACTGCAATACGTTTAATATGACAACACAAGTTCGTTGTAATTGTCCTTAACATACTATAGTAATCTTAATTTGGATTCGAACCGGATAACCTTGGCTCAGAAATACGTTACACTGCGAAATGAACATACTGGTTGTAGGACATATGTTACATATTAAAGGCATATAAATAACATTCAGATTATAAAACTATGGGCATTGAGTAAGGTTTTTTTAAACAAATATAGTATTATTCCAAAAAAAAAATAGTACATTTGAGAAGTTCAGAAGAAAATAAGTATAAAACATTTATTTTTATTCTATGTATTTATATATATATATATATATATATATATATATATATATATATATATATATATATATATATATATATATATATATATATTTGATATTGCTCTTTGCTTTTGTCATCAATAATCTAACCACCGCTTACCGTCTACATTACTTTTAAAATAATTATAGCAGTCTTTTAAAATAATTAAGATTCATATCAAAATAAATTAATAATTAATTTTAATTAAATTAATTCATGCTCTTTTTCTTTCTTTCAATTTTACATTCATGATGGAAAATATTCCTTCCGTAAAACTTCTTGTTCCAGACTTCCAATTACAGTTAATATAAATAAGCGCGACAGTTCAATTAGGGATAAAAATACAGTACTTTTCGTACTATATTATTTTTCTATAATATATATTATTTTTTAATTTTGAACAATTGACTGAAATATAAGTACGGTACTATATATTATAGTACGGGGGGCAACCCTAGCATTGAGTATATTTGTAGTGTATATATACATAATATATTTTTTAATTTTGTTTTTCGCTAGATAGAAAATAAGGTTGACAAATGAACGCACAGTCCACCTGTTAGTAAGTGGATGCTGTAGCCCATAAACAATACTTCATCAATATGGCGTTGTAACCCTTGAAGACTAGAAATGCATCGTTTCCTAAAAAGGATCTCCGGTTCTTTACTTTTTTTACGCTGATATTATGTGTGATTTTTAATAGTGTTAATAGAACATGTATTAATAACTCAACCATAGCACCACCTATCGGATTCAGGTTTTTTGCCATTTCACTATGTAATATAAATGTGGGTCCATAAATATAGAATTTATTAATATCTTGACTACTGTGCAAGCGACATATGTCAGTTACCCTAAACATAAAAGCCTTGATATGAACCATCGTTTCAAAAAAAACAAAATACTGTGTCAAAATGACCTCAATCAATCAAGTCGTTCAGAAGTTAAACAATCACTAACAGCTATGCGCTTACGATTAATATATCAACTCTATAGCTAGGTGATGACAAGCAGCATTACCATTGCGAGGGTTTCGACTAGACATGTGTCAATCGTGAAAGATTCGTTCATTTTACCCGGGGCTCATTAAAGTATTGAAGATTGCAATCATATTTTTTGAACGTTCCAGATCAAACGATTGACAGCACTAACGACGAAAGAGTACATTAATGTCCGACGACCGACATTACCGGACGGGTCTCAGATCATAGAGTACTAGAAAGCGATATGATCGATTTGAATTATCAACGTGAATGACCCGATTTGTATGACAAATCAGTCCCTGTATGATCGGGTCACTGGAACTGAATGAATGACACATGTCTTGTTTCGACTTCGCCATTAGAAACGACCTGACTATCGTGACAATCTTCCAAGTTGACATCGAAAAGTCTACCTTTCTCCAACAGGGGACTTAAATGCTGATGGTGATTGTGATGAAATAGGAATAGAATATAAGTATAAATGAGGAATGAATGAATACAATATCAAAAGATTTAATAATCTATTTGCATCGGCGTGATGTCATATTACAAGTGTGACTCACGGTTTTTTTGGAACATGGAAGATAGTATGTCATATTCGCAATTTTCAAACAAATATTATCAATAAGTACGATAATTTCTCGGTCGTATCATTTATATCAAAATGAATTCACATAAATGCCGACAGGTATCGTTTATTCTAATCTAGTATTGCTTTGGAGGAGATTAAATTTGTACAGATAATAAAGTGATTTTAACCCCAATGTCTTATTTTAAATCGCGGTTTTTAATCAGCCTTTTTATGAACTAGATAATTGACTTTGAATTTTGGTAAAAATTCATGTTATCGATTACACTTAGGGTTGCCACATTGTTTTGAACAAATATGGTATTTTTCCTAAAAAAGATGCAAAAAAATAGTACTTTTAGGAAATTCAGGAGTAAAAAGTAAACATTAATTTTTAATCTTAATGTATTTTTCATATAATTGTTCGTTATTGCTTTATACCTTTAAAATAATTACAGGAATCTGAGTTTAGATGTATATTCCATATTATGCAGCTATATTATGGTTGTAGCACGAATGGGTTGACTCGACCCGGGAAGGACTACGCTTTCACAGAACACCAGCGTAAAATAGCAGCTCACTGCTGCTGTGTTTCGTATGGTGAGTGTAGAGAACCGGAGACCCGTTTTACTGCAGTCGAGGCAATACAACTTAGTCCTCAGGGGGAACAACGAATCTGCATTTTGATTCTACATGGAGGTTAAATGTAGATGTCTATGGGACACAGCATCAACTTACCATCAGGTGGACTGTGTGCTCGTTTGTCATCCTTATTATATAAAAAAGTTATATTAAAATAAATTAGCAATTAATTTTTAACTTGAAGAAGCAGAAAAAGAGCATGTATTAAACATGCTCTTTTTTTTAATTCTTTTAATTTTTGATGGTAAAAAGTATTTCCGTAAAACTTACTTATTCCAGACTTCCAATCGCAATTAATATAACAAAGCGACAGTTGAATTAGAGATAAAAATATAGTATTTTTCGTACTATGTTATTTTTCTATAATATATAGTACGATTGACTGAAATATAGTACGATACTAATTATGTTATAGTACGGGTGGCAAACCTCATTACACTACCTAATTTACTGCGCGGTTGGACTTATTTTCTGCAGAGTACGTCGTGGTACGATGGTAGACGTACCATCCACTTACCTGTTCCTGCTTCCAAACGGCGGTTTTGCTGTGTTTCAGACTGAAGGGTATTTTATACGTGGTAGAGCCACGATGCAGCTATATTATTGTTGCGTGAATAAGTCAACTAGCGCCATCTAGTGTCAGGAACGAGAGCGAGGGGAGCTTTGCATAAAATGACATCACAAATCTTTCAACCGACAGCGCCATCCGAAGAACTAAGTTTCTAGAAAAACTACACTCGAACACTCGTCGCTTTGCGCGCATTTACTTGAATATTCGGGATGCTTCTTTGCTAATTTAAATAAATAGGCGCCGCAAAATGCGATCGAGGCAGAGTTGAGCTCGGCGACACAAGCGAAGCTTCGGAGCGGAATAAAGTGAATTAGTGTGTTATTAGTGTTTTAAGTTTTAATTTGTGTAAAGTAAATTAAAGTGTTAACTTAGGTAATTTTATCGGCAATTTTTATTGTCACGAACCTCAAGCTCGTAACAATTGGTGTCAGAAGTGGGATAAAATCATGCCGATTTTACCTAAGGAGGAAACGGAGGGTGTCCGTACCCGAAGTCAACGCCAGCAGGAGACGGACCAACGAAGATTTGGTGGTGCAACGTCGCAGGTGTCGGAGGGCCAGCCACCGCCTGCAGGCCCGTCGGTAGCTCCTACATCTGCAGCACCTGACCTCTCATGGTGATGCTGCAAGAGCAGGCTCGCCGACAGGAGGAGCAGGCTCGCCGACAGGAGGAACAGGTCCGTCGGTTGGAAGAGCAGCTGCGGGGTGGACAGGATGAACAGGTCCGCCGACAGGAGGAACAGGTCCGTCAGTTGAAAGAGCAGCTGCGGGGCGGACAGGAGGAACTGGCCCGCTGACAGGAAGACCAAGTTCGTCGTTTGGAGGAGCAGCTGCGGGGCGGACAAGAGGAACAGGCCCGTCGGTTGGAAGAGCAGATGCTCCTCATGAAGGACCTTCACGCTACCTTCGGGAAGGAGATAAAGGAGGTGAAGGATAGGGTTGCTCAGCATGACAACCGCCTGTCGGAAGCTGAAACCCAAATCGCGAAAGCTGAAAACCGAATCGAGAAAGCTGAAACCCGAATCGACCAAGTAAACAATCGGGTTGACAACGTAATGGCTGACATGAAGAAATCACTAGACGAACTCAAACTTGGAGATGGAGCTACAGCTCCCGTAGTAGCTACAACACCTTCGCTACGTGGGTTCAAGGTGCCACCGTTCGACGGTACCTCTTCCTGGTCAGCCTACAAAATCCAGTTCGAGGCTGTTATGAAAGCGAACGGCTGGAATAAAAGTCAGGCCATGACCGCTCTCACACTAGGCCTACGCGACCAGGCCTTAACAGTTCTGGAAGCTCTCGGTAAGGAAGTGACTTATGAGCAACTCCTTGAGGCATTGGAGGTGAGATATGGCGACGCTCACTTGGAACACGTCTTTCGTGCGCAGCTTAAAGATCGTGTGCAGCGCATCAACGAAAGCCTGCAGCAGTGGGCTCTAGAAGTGGAGAAGCTGGTGCGAAAAGCATACCGGTCTGTACCTGCTCTCATTGAAGGGAACCTGGTGCAGACATTCATCGACGGCATCCGCGACCTGGAAGTCAGAGCTGCTGTGAGGCTCGGGCACCACGAGACGCTTAAGGACGCCTTGGCCCATGCACTGGAAGTGGAAGCCGTGCGGCAGGATCATCGTTCCCATCGCGTCAGGGAGGTTGCAGTAGCTACAGTTCGCGACCGCAACAAAGGATACAGCCCAAGGTGCTATGGCTGTGGGGAAAGGGGCCATCTTCGATCCAGCTGCCCTAAGCGAACCGTGGAAAGGAGAGTTGATCGATCTCGAGAGGGTAGTGCAGATAACGGCACTGCCTGGCGGCGACAGGATCATCGTTCACCTCACGCTAGGGAGGTTACAGCAGTTACGGTTCGCGACCACAATAAAAGATACAGCCCTAGGTGCTATGGCTGTGGGGAAAGGGGCCATCTTCGGTCCAGCTGCCCTAAGCACACCCTAGGAAGGGAAGGTGAACGGTCTCAGAAAGGAAGTGCGGCTAACAGCACCGCCCAGCAGCAGCAGGAATACGACTTTAATATCAGACACTGCAGCGGGAAATCTCACGGCAACGCAGATGCATTGTCAAGAAGACCTTGTCCTGAAGATTGCAACCATTGTAGTAGGCAAGAGAGTAAGGAAGTGGTATCCGTGAGGATGCTCAGGACAGACCACCTCAGCAACGGGTGGAAGGACAGCCTACGACATGCACAGCATATCGTAGGCTGTCCTTCCACCTCCTTCCACAGCTGGGATGGATGAAGGCCCGTGCTACCAAGCCTAAGTGGAGGGACGTCTCAGCGAGGAGTTCAACCACGAAAAGCTATTGGGCCCAATGGGACAGCTTGCTGCTTCAGGATGGAGTCCTGTGCTGTAAATGGGACAATGGTCGAGGAGACAGCTGTCGTTTGCAAATGGTTGTCCCTAAAGCTGAAGTGCCGAATGTTCTACAGCTGTGCCATAATGGTCGTTCAAGAGTCCATCTGGGAGTTAAACGAACTCTACTGAAGGTCCGAGAACAGTTTTACTGGGTCCATTATCGTGACGATGTCGAGGATTGGTGTCGTACATGTACAAGTTGTGCGGCTGTGAGGGGACCTCAGACACGGAGTAGAGGAGCATCAAAATTGTACAATGTTGGTGCACCACGGGATAGGACACCCCTTGACATTGCGGAGCCGTCACAGAAAGGCGCAAAGGGGACTCCTAAGATCGTCCATCTGGATCGCTTGGCGCGTAATGCTAGGGACGAGCATGTCTTAGGAGTGGGCAGTGTTGCGTGAATAAGTCAACTAGCGCCATCTAGTGTCAGGAACGAGAGCGATGGGAGCTTTGCATAAAATGACATCACAAATCTTTCAACCGACAGCGCCATCCGAAGAACTAAGTTTCTAGAAAATCTACACTCGAACACTCGTCGCTTTGCGCGCATTTACTTGAATATTCCGGATGCTTCATTGCTAGTTTGTATATATAGGCGCTGCAAGATGCGATCGGGGCAGTATTGGATTTGGGCGAGACAAGCGAAGCTTCGGAGCGGAAGAAAGTGAATTAGTGTGTTTAATTATTAGTGTTTTAAGTTTTAATTTGTGTAAAGTAAATTAAAGTGTTAACTTAGGTAATTTTATCGGCTATTTTTATTGTCACGAACCTCAAGCTTGTAACATTATGGTTGTACAGGAATGGGTTGGCCCGACCGGGGAAGGGCCGCGCTCTCACAGAACACCAGCGTAAAATAGCAGTTTAATACTGCTGTGTTTCGTATGGTGAGTGTCGAGATCCGGAGACCCTTTACTGGAAACGAGGCATTCCATCATAGTCTTCGCGGGTGACAGCACATCTGCGTTTTGATTCTTAAACGAGGATAGGTATAGATGTCAGCCCTTCACAAGTCAACGCCTCCCCCAAGGAATGCATAGTTCTTTTACGCATAGCATAATAGTCAATTTCATTGACACAACTGTATTTAAAAGTTCATTTGTGTTATATATATTTCCACACCTATATAAGTTATTTGTCATCTAATCTGAAACAACAGTGGTCACACTAATGTTACCTACTTTAATTTGAATTACGCGTATAATTGTAACAATTATTATACCTAAGTCTCAACTTAAAACTCTTATTTTTTGTAGTAAATAAAGAGTTTTAAGTCGATAGTGTTTAGTAATGTTATTTTCGCCCATAATCACGATGTCAAAATTATTTTACGGCACGTCTATTACCTTATTAAACATTTCTTTAGAAAAATAGCACGTTGATACATAAAGGTTCGCCACCCCTGTCGTAGTGTCTATGTGCCAGAGCATCCGTTTAGCATCAGGTGGACCGTGTGCTCGTAGGTGTCACCCTTACATTCACAAAAAATAAACTGCTCTATCTCTGTCGTTATCACTATTTATAAGACCTCTGCTACTATTTACACAATAAGATCTCCGCGATGATGCATTAATTTTTATTTCTCTTTTACAGGTAAGTGACAGGCTGGCATTATTCCGACAAATGTGACAGCATTAGTAAAATGTAAGTAAAATATAGGCATGGGTAATACCACTCTTACCCTATATCAAGTCGTATCTATGTATTGGATTTGATTATCTGATATTGAATCTATATATTTCGATATCTACTTATACCGGTTGATATCAAAATAGTTATGTAACTCTGTAACGAAGTCAGAGAGCATTTTTTATGGATTTGGTTTGTTTAGATTAATAAATACAATATATCGTGAAATCTAAGAATTTCCTATTTCCCCTTATTCGCTAACTTGTTTCTAGACATTTATTAGGAGTTTAGGACCTACCTCTATAGAGAGTTGTGTGGTGTAGGTACAATAAGGAGCTACAACGCGGTTGAGCTAAGTTTACAATTGGTGCAGATGACGTAACAACAAAAATAATCCTATAAATAGAATGGTTGTGAACCTTATTTTGTACGAGGATAGGCGTCGCCGGGAGCGCAAATACAATCAATTACGTCGTATTATCACTACTACCACAGAATAAATAACTACTACAAACCCGATTCGCTGTGCTGTTGACAGACAGATTTTAATACATATTTATTTGTAAATAGCGTGCAATTTGGCATTTTCTAAATAATTTGCATGCGAAATTTGGAAACGATTGTAACGTCAAAACACATCTCGTGTTGACATTTATGCGGTTGAATTGACGTGTTAGTGACATTTTAGTGGCTACACGGGCTCCGCCCGCTCTCCCGTTCTATTATGTATGTATTATAGTATTCCATGGTTATAACTAAACACATATTAGACGAAAATTAAGATATGCGTATCGATAGCAAAGATGCAAAGTTTGCATAGCAATCCATACTGACGAGGCTATATATTATGTAGTTATGTAGGTACGCGGGGTTGAGAGAGGGAAACGTAGTGTAGGGGTCTCACATTGCAGTGAGGTGCAAACTTTAACTCTACGAGCACTTTAGGGTTAAGTGCTCGTAGATTTAACTCAACCGAGTTGTATGTAATTGTAGGCGCAAAAATGCATACCGCTTTGATTTTAATTATATGAGCCGCAAACAATACCAGCGTAAATAGCTATAATACATAATGCTACTGTGTTTCGCATAGGGAATGACTAGGACAAGAGACTGTTAATGTAAATACATAGATTCTTCGCCCCCAAGGGTGATAACGCATCGCATACATTCTGATTATCTACAATTATACTGATTTTTTTTAAAAAAATTACATCAACATATTATTAAATTGATCTATAAATAAATAAATAAAAATTTGAATTACCCCTTTGAAAAAATTTTTTTGAACAATTACTATGCCCTTTTGCCCTTAAACCCGTGACCCTGCGAAGTGACAAGGTCAAAGATGCCTTGAATTTCGATAGATTTTAATTTATTTATTTATTTAATTCAAAATTTTTGTTTTTTAGTTTTCTAAAGAACCAGTGCCATAGGCTTCTACTCCGTTCACATGTTACACCCTAATACTATAATAAATACACAGGCACAGCCCACCAGATAGGAACTAGATGATGTGGCCCATATACATCTACATATACATCTACATCTATCTTCGAATAATAATCAAAATGCACATGCGTGTCACCCTGAGGACTAGGAATGCCTCGTATCAATAAAAAGGGTCTCCGGTTCTCTCAACTCACCATACGAAGCAGTGCAGCATTGAACTGCTATTTTACGCTGATAGGTATTCTGTGGGAGCGTGATCCTTCCCGGGTCGAGCCGATACCTGCTACAATCATAATGCAGCTACAGCGTGGCTCTACAACCTATAAAAACAATAGGTATGGTTATAAAATATTAAGTAGCATCAGATTCTACATACTTTATCTACTGATTGGTATAAAGAAGGAAAAATTGAATTTATAATTATATATTTGTATTTATGTCCTGTATCCTGAAACTTTAACATTTAATTTACTTAATATGAAATGGAAACAGTATTAAATGGCTGGTCAATATTTAAGTCAGAAATCTTATGTACTAGTAACCGCAAAAGGTCAATAAACGCTTATAAATTTAAACTTATGACGCATTCGCCGAGTTGAACGTCTTTCGCCTTTAGAGTACTAAAAGATACGGAGAAAGAAATTTCTTTAACTAAAATAATACAGGAATTTATTTATGGAAATAACGCGCCTAATCATCCTTTATGATTTAGTAGTGAGGTGACTGAGTAATGGCGCTGAAGCGTGTTCTTAAGCGGATCCAAAACGCTTTTTTTAAGAAGTAAGATTGACGAACCAACACACAGTGCATTTGATGGTAAGTAGATGCTGTGGCCCATAGACACCTACATCTATATTCTAAACTAAAATAGGAATCAAAATGCTTCGTGGATAATCCTTGAGTAAGTTGAGTAATCCCTGAGGTCTAAGATGGACTGACTATTTACCAGTAAAAGAGTCTCTCTTCATTCACAATACGAAACACAGCATAGAATAAAATAGAATAATTTCTTATTCGATAAAGATTACATGTAAGCAATTCTTATTGAAAGTTATTTTTTTACTTTATCATCCAGCAAGGAACCAACACGAAATGCAGCTGGACTTTATTTAAAAAAAACGTAAATTATACAATACGAAAGGTTAGAAACTATTAACATTTTTTATTTATTTATTACAAGATAATGCTATACCAAAAAGCTCTAGAAACAGCTTGGTAACGACCACGCTCCCAGAGGTTATTGTCAACCACGTATTCTGTATTATAATAACCCATTTTATATGTAATTTTATAATATTTAAATTTGGTAATAGTGAGACGTTACATATTTTCTGGGAGTTTGTTGTGATAGCGTATATATTGAAATACTAAGTCGAGAAAGTGTTATTATGTATTACGATGTTACCTTACGCTGGCATTCTTGTACCATTATTATAACTGCATGCTATGAGTGGCTTAATTCTAAATCACCGCTCTTGAAACTCAATTGATAAAAAATATTGGGGTTCTAAAGTATTATATTTCTTCCCGCCTTATGATTCTATTACCCAACCTACGGATCCTTTTTCTTCGATGGTTTTTCGAGCAGAGTAACCTCATAAGGTAATTGCAAAGATCTACAAAAAATATACATTTCATTAAACTTAGCCTACGGTATAACGTCTAATAATCTCCAGATGGAAACCTCTTTCGCACTGCATGCACGCCTGTTAGTGAAAATCCGTAAAGAAACAGTAAATCTAAGGACTTATGACAGGATGCAGCATTACCACTGCGAGCGATCTGGTTCTCATTCGGCCAGCAGGTTTAAAGTTAAGTAAAAGTAAAGTAAAGTTACAGCATATATACGTCTCACTGCTGGGCACAGGCCTCCTCTCATTTCTGAGAGAGTTTTGGGGCAAGGAATAGTCCGCCGCGCTGCCCCAATGCGTGTTGGCGAACTTCACATGTCTTCGAAATATATTTTTTATTATTCCTCAGACATGCAGGTTTCCTCACGATGTTTTCCTTCACCAGCGAGCACGTGGTAAATCAGCGCTTAAAATTGAAATTAACAATTTCATTGGTGCCGGCGGGGATCGAACCCGGTTTGCTCGCGTATTGTGAAATTTACAGCGAGCGCTAACCATCTGAGCTACCAGCAGGTTTAATATTGGCAAATTTTGTTTTTATTTTTTATTTCATAAAATAAGGATGACCAACAAGCATATAGTTCACCTGATGTTAAGTCATATTAAGTCATATTGTTATAACTAGTTTAAAATTAACCTTATATCAATGTAAAAGGTACTTATATGACATGTTAAAATAGCACGTTGTGTTTACCTGTAATTGATTGTGCATTTAGCTCATAATAGTTTATTACAATGTAACTACTTAAGTTTTTGTAATGTAACAGTCGTTGGTAGACCAAATAAATAAATAAATAAATAAATAAATAAATATTGCCTATAAACACTTACGTCTATCTTCGGTTAGGAATCAAGAAGTAGATGCTTTGTCACAGCTGACGACTAAGATAGAATGCCTCGTTACCTGTAAAAAAGGGTCTCCGGTTCTCTACACTCACTATACGAAATACGTCTTAGACCTTAGGGTTTCTTTTTTTAAAGTTCGCTTGAGGGTAAACATAGGCTACATTTCTCCATTTAGAGACCATCAGATATCATACCCATTAATTAAAAAAATATGTAACACCAATCGTCATTGTGAGGGTTTGAAAGAATCTTCTCGATTATCGGGATTTTCGTGTAAATAATGTTTTGAAATGGATTTTTATATGATAAAATTGTGTGATTTTATGTACTAAATATCTGCGCATTTGAATTATTTGTGAAAACGACGATGTAGGAGATCCGATTTCGATAGAAACCTCAAATCATTTTGTCTGTGTAGGTGCCCTGAGATGCTATTGCCATCAACTGTCAGCTGAGTTAATCTGTCAAATTCTCTCTAAAAAATTACAATATGACCGTAGTTAGAATATGACACATCAGCATGACATTAGGCTGTAAGCAGCGTTGCCGTTTCAGCGCATTCGGCGCTAGATCTGGTGCAATTCTACGGTCTTTAACACTTTTTTAACATCTACTTGCAAAAATATCTAGTAGACTCGATATTTTTAAAAAAGCGCTATAGACCCTCAATTATCGATATTTAAAAAAGCGCTATAGACCCTAGATAGCTAGCACGTAGATATTTAAAAAGCTTTAGACCCTAGAATTACACTAGATCCAGCGCCAAATGCCCAGAAACGGTAACACTGGCTGTAACGTATAGTCCGTTCGCGTTAAGAAAATAGTGAGTCATCGTTGTCCGCCGGCCTGGCCACGCCCCCCAGTCGAGTTCACAGTGATCAGTTGAATAAATTAGGTGAACTAGACAAATGTGCAATAAGGAGAAAAGTTCACTCAATATATTTATTATTTGCTGCATAATAGATTGGCTCAAAGCAAAGGCAAATCTATGGACATGACTTATTTAAAAAAAAATATATTAATCAAAGTTGCCGAAATCGCCCCACAATATAATAAATATTTAATAGATGAGACTGCCAAAAGTAATCGCATTACAATTCTTCGCCTACCGCCTAACCATTGCAAACTTAATCCAATTGAATTGATGAATGAATGAATGAATATACTTTTATTGTACACCACAAACAAATATACAGTTAACAAAACACAAAAAAGATTATAATATTATGTAAGTACAATTTGGCGGCCTTATCGCTACATAGCGATCTCTTCCAGGCAACCAATTGAATTGATTTGGGCAAATAAAAAATTATGTTGGTGCCAATAACTCCACGTTCAAAATGAGTGACATAAAAAAAATTATTAGACGCAATAGCATTATAATAGACGCTAATCGTTGGAAGAAGTGCTGCGACCACGCGATACGCGAAGAAAATGTGAATTTGGGATGACATTTTCTTTTGACAAAATTCTTTCATTTTTTTTTTTATTATTATTACAGCCTTTCACAAGTCCACTGCTGAACATAGGCCTCCCCCAAGTAATGCCACAAAGCACGGTCCTGAGCCACCTGCATCCATCGACTTCCTGCATGTCTTACCAGGTCGTCACTCCATCTAGTGGGGGGTCGCCCTACACTACGCCTACCGGTACGAGGCTGCCACTCGAGAACCTTTCTTCCCCATCGGTTATCGGTTCTTCGAGCTATATGGCCGGCCCATTGCCACTTCAGCTTACTAATCCGTTGGGCTATGTCGGTCACTCTGGTTTTACTGCGGATATCCTCATTTCTGAGTCTATCACGCAGAGAAACTCCGAGCATAGCCCTCTCCATAGCTCGCTGAGCGACCTTAAGCGTCCTCATACGGCCAGCAGTGAAGGACCACGTCTCAGATCCATAAGTCATCACTGGCAACACGCACTGGTTGTACAATCTAGTTTTTAGAGATTGAGGTATACCTGACGAAAAGATATGTCGTAATTTCCCGAACGCTGCCCAGCCGAGTTGAATCCGTCGATTGACCTCTCGGTCGAAGTTGGACTTACCTAGTCGGACTATTTGTCCCAGGTAAACGTACTCGTCAACAACTTCGAGCATAGTGCTCCCAACAACTACCGGCATAGGTGTGACATGGACATTGAACATGATCTTTGTTTTGTCCATGTTCATCTTAAGACCTATCCGTTGGGAGGCACTATTGAGGTCATTGAGCATAGTGCTTAAGTCCTCCAGCGATTCTGCCATAAGGACTATATCGTCGGCAAATCGAAGGTGAGTGATGTACTCGCCATTGATGTCAATACCGTATCCTTTCCAGTCCAGTAGCTTGAAAACGTCTTCCAATGCAGCGGTGAAGAGTTTCGGGGATATAACGTCACCCTGTCTTACACCTCTCTGCAGTTGGATAGGTTTCGAGCTCTGGTTCTGTACTCGGATAGCCATCGTAGCCCTACTGTACAAACACTTCAGCACTTCGATATACCGACAGTCAACTTGGCACCGCTGAAGGGACTGTAGCACCGCCCAAATTTCGACGGAATCAAAGGCTTTCTCATAGTCCACATACGCCAGGCAAAGTGGCAGATTGTACTCTTCAGTCTTCTGTACAATCTGCCGCAGGGTATGTATGTGGTCTATGGTACTGAAGCCTTTTCGGAAACCGGCTTGTTCGGGAGGCTGGAAGTCGTCAAGTCTGCGTGCGAGACGATTCGTAATGACTCTCGAAAACAGCACGTAGACGCGGCTCAGAAGGGAAATCGGTCTGTAGTTCTTTAAGAGAGCGTTGTCGCCTTTCTTAAAGAACAAGACCACCGCACTTCTGCTCCACGCCTCTGGAGTAGTGCCACCATGGAGGACGGAATTGAAGAGCTTCTGAAGGACTACAAGTACCGGTGTTCCACCCGCTTTCAGAAGCTCCGCTGTAATTCCATCCTCGCCTGGGGCCCTGCCGTTTTTAAGGTGCTGGAGAGCCATTCTAATCTCGCTTAGACTGACGTCCGGGATATCATCGGAATAGTGTCGGATAAGACTTGCTCTTGGATCGTTACTCACACTTGCGTGTGGCTCCAACGATGATGTGTACAGCTGCCCATAGAACCTCTCAATCTCACTCAAAATCTCAGGTGTCCCGGAAACGATGTTGCCACACTCAGTCTTCAGCTTTGACAGTTGGCTCTTTCTGGCAGACAGATCTCTGGCAAAGACTTTGGAGCCCTGGTTCCGCTCGATCGCTTCTTTAATACGAGAAGTATTAAAGTTGCGTAAGTCTCGCCGCATGCATTTGGAGATCTGTCTGTTCAGTTGCCTGTATGCTGTCAAATCTGTTGACGATTGCAGCCTCATCTCCCGTCTAACAGCCATGAGATTAAGAGTGTGATCGGAGAGTTTTTGTGTTCTTCTGCGGCGGGTCTTGCAGAACTTAGCTCCGACCGCATGGACAGTTTCCACGAGCTTGTCGTTCATATCGTCCACTGCATTGCAATCTTCTAGGCACTGGAAGCGGTTACGTAACTCGAGCTGAAAGGTTTCGGGATTCTGGATTAGAGCACGAGGGGGACGGAGCGTTGACTTCATTAGACGAGACCTCTCCAACTTAACGTTTAGGTTCAGTGTGCCTCTAACCATTCTGTGATCGCTGCCAGTTTTCACCCTTGCGATCACTGAGATATCACTGAACAGTTGGCGTCTGGTCGTCATAATGAAGTCAATCTCATTTTTTGTCGAACCGTCGGGGCTCGACCAGGTCCACTTCCTGTGGGGCCGCTTCTGGAAGAAAGAGTTCATCATAAAGAGTCCCTCTTTCTCCATAAAGTCGGCCAGCTGCTGGCCCCTTCGGTTCCGTTGCCCTACTCCAAATTTCCCTACCTTCAGCTCACCGCTTTCTCTTGTGCCTAGTTTTGCGTTGAAGTCTCCCATCAACACCGTGTAGTGAGTTTTGGAGGAATGTATGGCTCTGGAAATATCCTCATACATTTCCTCCACCTCCTCATCGGGGTGTGCCGAGGTTGGTGCGTAAACCTGAATGACCTTCAGCGAATACCGTTTGGTGATTCTGAGTATCAGGTACGCGACCCTCGTCGACACACTCCCAATCTTTACAACGTTGTTGACGAGAGACTTGTGGACGATAAATCCGACACCTCCTTGGGACAGATGGTCGCCCTCCCGGTGATAGAACAAGTTGCCGGACTCGAGGATTGCCGTGTCCTCCCCCTCTCTTCGGACCTCGGATAATCCAATAATATGCCAGCGCAACTTGTCTACCTCTTCTTCCAGCTCCAGTATCTTCTCGTCAGTCCTCAGGGTGCGTGCGTTATATGTTGCCAGGTCGAGTCGTCGTAGGTGGCAACCGAACCTCCACCGGAGATTCTTAGCACCCCCTGCCCCGCCGTTACCATGGTCGCCACCGTAGCCAGGAATAGCGGGGCCGCCGGGGACTGGGGGCCGTCTTTTTGTGTATTTATTCATTGGGGGGTATTTGCCGTAGTTGCCACGCTTGGCGAGCGGGTTGGCAACTGTACTGTAATTGTAGAATCTAGCGACACTGATTAGTGATTTAAGTAATTTTAAGCAAATTTGTTTCCATCAAACTTAGTTAAATGTTTGAAAAAAAAAGAATGTTTACTCCACTGTGAATAGACCTTTACCCTGTAGTTGCACTGATGACTCACTATTTTCTTAACGCGAACGGACTATAGTAACTAAATATTTATTCTGTGGTTGTATGGGCATAGATCTCTTTGCTGTTAAATTAAAAAAAACTACCAAACACCTAGTGCAGTAGACAGATAATGCTGTAGCATTCTCTGTCTACGGACTATAAACTCCTTTCAAACTACACATAATTTCTATGTATACATTGCTATGTATGTTCTAACTACAAGTACCAAACCAAACTACATAACCCAACCATCAAACCAAAGTAAATTTTATCACCACATTTTGGTCCCGCTTCCGCTTCTGCTTTTCTCAACACTGTAATCGCTCTTTAATTATGTGGTCGTCTAGTCCAAGATACAATGTATATAAACAGGATACGAGTGTGCATTAACCCGAATTGGCTACTATATGACTAAACTCCCGTCATGATTCCCAGTTGTGTCATAAATTATTATTAAACTGCTGCGTCTGAGGCTCAACTGCTTTAATTATATTGGAATGTTTCCTCAACAAACAGTGTCAACGCTCTAAAATATCTTTTTTTTTACTTTTATCAAACTTTTTAGTTTAGCTGTTTATTCTAAAACTTTGCAACCGGCCTAACATAAATTGCTATTAGCATAAATAACGTCGGTGAATTGAGTCAATTTTTACAAGGTAATTTTTTATTTTTGTACAAGTTAGCGATTTGCCCCTGCTTTGCACGGGTGATATCTAGATTCTAAAACAGCGCCATCTAACTAACTAACTAACTAACAACGCGGTCCAATCCAACTATGCCTATAACCTTCGCGGAAATGCAAGCAATATGTTGACAAAGTTTTACAGCAATATTCTGATGAACGGTATGGCGGCGCATAAAACACGTATAAACAAAAATAAATTTTTATTTATAGGTACTATATTAGACGAAGCTGTAACGAAGAAATTATAATTATAATATATATATTTCATTTGGTGCCTCAAGCATATAATATCAATTACTCAAAAATGTTTGAAAAATATAAGTATATATCATAAAAACAATTATGATAGTACAGTATCAACAAAAACTAACACAGTAGTTAGATACGGGTGAACACAATTTTAATTTAGTTCACAAATACTCGTTTTATCGTTTCAAGAAAATATTCAGCAAGAGCGTTTTTAGGACTTTTAGTGCTATCATTAAAAAAGTTAAGTTGGGGGCTGACTTCTTTCCTAAAATACCGTCACTTAAAACTTACTACGCCATTGTTAATCTATATTGCGCATTTATAAATGCCTACTTCTAGTTTTAACTATGAAGCTCATTACAGGACCATTGTTGAACAATATCTAACAAAGGTCATTACGCAGTCATAGCACGAGGCTGAGTCATCCCTCATCTATCCATTCTTTAACTCCTTTATACTGGAGGGTGCGTTGCGTGGTTACTAATCAAGAACCTTTCTTCCCCATCGTCTTTTAGATTTTTATTTACTTATGTAAGCCTTTACCTTTACAACTTAATTAATACCGCTTGCGGCTCTGCTGGAAAAGTACACAACTAGTACACACACACAAAAAAAATTATCTTATTATTTACATTTATGTGGGTATACATGTTATATATACACATTTTATACGTGGTAGAGCCACGCTGCAGTTATATTATGGTTGTAGCATGAAAAGGTCGGCTCGACCGGTGAGAGACCGCACTCTCACAGAATACCAGCGTAAATTAGCAGCTTAATGCTGTTGTTTCGGAGACACGTTTTACTGTAATCGAGGCATTCCCTCTTAGTTCTCAAGGGTGACAACGGATCTGCATCTTGATTCTTAATCGAGGTTAAATGTATATGTCAATGCTCTATCAGTCACTTATCATCAGGTGGACTGTGTGCTACTAAAATCGACCAAAATATTTTTATCAACTGTTAAAATGTCGTCGATAAAGCAGCGCCCTATTGACCCTTTATTATTTGATCGACTGATGGAGAACTAATCGTATCACGGAGTCATCTATTCAAACAAGGCTGTAGTTTTTAAGTTATAAGAAAGTGATCATATTAACCGGATGGCCATTTTACCCGCACGTAGACGTACTATATTTATTAGAATTACATAACAACTCTCTTTTAATCGATTTCACCATAATTCGAAAATATTTGCCAATGCAGTAGGCACGATTGTACGAATTTACAAATAAGACATTGACATTCTAGGCAGAAGGACCGTAATATGATAATTTATTATAGCTATCATCATACGGTCTTGTCTTCTAAATATTGTAAAGATTTTTTTATCGTTTAATAAATCATAGTTTATTCAGATATTTAGTAAAGTTCTTTAAAAATTATTGTCTTTTGTATTTGTTTCAAAGAGAGAGTACCTGTATAAAAATGCTTGTAGAGAGCCATTTATCGTAAATAAAATTTAACGCCATCTATATTTTTTGTGTAATACTACGTACATTAACCTCACCAGATAATGTTTCTGACGTTTATTAAGAGATGTCCCTCTACTAGGGATATGATTATAAAAAAAATATACCCAATGTGAAAAGTATATAATCCTTATAATCTTATCGATTCGTTTAAATAGAATTTTATAGAAACCTACTTCATATTTTTGGTGCAATAATAAAATTGCGAAATAATTAAATCCAGAAGATGTTGAAGACTTAGAATAATAAAGGTTGAAGACAACTATAATTTTTAACAAAGACATTTAAATAGGTAGGTAGTAGTAATATATATATATATATATATATATATATATATATATATATATATATATATATATATATATATATATATATATATATATATATATATTTAAATCTCTTTGATTTTTAATTATCGCCGCAATATTTTTCAGTAGTTATTAATCCGTTTTCACTGAAAAGAAAGTGATGTAAAAAAGAGAATTCAGCAGACTTCACGGTGCGGTGCTCGGACACAGTCGAATGGATAATTTTTTAATGCGAATTCTTCTTAGATTTTTTTAAATAAAAGAATGTTTAATCCAATTTCACCAGAAAAAACCAATGCGTTTCGAGAAAATAAACTCTGGTTCTTGTAGTATCTAGGTTCCAATAAAAATAAAAGTGTGATCACAAACAAAAATGTAGGCTATTTTGTTTATTCTATTGAGCAAACTCATGACGCCATCTTGCGTCATCGTGTTGTACTAACGCTGTCGATGCGAAAGTATTTTAATTTTTTCCCACAATTTCTCTCGATGGATTGGTTTTACAATAAAACGGAGCACGAAATTCAGAAAGCTATTTTTGTTTTTATCAAATTGATATCACTAACCATAGATAGTATACTATATCTACATACCGTTAGTCTACTCCAGAACTTGGCCTTCCTCATTGATTTCGTCATAGGGAGATATTTCCCAAAGTTGCTACGCTTGGCAAGCGATATAGCAATCGCAGTTTTTTATTTTTGCTGTTTTGAAGACGCTGCTGCTCATCTCCTAATTTTTAACACTCTGTCGTCTTACGACGTAATATGTTTGATGAGTCATGTTCTAAATACTATGTTTTTTTTATAGGATAGGGTGACAAGCGAGCACACAGTCCACCTGATGGTAAGTGGTTGCTGTGGCCCATAGGCATCTACATCTATCCTCGATTACGAATCAAAATGCGGATGCGTTGTCACCCGTGAGGACTAAGATGGAATGCCTCGTTTCCAGTAAAAAGGGTCTCCGGTTCTCTACACTCACCATACGAAATACAGCAGCATTAAGCTGCTATTTCACGCTGGTATTCCGTGAGAGCGTGGTCCTTCCCCGGTCGAGCCGACCCATTCGTGCTACAACTATACTACTAATATAACTGCAGCATGGCTCTACCACGTATAATAAAATAAAATGTAGAACATCACTAAGTAACTAACGAATGATCTGATAGTAAATGGCTACTGCAGCTCATGGATTGCATTTGGACCTGCACCAAAGACTATAGAAGCGATGTCACCATTAAAATTAAAATTTTTGTGACTGTGCTCCGGTCGTGTGTCCTGTTTAGGTTTGCCAGACCAGAAGACCAAAATATCTGGACAAATTTTCTAAAAGTCGGGATCTGGACTCAGTAAAAAAGAATTTCCAGATCTCTACACTCACCATACAAAACACAGCAGTATTAAGCTGCCATTTTACGCTGGTATTCTGCAAAGCTTGGTCCTTTCACGGTCGAGCCGACCCATTCGTGCCACAACCATAATATATCTGCAGCGTGGCTCTACTAATCTTAACGAATTGTCTGAAGTTGATTACGTTTTATAGTTTAAAATGCCTACTCAAAGGGGCTGGTGGGTTCAACTTCTACTCAAAGGAGATGACTCAACTTGGTTAGGCCTTGTTCTGGAAATTGTAACAAATCTCGTGCGGTATGTCAGAATCTAAAAAGCAACTTTTACCAATAATCAGGGCGTAGGCAAGTATTGACAGTAATGAGTTACGGAGCCGAAATGTGGTACTTCACTCCTGGACATATGAAATAGCTTTTTTCTTATCTTTTTTTCTTTTCTTCTACCAGCCTTAGGTATTGTAGCGGCGCTGTCGTCGCGCCACTAGCGAAACATACCGACACCACCACCACACGGCCACAGTGGTAACCCCGACGTGATCTGAACACACTGCAACTAACAACCTTCGGAAACTTCAAGCTTCATCATCGTCATGGAAGACCCCACCCATTCGCTCCCGAGCAGATATCGTCTGCAGTCTTCATATCCTGCAAACCAGCTAGCTTCACAAGGTTCATCGCAGCACTGGAATAATAATGCTTCCTGTTCCTTCAAGCTACACTCTGCGCTACAGTGTTCGGCACGGCTCTGAGTTTTACTGCTCGCCTCTGCTTCATGACTCTCTCGCAGATTACTTGCCTTCTTCTCGACTCACCGCAGACTACAAGGCAATCTCCTGGCATTTGTACATTCGTCGGCAACGACGCTGCACTATCGATCTCCGGTCTGAGCCACTAGCGAAACACAACGAAGCTTAAATCGCGCTATCAACGTTCCGAATCATAAACAGTATATATAGAACAGCTCCGAACTATCACACGGAGCGTTGGCTGCTCCCCGGGCATAACACCTTGCCCGGCGGGAGATCTCCCCTTTTTCTACCAAGGCCACAGGTATAAATAGAACTTAGACAATTGTCCATCGTTCTGAATATATCCCCATGCAAAACTTGCTTGCAGATTTTCACCAGATAGGGAAGAAGGATATCGATACCCCTCTGTAGTTGGATGGAATTATTCCATCCTCCCCGCTTGTTTTAAATGGTTTAAAGGAGTCAACAGTCCACTGCACCAGGTTTGGCCTTATTATCGTTGCAGCCCTAAACCAGTCCTTATTACAAGGCCTTCGTAGGGCTCTGAAAGAATTCAAGGCAGAAGTCTTTTGTGACCCTGGGAAATGGGTTGACGCTAGTAATTCCAATGTTTCTGTTTCACTATTATTGAAGTTACCATCAGGCTTTTTAAGAAGCCCGATCTGATGAGGTTTAGCTTTCGATAGCATCTTGTGTAGTCTTGCACTGCGAGGCAAAGACTCATATTCCTCGCATAGCTTCCTCCACGATGCTCTGTTGGCTTTCCTAATTTCTTTATTATATCAGTTAGGGCTGCACTATAAATATCCCACTCTTTGGTTTTCTTAGCCTTATTAAATAGTTTCCTTGTCTTTTCCCTATTTTTTTAGCTTAGTATTCCACAGAGGAACTTTTCGTGTTGAGTTCTTGGTTTTGACGGGACAGCTGTCCTCGAAGGCTTCATGGATACTTACGGTTACTGTTCCGTTTTTTTTTTTTTTTTTTTTTTTTATAGAAGAGGGGGCAAACGAGCATGCGGCTCACCTGATGTTAAGTGACTACCGCCGCCCATGATCAACCGCAACACCAGGAGAATTGCGGGTGCGTTGCCGGCCCTTTAGAAAGGAGTAAGCTCTTTTCTTGAAGGTCCCCAGGTCGTATCGGTCCGGAAAAATCGCCGATGATAAACTATTCCACAGAGAGGTTGTACGTGGAAGAAAACTCCTTGTGAAACGTACAGTGGTGGACCGCCAAGCATCCAGATGGTGTGGATGGTATTGGGACGTTTGCCGTGTCGTGCGTTCACGAAATTTGGCGGCTGGGATTAATCCGAACAATTCCTCAGAGCACTCCCCGTGATAGATGCGATAAAATACGCAAAGAGATGCAACATCTCTTCGCAACGCCAGTGAATCGAGCCGATCGGAAAGCACTCGGTCGTCGACGATTCGAGCCGCTCTGCGCTGGATGCGGTCAAGTGGAAGGAGCTGGTACTGGGGAGCCCCAGCCCAGAGATGGGAACAGTATTCCATGTGCGGCCGAACCTGCGCCTTGTAAAGTTGCAGGCGGTGTGCCGGCATGAAATACTGTCCCGCTCTGCTGAGCACGCCAAGCTTTTTAGAGGCCAATTTGGCCTTCCCTTCCAAGTGACCACGAAACTGCACGTCACTCGATATGTCGACGCCGAGGATTCCGATACTGGCTGAGGCAACAAGGGGAGTGCCTTGAAACTGAGGGGATACGACAAAGGGGTTCTTTTTAGCGGTTAACGCGCAAACTTGTGTCTTCTGGGGGTTAAACTGGACTAGATTTAGTCGTCCCCAATCCGAGACTCTGTTCAGCAAAGACTCGATTTCAGACACAAGTTTGTCCCGGCACTCGGAGACGTTTTCCCGAGAAATATTGGCTCGGCCGGTGTAAAGAGCATCACCAGTGCTGTCATCTGCATAGCAATGAATGTTACGGGTATGCAACATATCATTGATATGCAGAAGAAACAGCGTTGGCGATAGCACGCAGCCCTGTGGAACACCAGCATTAATAGGCTTGCAATCGGAGCTTGCACCGTCTACAACGACCTTGATGCTCCGATCTGCAAGAAAGCTGGTGATCCAATTGCACAATTTCTCGGGAAGCCCATAGGAAGGGAGCTTCGAAAGAAGCGCTTTGTGCCAAACCCAATCGAAGGCCTTCGCAATGTCCAAACTAACGGCCAATGCCTCCCCCTTGAACTCTACTGCCTCCGCCCATCTGTGAGTGAGGTAGACCAGAAGATCACCAGCTGACCGACCACGGCGAAAACCGTATTGGCGGTCACTAATCAGCTGGTGATCCTCAAGGTACCTCATAAGCTGGCAGTTTACAATGGACTCCATTGTTTTGGAGAACAAGGAGGTGATGGCGATTGGCCGGTAGTTGGACGGGTCTGAGCGGTCGCCTTTTTTAGGGATCGGGTGGACGAAAGCCGTCTTCCACGATTTTGGGACTACGCCTAGGGAGTAGGAGTACCGGAAAAGACGCGTTAAAACCGGTGCCAACTCTGGAGCACACGTCCTCAGCACAATTGGGGGGATTCCGTCAGGCCCACTCGACTTGTGGATGTCCAGGGAGAGGAGTGCTTTGCGAACCGAGCGCTGTGTGAACTGCACTTCCGGCATGGAGCACTCACACCGCGGGATGGTCGGCGGCGTACTCCCCCCGTCATCGAGAGTCGAGTTAGACGCAAAGAAGGAGCCTAGAAGATCGGCTTTCTCCTTTGCAGTATGGGCCAGTGAGTCGTCCTCCCTGTGCAGAGATGGAAGAGATGGCTGACAGAAATTCCCCTGGACAGCCTTGGCGAGAGACCAGAATGCACGGGTTCCAGAAGGAAGGCGAACTAGTTTCACGCCAATTCTGCCTATGTGCTCTGACTTTGCCTTGGCAATGACTCTTTTGAAGGACCTAGAGGCGGAATTATACTTCTTTTTTAGAGCGCTGGTGTTTACATCCCGGGACGCTGATGCATCAACCCAGGCTTGGTAGCACTCCTGCTTATAGCATGATGCTATTTTACAGGAGCGACCAAACCATGGCTGAGATTTGCCTCCAATGGGCACCACAGAGGAAGGAATAAAAAGTTCCATACCCTGAAGTACCACATCAGTAACAGAATCCGCAACAACGTTGGGATCATCCGGCGAGAAGCAAACCCGCCCCCAAGGGTAGGATGCAAAGAAAGACCGCATCCCATCCCAATCGGCTGACCTATAGTGCCAAACACGGCGGCAGCCTGCAGAATGCAACCGCGATTTCAGCGTGAGTGGCACAACACTCCGGATCAGACAATGGTCCGAGGAGCCTAAAGGGGCGTCGACGGAAATCTGATATCCGTCCGGGTGAGAGGTCAGCAGAAGGTCCAACAGGGAAGGTGCATGATCCTCCACATCTGGAATCCGCGTAGGCGAAGTAACCAGTTGTGTCAGACCATATGCCAAGGCAAAATCATGAACAGATCTCCCCGCATGATCGGTTAAACGTGAACCGAGCCATTCGGCGTGATGGGCGTTAAAGTCGCCGAGGATCACGATCTCTGCGGAGGGGATCTGCTGTAGCAACGAATCCGCAGCCATTTGGACGTGGTCGAAGAGTCGGTCTGCTTCGGCATTACCGCTGTGGGACCTATAGAGGCACCCGTAGACGCGCGGATGGTCGTCGCTGTCTACGCGTAGCCAAAGGATGGACAGGTCCGAACCTTCAAGTCTGCCGAGGCGTCGAGAACAGATGTCCTCTCTGACGTAAACGCAAACTCCAGCCCGAGGCACAAAGGAGTGTTCCAGTTTGTACCCCGGGCAGGAGAGATACGAAACATCAGCCGGAGAGGACACCTGCGTCTCGGTCAGAAAGAGCAGAGCCGGCCTCGCCGTCTCGAGATGGTAGTGGACGGCGTTTAGGTTGGAGTGAAGTCCCCTGATATTGCAGAAATTCACGGACAGCGTGGCAGGGGTCGCCTTGGTCTTGTTGCTCCGTTTGCCCCGAGCAGTTGTAGTCTTGAGCGGAATTTCGCCCCCCCTAGAATACGCGGGGCAGCCTGAGCACCCACGCTCAGAAGTGAAGAAACATGGTCGTGGATGCTCAGCGAGGGATTCTCCAGGGGTGCTGGTACCCTCCTGGGGTAGTCTATCTTTATTTAATTCCGCTACCATGTTGATGGGGGGGGGGGGATTTGGGCCTCCGGCCACCTGCACTCACCAAACGAAACGCGGAAGCAGAACTTCCACTTCACGCCGGTATTCTGTGAGGTCGTGGTACCACCCCGGTTTGAGCCGGCCCATACGTGCAACAGCAAAGCTGCCGCATGGCTCTACCACTGTTAAAATTGCTAACTCCAGACCTTCAATCGTTTTGATGCTTTTAGGAAACGTTTCCAAATTCCTCCTCAGGCTATCTCTGTAGATATACCATCAGGTCGTTTTTGGATCACTAAAAGCAACGGTTTCATAGGTTGGTGATGCTCCAATCACAAACTTAATGTGTTTGTGACCAGACATCGAGTTTTCACTACTAACATGCCAGTCATTTATGTGCCTGGACATGTTATTGGTAGCAAAGGTTATGTCTAACACTTCTTGCCTAGCACGCGTTACAAAGGTTGGTGTACACCCTAAGTTTAGGCTTACCAGGCGGTTGGAGATGAGAAAATAATAAAGTAACACACCTCTTTCGTTGATGTTTGTGCTTCCCCAGGCTGTGTGGTGAGTTCACCACAAGTTCGGCGTTGTTTTTTCGGAAGAACTCGCTCTAAGTCGATGAGAGGATCTGCGTTCTCTCCAGGAAGATAGGCTGAACAAATGATTGTGGTTCGGCTGCAGACGTGCCCTCCACTTCACGGCTTGTCCCAGGTTGGAGCGCAGTGTTGCAGGGTATTGGTGAGGCTGAAAGAGCCTCTTCAAACATTCAGATAGTTCCATTAAAGGAGTTTTTTCGTTGTTGATTGTAAAATGTCGATTTTCGTCCATTTTGGTCCCACGATTAGCTAGGGAAATAATCAGACACCCTCGGCAGAGCCCTGCATGCCGAGGGAAGGGCTAAAATACTATACGAGTCGCCCTGGTCTCAGGTAGGCACCGTTTGCAACTTGACTCCCTCCAGCGACGCATCCTTCGGCACGGTACATTTGACATCTTGGATTGGGTTAGGATAGGAAAAAGGGGTGGGATAAAACAAAAGAAGAAGAGGATTGTCTGAGTGTTTCTGTTATGTTTGTTTCCTATTGAACCAGACCAAATAACAGGCAGCAACCACGTGAAAGAAGAACTGTTCTGACTTGCCCTGGGGATCAACACGAGCTGCGCTCTCCCCCAGAGCCGTTCGCCAGACTGCTCGCCGGAGAAGAAAGCAGAATAGGTGTTAATATAGTCCTACTTATAATATCAAAAGCTTAGGAGTAGACTCACCCGTGCCTATGAAATAGCTTAGTCACTCGAGTAAAAAGCCGTGTAGATACAGATTTACGGCTCCGTGGCGCAGTGGCTTAGCAGTGAGTTCGAATCCGTTTATATGGCGTACAAGTAATTGTTCCGGGTCTGGAAGTTTGTCCTAGTGAAATTTATGTATATAAACTGCTCACGATACAGGAGAAAATCTTAGTATGAAGGTAAAATTGAGATGAGTCAGGGCTGTTCTTTTACGGCGTTCTTTGGAGGAGGCATAAATAAATTATAATGGTACAATATTTAAAACATGTTAGTTTCTATAAGAATTTGATATTTATGAAAATTTTGATAATTTAGAATGTAGGTTGTAGCAGTGTTAATGAGAGACGAGTCTCATCTAGGATTTTGATTAGATTATTCGCATTAATTGGCTATTTCTACTAAATATAAATTAATGTCGTTTAAGCGGCTCCTACCTACGAGCTACATCACTAGTTATTAGGACAGGATTTAATACATTCAGGAGTGTATTTTGGTACACTACCTCTCATTATTACTTAATGTACGATTATCTACTTCCGTTCTTAATTAATTTTAATTAATCTTTTAAATAAGTAGGTCCTTTCTATTATCATGACTCATGGCCTCTTTTTTGAACACTCATGCAAACGACCTCGTTAACTAGATACGCACACAAATGTTTCCAAAAGAGGTTACGTTTACTTCCATCATTCTTATTTGCATTCATTTGTATTGTAAATTAAACATTACTTAGAAGGTAACTTAAAAGACAAGCAATGTTTAAAAAATTTCCTATTAATTCCTAAACGTTCCTATTAAGATTATAACAAATGGTAACATTAAAAATTTTGTACAACCGACTTTAATATAAGTACTTAAATAAAATGAGAACATCATCAAATTATTGGAAGTCAATTCAATAAATACGCATTATTAAGGATAACTCAAAAACTATATTGGTTAGATTTTGATCAAATTTATATGAAACCACATGAGAAGTACCTACCAACTTTCAAATAAAACAAAGAATGCAAAGAATTGTCAAAATCGGTTCACCTAGAAAAAAGTTCTGAGGTAACACGCCATTGGTTTAATAACTGAATGTAACACGCATAAAGATACAGTCGAATTGAGAACCTCCTTCTTATTTGAAGTGGGTTGAAAAAGTAGGTATCTAAGGTTTTTCACATCGTACAAGACAAACTTTACATAGAAAAATTATATAAGTACCTACTTAAGTAAACAATATCTATAACACATAGAATTATGAGTCATAGGCATCGATCACTATAATTAGTTAATTAGTGATCGATGTTCATAGGAATGTTAATTATCTTATCACTATAATTAAGTACTATTAGATATTCGTTGTTTTCGTGGAATAAATAATTAACTTTGGCTTAAGTAAAAAAAAATTGTTATGTAATAGGTTACTAACGACAAATCGTAATGTTTTGTTATAAAACTTTTTCTAGGAACTAGGAAGGGATATGCCCAAGGATATTATACCATTAATATTACGGGATCCATTTTACGTAATCATCATCATCATTACAGCCCTTTACAAGTCCACTGCTGAACATAGGCCTACCCCAAGGTATGCCACAAAGCACGGTCCTGAGCCACCTGCATCCATCGACTTCCTGCATGTCTTACCAGGTCGTCACTCCATCTAGTGGGGGGTCGCCCTACACTTCGTCTACCGGTACGAGGCTGCCACTCGAGAACCTTTTTTCCCCAACGGTTGTCGGTTATTCGAGCTATATGGCCGGCCCATTGCCACTTCAGCTTACTAATCCGTTGGGCTATGTCGGTCACTCTGGTTCTACTGCGGATATCCTCATTTCTAAGTTTATCACGCAGAGAAACTCCGAGCACAGCCCCCTCCATAGCTCGCACTTGCTTTTACGTAATACATATAGCGAAATAGTAATTGAACGATCGTGGGTCATAGTGTCAACCATAGATATAATATACTTTTTATAGGTGTCAACCGTAGGTTTCGACCACAGAAATCTAAATAATAATGCCTTATTATTTAGATTTCTGTGGTTTCGACGCACCTTCATAGTGTATCGGACTCGAATCTCTAGGATGGTAAACACAATGATGTATAAACTTATAGATACGTTGTCCGCACTCTAAAATGGCAACATGAAATGAAGCCAATTGGCCACATCGCGCTTAGTCACGCACCAACCTGTCGCGCGACGCTACGTTTGCTTTTAATTTATTATATCGTGATTCGTGTGTGTAAACCTGTGCAAAACATAAAGAAAACATGCCGTCGTGTGTTTTCAGACGATGTACAAATTATACCCCAAAAGTTAAAGACAAAAATGTGTCATTTCATGCGTAAGTTCACAAAACTACCTATTTTCATTTCATTTTATTCGACGACGTTGTCGTTGTCTAATGGCGGCCGGCGCATGCAGCTAGTAGCCAAGCAACAGGCATCCCGCCGTACCTACTGTGTCATATTTTCTTTCTCTTTCTTCACGCGTATAAGTAGTTCTAGTATTTTCGCCGTTTTTAAGTGCCGCGATGTTCGTTCATGACGTGTCTATATATAATACGTCATTGGGTAAACATATATAATATATTTAAGGTATTATTTATTATACATTATTACACAAGGCAAAAAGCAATGAATGATTCCAACTAAATTCCATGAGAGCTGCGCAGGCATGGTAATATTATTTAGCGCAGCGTTAGTAGGTAGGTAGGTATATATGCCACCGCAAAAGTGTTACGTGGATAGATATCATATTTATTTAATTAAAAAATACAATGAGCATACTGTATGACACAAACACGCACATGTTTACATTCTCTGATTTGCATATCAATAACAAGTGAGCATAACATCCAATCAACACAATGAGAAAATAAGCAAAATAAATTATAAAGCTATAATAAGCCCCACAACACTCGCACAAACGTGCATACAGTCCACCTTCTCTAGTATATATTCAGTAATCTATGGTCCACCTGATGGTAAGTGGATGATGTGACCCATAGACATCTACATATTTTTTTATAGGATAGGGTGACAAACGAGCACACAGTCCACCTGATGGTAAGTAGTTGCTGTGGTCCATAGATTTATCTACGATTACGAATCAAAATGCAGATGCGTTGTCACCCGTGAGGACTAAGATGGAATGCCTCATTTCCAGTAAAAAGGGTCTCCGGTTCTCTACACTCACCATACGAAACACAGCAGCATCAAGCTACCATTTCACGCTGGTATTCTGTTACAGCGTGGAACTTATCCGGTCCATTAGCCACTTAGCCGACCCATTCGTGCTACAACTATACTACGAATATAACTGCAACATGGCTCTACCACGTACAAAATATATCCTCGAATAAGAATCAAAATGCGTTGTCACACCTGAGGACTACGATGAAATGCTTGGTTTCCAGTAAAAAGGGTCTCCGGTTCTCCACACTCACCATACGAAACCCATCAGCATTGCAATGCTATTTCACGCTGGCATATTTTATAGGATAAGGGTGACAAATGAGCACACAGTCCACCCGATGGCAAGTGGATGCTTTGGCCCATAGACATCTACATTTAACCTCGATTAAGAATAAGAATCTAAATACAGATGCGTTGTGACCACTGAGGACTAAGATGAATGCCTCGATTCCAGTAAAATGGGTCTGTGGTTCTCTACACTTACCATACGAAACACAGCAGCGTCAAGCTGCTATTTTACGCTATTCTGTGAGAGCGTGGTCCTTCCCCGGTCGTGCCGACCCATTCGAGTTAAAACCATAATATAGCTGCAGCATGGTACCGATAAAAATCGAAAGTGGCCGTCGTATTAGAAGAAAACCTCACTTCTTTAGAACTCTATGGGAAGTGTGAATTTATAAGTTTCAATCCTTTTGGAATGACGTTCAAAGTAATAAAATAATATATTCAAATCACACACGTGTATTTTATATATAGATGGGAAATTAATTTCGTATATGCGGTGACTACGCAGAAATAGGGAATAAATAGTACTGCGTACCAGAATTAACTCGTGAGCACGTTTTAAACATGTAAACAATAATATTTTGCACTCCTCTTTGTCAAAGAGTCTTTGCATTCGCTTTAGTTTATTTAAAAAATGAATCAAATTATTGCGAGCACCTCGTAAACGTTTCCTGGAATCCTACTTTCCGCTAATGTCTAAGAATAGTTTTCTAGTCTACACGTGTACAATTGCGCGTTTTGCTTCAACTACGAATATGTATTTCTTTTCGATTCGTATGATAGCCAGTCGTTTATTTTTTTTAAGTCATAGGTAATTAAATGTTCTGTAAAAATCGCCGTATAGTAGCGGCGTTACAGATATAATGCACTACTCCATATTATCATCCCGGGGATGTCGTAAGAGGTGATGAAAGGCAAATTAATAAAATACTGCGGTTAGCCTACCTAGCAGATATGTTGTCAAATATGCTCTAATGATCATTTTTACGTGGCAGAGCCACGCTGCAGCTATAGTTGTAGCATGAATGGGTCGGCTCGACCGGGGCAGGACCACACTCTCACTGCTGCTACTGTGTTTCGTATGGAGAGTGTAGAGAACCGCAGACCCTTTTTTACTGGAGTCGAGGCATTTCATCTTAGTTATCAGAGGTGACAACGCATTTGCATTTTGATTCTTAAAGTAAAAAGTAAAGTTACAACCTATATACTTCCCACTGCTGGGCACAGGCCTTCCCTCATATCTGAGAGGGTTTTAGGGCAAGGAAGTGTCCGCCGCGCTGCCCCAATTCGTGTTGGCGAACTTCACATGTCTTCGAAATATATTTTTTTTCTTATTTCTCAGACATGCAGGTTTCCTCACGATGTTTTCCTTCACCGCCAAACTCGTGGTAGGTAAATCAGCACTTAAAATTGCAATTAACAATTTCATCGGTGCCGGCGGGGATCGAACCCGGTTTGCTCGCATGCAGTGATATTTACAGCGAGCGCTAACCATCTGAGCTACCAAGGCTCATTTTGATTCTTAATTGGTGATAAATGTGGAGATCGGGTGGACTGTGTGCTCATTTATCACCCAATGCTATAAAAAAAAACCTATATAACTTGGCCATAACCGCAATCATCTTTGAACTAATTTCGAAGTCATAACAATAAACATAATTAATTTATCGTTTTAAATGTACCAATGATAGCCTCAATAGACGATCTATCGCCGTTTTGTTATCAAAAGATTAATAATGCGTGTCGGTTGGCTGAGTAATGGGTTAATGAATAGTGATAAAATGTTAAAGATGAAAGTAGACAACAAAGGAAACATTTGAGTGTCATCGCCATGTTTTAGCCTCAGAACAAAGAAATAAAGATGGCGCGCTGGGAGCAAAAACCGTGCTCCTGCTCAACTCAAGGTGTAGGAACACGCACGCACGTACGTATTATACTACATCTAAAATCACTTGTTAGCACCATAACTTACAACACTGTTTTAGGCTCATATGTAGCGTCCAGTAGGCAAGTTTTACTGGCTGAGAAGAAAAGAAATATGAAGGAGTGCATGTCAAGAAGTTAAGAAAAGTTGGTACGCTACGACTAACTTCCTTTTTTGGTCTCCGACTTTAGTAAACTGACTTTTCTATCCCAAAATGTTCTTAGTAATCAGGAAATGTTTGATTATGTATGAAACATAAATGAAACAAAAAGGTTGCTAATTTCAAAAATGTTAAATTAGTAAATTCAGCAATGGGTCGGCTCGACCGGGGTAGGACAACGCTCCAACGCTCCAACAGAATATCACCGTAAAATTGCTACTGTGTTTTAGTATGGTGACTGTGGAGAACCGGAGACATTTTTACTGGAAAGTGGAAACGAGGCATTATATATTTGTCTTCAGGGGTGACTATGACAATTCATCTGCATTTTAATTCTTAATCGAGAATGGATGTAGATATCCCATGGACCACAGCATCCATTTACCATCAGGCGAACTGTTTGCTTATCACCCCTACCTATTCTATATATTATATAAAATAAAACAATTAATCACTACGCTTAAAGCTTAAACCATTGATTTCTTATATAACTCAATGGCATAAACTAAAAAGTAAGACCTTTTATTAATCTGGTCACTACGTAAAAACGTCATGTCTAGCGTCATGGTAGCTCTTCTGCTATCCTTAAACCTAATTAATTACGGGGATCGGGAATGATTTACGAGAAAATGAAGATGGTGGATTACGCACTTCATTTTACATACCGTTACTTATATAAAAATATTAAAAAATAAAAAATATAGTAATCCCATGAAATTGTTATGAAATGTTTAGAAACACATTATTTTCTTTATTTTTCTCGTAATCAGTCAGAAGATTACTCAGCTTGTTTTGTTTTTTGCCTTGCCTGTTTGCGATTCGGTATTGCTACGTCACGTCACGTCTCACGTCACAAAGGAAAACTTCGTGTCTGTTCTAGAATGATCGGTCAGATATAGCCATCTTTTTCCCTTGCACGTAATAGAACGAGATAAAGAAAAAAGTTCACAAACTTCGGGCTTCGGCTTTCGTCTGTTCGGGCCTCGGGTTTCGTCGTTTCCGTACAATGAACGTTTATTGATCGACGTACTTCATGTGTATAAAAACGGCCGACCCTCCTCCCGCACTTCATTTACAAGAGACTTGAAAAAGGAACAAGACGTGTGACTAAAGTTCACGTGTGATCATTTTACAATTAATAAATATAATTAAAGCTGCTGATTTGGAAATACTAGTTCTTGGATAAATTTTTGTTAATTGGTAAGTACTCTTACATTTTCTTTTAGATTTGCAACATAGACATTGTATGGTTTTGGTTGAAATGCGTAGTTTTTATCGAACGCCATTTTGTCTGACGTGGGATTTGTAAAACATGTAATGCAAATACATAAATAGTTTATGTAGTCTTTGTTTTCAAGAAATGTAGTATATCTAAGCCTAAAATATCAACTACAGTTTCACGGGTTAGATTGACATATTTTTTTAAATTTTTACATTCGGTATTTTATGTAGGTCATTTGGACAATACTTCATTATACATAATAAAAATTTTACAACAATTTGTTATTATTGCTACTATGATATAAATAAATTTCTTTGTACTTGTAAAATAACCTTTGATTATTACCTAAATATTATCGGAGACAATAGACATGGGTGGAGCCGTAGTCTTTATTCTCCGCCATCTTAGATATTGGGATCTTTTGTTCCGTAGATTTATTTTACATTTGAACAGTATTTATAAAAAATAATGAAGTATTGACGTCAATATCAACAGTGAAATAATAATGTGTATAATGTTAAATTAGTCATCAAAATATTTAATAATATAAACAAATTTGCCAATAGAATATTTTTGTTATTAGATCAAACAAACAGCTGATGCAATAATGCATGTTACGTAAACTCAAAATATCGTTAAAATTTATCGATTTCCGGTCAGGAATTATTGCCTATAATATCACGGAAGTAAATGTCTGTATTTATTAGTAAAGACATCACCAACCTAACAGCTATAGTTATATTTTCTTTGTTAGATTATTGTTGACCAATGTTTGTGATTTTTTTTAAATGTCATCATCTAAATTATAAAATCTGTTGTCATACATAAATGTAATCTTGTTTTTTTTTTCTTTTACAGAACAATATGCAGATTTTTGTGAAGACTTTGACGGGCAAGACCATTACTTTGGAGGTGGAACCTTCAGACACAATTGAGAATGTGAAGGCTAAAATCCAGGACAAGGAAGGCATTCCACCAGATCAGCAAAGGTTGATCTTTGCTGGTAAACAGCTGGAAGATGGGCGCACACTCTCTGATTACAACATTCAGAAAGAGTCTACACTTCACTTAGTGCTCCGTTTAAGAGGTGGTATGCAGATCTTTGTCAAGACCTTGACAGGCAAGACTATCACATTGGAAGTAGAGCCTTCTGATACAATTGAGAATGTGAAGGCTAAAATCCAGGACAAGGAAGGCATTCCCCCAGACCAGCAGAGACTTATTTTTGCTGGCAAACAGCTGGAAGATGGGCGCACACTCTCTGATTACAACATTCAGAAAGAGTCTACACTTCACTTAGTGCTGCGTTTGAGGGGAGGCATGCAAATTTTTGTTAAGACCTTGACTGGCAAGACTATCACATTAGAAGTGGAACCTTCAGATACAATCGAGAATGTGAAGGCTAAAATCCAAGACAAGGAAGGCATTCCCCCAGATCAGCAGAGGTTGATCTTTGCGGGCAAACAGCTTGAAGATGGACGCACACTGTCTGACTACAACATTCAAAAAGAATCAACTCTTCACTTGGTGCTCCGTTTAAGAGGTGGCATGCAGATCTTTGTGAAGACCTTGACTGGCAAGACTATCACATTAGAGGTGGAACCTTCAGACACAATTGAGAATGTCAAGGCTAAAATCCAAGACAAGGAAGGCATTCCCCCGGATCAGCAGAGGTTGATCTTTGCAGGAAAACAGCTCGAAGATGGACGCACACTCTCAGATTACAACATTCAGAAAGAATCCACCCTCCACTTGGTATTACGTCTAAGAGGTGGTATGCAAATCTTCGTTAAAACTTTGACAGGGAAGACCATCACATTGGAGGTGGAGCCTTCGGACACAATTGAGAATGTGAAGGCTAAAATTCAAGACAAAGAAGGCATTCCTCCAGACCAGCAGCGTCTTATCTTTGCTGGCAAACAACTAGAAGATGGTCGCACTCTTTCTGACTACAATATCCAAAAAGAATCAACCCTTCATTTAGTATTACGTCTCAGAGGTGGAATGCAGATTTTTGTGAAGACCTTGACAGGAAAGACTATCACTTTGGAAGTTGAGCCTTCTGACACAATTGAGAATGTGAAGGCCAAAATCCAGGACAAGGAAGGCATTCCTCCAGACCAGCAGAGGTTGATTTTTGCTGGTAAACAGCTTGAAGATGGACGTACGCTGTCTGACTACAACATTCAAAAAGAATCAACCCTTCATTTAGTATTGCGTCTGAGAGGAGGTATGCAGATCTTTGTGAAAACCTTGACGGGTAAGACCATCACATTAGAGGTGGAACCTTCCGACACAATTGAGAATGTGAAGGCCAAAATCCAGGATAAGGAAGGTATCCCTCCAGACCAGCAGAGATTGATCTTTGCTGGTAAACAGCTTGAAGATGGACGCACCCTCTCAGATTACAATATCCAAAAAGAATCAACCCTTCATTTAGTATTACGTCTCAGAGGTGGAATGCAGATCTTTGTGAAGACCTTGACAGGAAAGACCATTACTTTAGAAGTTGAGCCTTCTGACACTATTGAGAATGTAAAGGCAAAAATTCAAGATAAAGAGGGCATTCCTCCAGACCAACAGCGTCTTATCTTTGCCGGCAAACAACTAGAAGATGGGCGCACTCTTTCAGACTACAATATTCAGAAAGAGTCCACACTTCACCTTGTGCTTCGACTTCGTGGAGGCATGTAAATCACGCTTAGCAGTTTCTTTCTTGCATTCCTTTGATTTCATGTGGTAGAAAACAAATAAAACTGTTTTAGATCTCAAAATTTCTTTTATTTTGTTCCCACATTTTTTAACAATTATCAATTTCAAATTATCAAAATTCAATAGATCAGATTAAAAATATTTTAACAGAATTTATATGTATGATAACTTGTTTTTCGTAACTTAGTTTTCGCTTTCTGTTGGTTGCACTTTGAAAATTCTTGTACATTTTTGAAAACTATGTGAATAATTCTAATATTAAATATTAATTGCAATAATTATTACAAAATTGTGATACAGATATAGTAGTTTTGTAATAGTTAATTATTATATCACATTACAATATGAACATACAAAGTTAAGGCTAACATTCTTTCGCTTACCAAATGTCGCAAGTTAACATTGAGGTGAAGTTTTATTACACAATGTCATTTAGTTTTAAATGTAACTAGGTAATTAGTTTCTAGAGACTAATATGTACAGAAAACAATTCCTCAGTGGTTTGCTCTTTAAATGTTTGCACGCTTCAACTAACAATATTATCAGTTTCGCTTTATTTATTTTTAATCTAAATAAATATGAAATATAAGAGTACAGAAAGAAACATAAACCTTTACATTTTTCAAACAAATTAACTTTCCCGATATGAAATTCGTCAAATATTACACCTCACAGTGGCACTGCCTTTATGGCAGAAAAAGTTGATTTGATACAAGTAGAAAATAATATACTTAGGTATTAAACACCATGATAGGTATATTTTATTCTTAATACATTAAGCTTTGCTCTACTTTCGTTGTCATACATAATTTTAAAATTAATGAAGGCTCAAAGCCTACCTAATTGATTTAAAAAAAAAATATTTCAATCACTTATAACGCTCTTAATGCCTACCATGAGAGGATTCAGTTGCGTTCCATTTTAGTATAATTTTTAAAATATGGTTTTGGCCCATAATTTTGTTAAAAGTGAAAGGTTTTAGTTAGGTACAAGATTAAATCGATAAAATTCATAGTAATAAGTTGCCGTTATCCTTCAGAATCGTCATCTCACCACAAGTCTAGTCTATATAGCTGAACATAGGCCTCCCCCAAGGAATGCCACGGAGGACGTTCCTGAACCTTTCTTTCCTTCCTGCATCTCTTATCACCTCGTCCCTCCACCTAGTGGGGAGTCGAAATTCAGTCGTGTGGAAAAAGTACGGTGACGTCATAATTTGCGATTCGCCATGCTCTGCTAGCTATGCTTAAACCTGAATAACTGTTTTAAAAATATTGGTTCTAAAAATATCATTCATACAATAAAAAAATCTTCCCAGAATTCTTTCCCAGTTTTCGCTCCGAAATTGAACCCGGAGCCTTTAATATTAAACTAGGTACCAAACAGGATGTCATAAAATAAATTCAATTTTCTTTTTAACTTGATATGACATGTTATGTCTAAGTGAAGTTTAAACGAGTACGACTACGAGGCCTGCTGAAACTTAAGGCGTACCTAGTCCTTCATAAGTTTGCTTGTCAAATGTAGTTAAATGTACAGCCCGTTGTAGGAAAACTTAAAAAAGCAAAAAATATTAAGAAAACTGTGTGAAAATGTAAGTGAAGATTTTGCGTTTACTTCACACAAGTTTAGTTCTTACTAAACTTTTCGAATAATGCAACCCTTAGCTCTGTTGCAACAGCTATTTAGGTACAATATGACATGTAATATTCATAACCAACCTTCTACTAGGTACCTCATAGATAAGTTAATGCTTTTGGTAAGTCTAGCTAAACCTTGCCGTCATCGTGACCATTTTTTATAAATATCGAGCTACCATAAAACCTTACTTTAGGTAAGTAAATTGTCAGATTGGCCTTATTAATAGCCAACTTACATGTTAAATTGTTAAAATTGGCCCCCTACGAACAACTCTTACAACCTTTTAAAGTAAGATATGAAAAAATTAGCGTGTTCGACCGTTGCGTACATACCTACGTACGTACATGGTACAAACCACAGAACACTAACATAGATAAATAAATATGTAGAACACTAATACCCTTAGGCGGGTACAAACTAACTAGATACATACACCACACGGTACGTAGCATAGATAAATAAATATGTAGCAAGCTAGTAAGTATAATATATATTATATAGGTGTGTGTATATTATATAGTATATATTATATAGGTGAATACACCACGACTAGGGCTTGCATTATTCGGCCGATTTTACTATTCGAATAGTTCGCGACATACTATTCGAATATTACGAATTTTTCAAATATTGCGAATTTTTCGAATGTTTTCTACTTAAGGTACATTTTTTTTTATAGAATAGGGTGACAAACGAGCACACAGTCCACCTGATGGTAAGTGGTTGCTGTGGCCCATAGACATCTACATCTATCCTCGATTACGAATCAAAATGCAGATGCGTTGTCACCCGTGAGGACTAAGATGGAATGCCTCGTTTCCAGTAAAAAGGGTCTCCGGTTCTATACACTCACCATACGAAATACAGCAGCGTTAAGCTACTATTTCACGCTGGTATTCTGTGAGAGCGTGGTCCTTCCCCGGTCGAGCCGACCCATTCGTGCTACAACTATACTACTAATATAATTGCAGCATGGCTCTACCACGTTGATGTATTGTCAAATGACATGTCATGATTATGACATGTCATTTAACTTATAGTACCCGGTTGACCGAGCTTTGCTCGGTATTTTTCGCTCGGTTTTTAGGGTTCCGTAGTCAACTAGGAACCCTTATAGTTTCGCCATGTCTGTCTGTCCGTCTGTCCGTCCTCGCTTAATCTCTGTGACCGTTAGCACTAGAAAGCTGAAATTTGGTACCAATATGTGTATCAATCACGCCGACAAAGTGGTAAAATAAAACTTGGAAAAAAATGTTTTATTAGGGTAGCCCTATATGTAAAGTGGGAAGTGATTTTTTTTAATTTCAACCCTAACGTGTGATATATTGTTGGAAAGGTATTTAAAAATAAATAGGGGTTCGCTCCAAAAGTAAAAAACAATGTGTCCCCCCCCCTCTAACTTTTGAACCATAAGTTTAGAATATATGAAAAAAATCTGAAAAGTAGAACTTTATAAGAACTTTCTAGGAAAATCATTTTGAACTTGGATGGAAACAACAGTACCCATTACCGGGAGCAGTTGCAGGAGCGCGGAGCGCTGCTGGAGCGCCAACGTAATGGATACCCACCTTTAAACTCATAAGTGGGAACACTTATTGTGACGGACAGGAAACTACGGAACCCTACACTGAGCGTGGTCCGACACGCTCTTATCTGGTTTTTTTTAATTCGTGTGTTTTGGAAATTATAATTAGATACAAATTACATACTGATGAAATACGAATATTATTTTTTGATCTTAGCGACATAATAGAAAAAACTGAACTGGTTATTTGTATAAAAAATCATGAGTGCAATTAGTTTAATTTAAATTTTCGTGTTTTTAAAAAAATACTAAAAAAAGGGCTCGAAAAAATAGATTTTCTCAAAAAAGAGAGGAACTTGAAAAAAAAATTAAAAAAGTCAGACGGTCGGCCTGGGCTCGAACCATGGTATTACGATTTTGTGACCGCCCAATATACCAATTAAGCTATTTGTAATCATTAATAAACTGTCAAAATTTACCTTCTTATTCTAACGATATTGTAGCAGTTTTTCATTGCCTAAAAACACGGACAAAAAGAGATATATGGATGTTTTATAGCACATTGACACCTAGGTAGAGTTTTAAAAAAATATAAGACGAACAACCTTTGATTATATACCTGGTCATATAATCAAAGCGAACAACATTTTTTTTAAATATTTATTGGCATAAATCACTAACTATCAGACGCAACAAAAATAATAACAAATATGTTTCTTTTATATGTTAAATTTAAGAGAAAAAAACTAATTAATCAACTTCTACATATTTTTTTTCATGAGACATAAATGAAATAAATTCTTCTATCTAATACCTTTAAACGAGCAATTCTTATATATATATATATATATATATATATATATATATATATATATATATATATATATATATATATATATATATATAATCAGAATCTCGGAAACGGCTCCAACGATTTTCATAAAATTTAGTGTCCAGGGAGTTTCGGGCGCAATAAATCGATCTAGCTAGGATTTATTTTTAGAAAATGTCCTTTTGTCCGTGTTTTCAAGCAATAAAAAAACTGCTACAATATAAGAAGGTAAATTTCGACAGATCACTAACGATCGTTATAGCTCAGGTGGGATGTCGGTCGGGCGTGATGTCGGAGTTCCGTGGTTCGCGTGCTGTCTCTGGTCTAGCTTTTTTTTTCACGTTCCCTTCTTTTGTGAGAAAATTTATTATTTCAAGCCCTTTATTAGTAATTTTTAAAAATACGAAAATTTTAATAAAACTAATTGCACTCATGATTTTTTATTCAAATAATCAGTTCAGTTTTTTCTATTCTGTCAATAAGATCAAAAAATAATATTTAAGTTTCATCAGTATGTAATTTATAAATGTAATTTCAAAAAAAAAAAAAAACGAGCAAAGCTCGGTCATCCGGGTACTTATTATTCATACACATAAAGTTAACATTTTAAAATTACAATAAAATCGACTTCTTATAACAAACAAAAAAATTAGTCTTTTCAACATAAAATAAAAAATTGACTGCAATATACCTTATGAATAAAAGGTAAGAAATATTTAACAAATGAGAAGTAAAGTTTATTAAAAAGTTATTAATCAATACTTCTTGCTTTGATAATAATATGACCTAAAAAATGAAAGGCAGTCTAGAGTGTCATCAGGTGCTACGAGGGTAGCTGCATGTCATCCTACATGACGAAAACACTTTCAGATTCTACACTGTTGGAGGAATCGCTAACAAAAAATTGTATGCCCTCATTGAATGTACATTTTTTAAATCTCTAGCCTCATAAGATGCCATCTCTACACGTATAGCAATTTCTAAGTCTTCGTTAGACCTAAATGTAGATGAGTCGTCTTATTAATCAACGTATCATCAATTTGATCTCGCAGCTGCTCTTGGATACTTTTGTCAGAAAGAAAATTTTGAAGCATTCTTTCCCGCTGTTGTAAATCAGAAAGTGTGACTTCATCATCGTCATCGAAAATAATGTTGCTGGTCATTGTCTTAAAATATTTATTATTGATGTAGGTTATTGTTTCAACCATCATCTCATTTTAGCGATTAGGAAACATATCAGAAGGCGGTTCTTGATGAAATTTTAAGTGCTTGTGCTGATATTATAAAGGCCCTGTTAGTTCTAAAGATCTTCTTTGCGATATGCGAGTTTTCATTGATTCATGGCTTATTGTGCTATTTCTTTCCATAAGCTTCGTTATCATAAACTTTAGGGCTGTTTCATTATGTTAATAGATTTGCCTTATGTTCGCAAAGTGCTTCCACTGTTGCCTTTATTATGTTCAGCAAGTTGGAAAGATCTTCCAATATTTGGATTACTACGGCTGAAAAATGTTATGAGATATTTTTATTATTAAATTCTATTTATCTCTATGTTATTTGTGGTATTCGAAAAAATCGAAATATTCGAATATTACTCTACATATTATTCGAATAGTATATGAGGTGTATATTCGAATAAAACGAATATTCGAATTATAAGCCCTAACCACGACCCACGAGTGAAATCTCGAGAAATTGAAAAACCGCTCCGAACTTCTCGTAGTATTTAACTTCGGTATTACCGCATGTTTAAGACGTGAAACAAAACTAGTGTGATGTATCTACATAAAATAAGCTTTTATAATAGATATATTTCAATGCCAAATTTTCCCTCTTGTCATGCTCATTGTCTTAATATTGTGATGATTATTATCATCGTCGTCATCACGTGACTTCAGAACCAATGATGAAAATACTTCATATTTTTATTTTAAGTTTTGATTCAGATTTTAGTCATTACCGTTACATCCCAAGGCTCACAGCTGAACATCGGCCTCCCCCATAGATTGCCTCATAGCCTCATAGGGGGAAAAATTGCCATAGTTACCATGCGGGTTGGCAAATGCAGTTTTTAATTTCTTGTTGTTATTACAATACGTCTCCACTGAGAAACATCGAACAAGTAATGTTTTGAAACAAATCGCATAAAATAAATCGCACAATACTCGTATGTTTTGTTGATGGTGGTGACTCACAAAAACTGTAAAATTTTCAACAGATATTCAAACTTATCTTTCAACTTGACAATATTTCTACAAATTTGTTTTCAAATATTTTGTTTCTATAGCTATAAATATACAACACGTAACACGTAACATAATTAACGCACTTTGAGAAAGTAGTTTGTTCAGAATAGTTTACTGAATCGATTCCTATCATTTTATAGGTAATTTTTTATCCCAAAAATAATTAAAACTACGTAAATTACAGTCACACTAAATCTGTACAGTCAAAATAAACTTAAATGGACCGTAACTTAAGACAATAAGATTTTTAAGAGTGCAGTTTTATTTGTATTATTACTAATTCTGTCATTCAATAAAAATAAAGAAAAATGAACTTTATTTCAAGCAAGTTAAAGTCTTTGCGTTCGTGGATTTGTACTGTGACCACAACATTCTTCGGGAATTAGTATAATTTGATAAATAATCAATGCATAAAAATGTTTAACTAAAAATTCAGTGTATGAATTATGATTTATGATTATAACATAATATACTAATTGGGGTGTCTGAGGGTGTGCGTTAATTACGTTACATATTGTATATAATGTAGATAAAATATGTAATGTACAATAAACTATCAAACATATTTCACTACAACATGTTCTTTGACTATGCAAACACTTTTTGATACATTGACAGAAAACAGTGTTTAAAACATGTGTTTTTGTGAAAATCGCGTAAGTAAACTCACGCTTAAAAAGACACTGCAGCCAATCTCCTGGTTTCATTACTATGTTGCCTTTTACGGCACTCAGGGGACGATACTGGGTAGTGGCTGTTCTAACTCCGTTGTGATTACGCGGTAGCATTAAATGTATATCAGTATTTATTATCGCTATTAAAAGCACCTACCAACAACAAGTTTTTTTCATGGAGTAATGCAACAGAACCAATGAATGTTTTAATTCTTTATCATATTCTTTATGTGACTCATAGATTTTTCCGACATCTGTTTTGTGCGTCATCAAGTAGGTAATGACGTCATTTACATTAGTTACAAGTCATGGGTTCAAATCTAAGCATAGCTAATAATATTATTATGAAATTCGCACGAAATAGGATTTCTCACTACTGATATAAACCGATTTTGTTTTAACCAGATGAAATTATTCCGGATGTTCATATTTAACGTAAATACCGAAATAAAGAGCCGACATAAAATAGTTTAATCCATAGATAAACCTACAATTTAAGAAACCTTTGTGCTTACAATTAATCGAGCAAAATATCTGGTGGAATTTACGGCATAAGAAAAAAGTAATAAATGTCAAATTTAATAGTGAAATCTTAATGTATCTTTAAAATATATTCAATTAATCTAAAACATGTACGAAGTATAACGTAAAATAGTTTACACTATTTCTGAAAATATATAAGTATTCAATATGTATGCAGATGGCCACCCTGAACAAATCGAAGGCAATTATAAATCATTACAGGATCGTATAAAGGAAATATCAGATAACCAAAACAATATTGTTACTAAATTCGACAATCTCACCAAAAATGTAGACGAGTTTCGTAATATATTGTCGCAATTTTCCGAAAAAATTATCGCTTTAGAAGAGTCTGCTACGGATAAAAGAAAATTCAGAAGTGAAATTAATGTTTTAAGAAAACGCATCGACGATCTCTATGCCATCGTAAAGGAGGGAAAAGAAGACAACTCCTGCCCTAGTGACGATATCCAAGAAGTTGAATCGTGTCATTCAGAATTTTCTTGTTCTTCAAAGGTATACTTCTTCAAACGTTATTTAGACCTTAGAGGCAAAGGCAACACTCGCACAGAATATATCTACTATTGTAAACTTTATGTAACTATGCTGCTGTGTTTCGAGTGGAAGGAGACGGGTGCCGGAAACCTTTTTCTTGACTTCAAATACTTCACTTTGTTACTGATTGGCTTTCCGCATAGATTTAGTTTATACTAAATCTATGGCTTTCCATATTTGCCTCAGGGGTGACAACGCATCTACATTTTACGTAGACAGAGAAACCTATAGACTAATGATCGGCGTGGCCTCGAGTGAGAAAGAACGATAACGAATTTTTAGGTTATACAATAATCTTTATGACTTTTAAACACATTTAGATAAAAATTTTAATTGTTCTAAGAACTGAACTGAACAAGATTCACCAATCTTAAGCTCACAAAACACTTTTCTGTCACTTAAACCAACTTGTAAACTCCTTAAATCGCTACGCTGTTAAAGTTGTTTAGCAAACTGTAGACTTTGCTAAACAAAAAAAACCGGCACGGAGAAAGGGACAAACAATCACACCGCTCTATCTCATTTCTATGCAAGACGTATGCATAAATCTATCTTTTTCGTGTGCGAATGCGAAAGAAGGCGTCTATTGGTCTATAGGTTTCTCTGTCTACATTTTAATTCTTAATAGACTATAGATGTAGGTGTCGATTATTACAGATGTAGGTGTCGATGATAATAGAGTATAGATGTAGGTGTCAGTAATTCGCTGCTTCTACAACTCGTGGCACGAAAGTCTAGTGGTGACCGTTATAGCGGATAATTGGCCGTATTGCGCATTACTGCGTATGATTGGATGTGCGTATCGTTCGCACAAGCTGATTGGCTCTCCAGTTGATTGTCGTCTGCTACGGGACTACTTTTATTCATCCCATGCAGGTTTCGGGCCTCGGGGAGTCCCCCATTACCCGGGTGATCCTCACGGCTCATGACAATGAGCTGGTCTTGGGAGCCGTACCAGTACGGCATTGTTGGCTATCTTGGTTGGCGTATTGCGCGCCACCAGGTCGGTGCTACCAGAGGGTTGGCCGTCTCGAAGCCCCGCGGAGTCCTGAGGATGGGAGTCGACGCAGGGCTAATCTTGCCGACGGGAGGGCGCTCCAACAGCAGCTGCTCCGGGCCTCCAGTGCTTCTTCCTGGCTCTAGTTGAAGGCCTGGCATTCCTAGGCAAAAGGTTGGCGTGTCTCGCGCCTCTGGGAAGGGAATCTGCCGAAGGGTCAGCAACCTCAAGGTTCCGCGGAGAAGCATCTCGACGCGGAGCCGAAATCACCAACAGGCGCGCGCACTTGGGTGCGCCGGGCCTTCGGAGTTCACTTCCCAGCGTGTAGGTGAAACGCAGCGTTGGGTGATCTTCATCCCGGGTGGGAGGTCCAGGAGATCCAGGAGGAGGAGTCAGGAGCGTCCTCAAGGCTCCACCAAGCCGAGTTGGCCCCACAGCGCGTGCACCCACTGCGAACCGACGCGCTGTACCTCTCCCACCCGGGCGGGAGTCGACGACCGGCGGACGTGACCGGTCGTTGGCGCGGTCCGGACGAGACTCATCGCTCTCCAGTGTCATTCCGTTCCCCGTACTGATACGACATTCGTAGCTATCCCCCCCACGTTTCGTTCAGCGCTAGAGTCACGTCTTACGTGCCGCGATTAAGTTTACTATCAAGCGAACTATACCTAGTAATAGTTTCTCACCTTTACTTCTATAAAAATATAACAGTCCATTTTTGATATTATTCTTTTCCTTGAGACCTTTGCCCACTCGCGTCACTGGCCTGCCAATTTAATATGCATATTCTGTGATTTACTCTAGATTAAAATTTTCCTGTTTTCGACACATACCGATATTTATAAGGTGTACCTAAAAACTAAACCTTCTAAAAGGCTATCAAGCAATCTAAAAGTTATTATGGAGATAGACGAAAGTACTTGAATAGAAATTTCAAAAATAATATACTTGGAAACGTTATAACATAAGATATCATATAATATAGGAACTTATCAATAGTATCAACAGTCTCCCTGATGGCACAAGTGGTCCTCTTCCTCATCAGTCTGAATTCATGAATATAGACATGTCCCGATGCAGGGAGGATTTGCCTTACGTCACGCTTGGCTCGTGGCGGATTGATAATACCAGATGTCTCGCAATTTTAACGTTACTGTCCGTCGTCGGCCAGAGTTTCTTACTTCTGGCGTGTTGGTATAACGCCATCTACTGCGAGTATTGTTGGCATCTCCCATAGTCGCTTCATATGTCACCTGCGGTACGAAATTTAGTAGTGGATGCTTTTAAGCCGCCATTACCACTCAACTATTTGTTCCGTTCGCATATTCATAACTTTTCTCTAAATAAGGGTGACAAACGTGGATGCTGTGGCCTAAAGACACATCTATTCTCGATTACGAATCATATAATAATAATAATAAACGAAGATAGAATGCCTCGTTTCCAGTAAAAGGGATCTCCGGTTCTCTACTCTCATCATACGAAACACAGCAGCATTAAGTTGCTATTCTACGCTGGTATTCTGTGAGAGCGTGATCCTACCACGTCGAGCCGACACATTCGTACTACTACCGTAATTAGGGTTGCCAGATGGTCGATATTCGTCTGGGTTCTCACGAAACTTGAAATGATATCCAGACTCCCGACAAAACTCAAAATTTCCAGACAAACAACTTCTCGGAAAGTTAACGTAAAGCCTTAAATTTGATAAAAGATGAGTTAGTTAGTAGACTGAACTATGAAGTAAATTGTTTGAATTTTAAATCTTTTCTCAATGCTACTAAATGATCCAAATTGGTGGACTCTAGTAAAGTCTAATGCAACATAAATGTGTCAACCTAAAAATTAAGTGAACCTAAATTACTTATGTATCACAATGTTGTCTTTTTGTAGCCCCTTAATTAAAAAAACAACTTTTTTTAATTTTTATTTCTCCCAGAAAAACCAAAATCCCGATATTTCCAAAATTTGCCCAGATAAACCTAATCCTAATAGATGTGCAGTATTGCTCTACCACGTAACATTTGTACATTTCGCAGTCGCTTTTAGGCTGTATTATAGAAGACTATATATTTTAGTAGTTATGTAGCCGTTTTATTAAGATACTAATTCAAATTTTCTCCTCAGGTTGCCATGACAACCGGTCTTGACCGGGACACGATACGGGCCGCATATGAAGATGTTCGGTCTGACGCTACGCCTACTGAGTGGTGAGCTGTGTTTTTTTCCCTGTATCTCTTGATCCCGTTTTTATTTACAATATTACACCGGTTACACATCTGGTTTTGTATTCTTTTTTAATAACCATAAAGTGACAAACCAGTTAAAATCCTGGGCGGTAAAGATATTATGGTGAGTAATTTGAAGTTAGTTGCAAGTGTCCAGGGCTGCACACTTGCAACTAACTTCAAGTTAAAAAGCCTACAGATGTCACTGCTTTAATATAAGAGAAGACAAATGTCTTACAGCCTGTAGCTATACTTGCTCCTTGTACCCCTCAGACTGAAACACAACAGTACACGCGTTACTGCTCAATGCGTTGTGTACTTGGTAGAGCCATGCTGCAGTTATATTAGTAGTATAGTTGTAGCACGAATGTGTCGGCTCGACCGGGGATGGACCACGCTCTCACAGAATACCAGCGTAAAATAGTAGCTTAATGTTGCTGTGTTTCTTATGGTGAGTGTAGAGAACTGGGAACCCTCTTTAATGGAAATGAGGCATTCCATCTAAGTCTTTACGGGTGACAACGCATCTGCATTTTGATTCGTAATCGATGGTAGATAAAGATGTCTATGGGCCACAGCATGCACTAACCTTCAGGTGGACTGTGTGCTCGTTTGTCACACTATCCTATAAACAAAAATAGTGCATGACGGAAGTAATAGGTACGATGATGGTAACAATACTGATGGACTCGGTCTAGACCTAGAAAAGTTTGTATATAAACTCGGTCTTAGATGGTTGGTTCTGGGGCTCGCTTTTGTTGAATATACAATTGGTACGTCTATTTGTAATTTTGATGAGTATCAATTTATACTTTTGAAGATTTAGTTTAAAATATTTTTATTAAATTAAAAGAACGGTGAGCTGAAAGTAGAAAATTGGGGATAGGGTAACGAAACCCAAGAGGCCAGCAGCTGGCCGACTCTGTGGAGAAAGAGCGACTCTTTATAATGAATTCTTTCTTTCAAAAGCGGTCCCACAGAAAGTCGATCTGGTCGAGCCACGACGTTTCGGCAAAAATGAGATCGAATTCATTATGACGACCGGACGGCAACTGTTCAGTGATGTCTCAGTGATCGCAAGGGTAAAATCTGGCAGCGATCAACGAATGGTGAGAGGCACACTGAACTTAAACGTGAAGTTGGAGTCTAATGAAGTCAACGCTCCGTCGCCCTCGTGGTTTAATCCAAAGCCCCGAAAAATTTCAGCTCGAGTTACAAAATCGAATGACAGCTTGTGGAAACTGTCCATGCGATCGGAGTGAAGTTCTGTGTTCTGTTCTGTGTTCTTCCCGGAGCGTTCGCATTGGTGCTCCGGGAAGCCTGTAGTCTGTGAACATGTTCAACATCGTCCCCACCATTACATCAGATTTGATAAACCACAAATCTCGCAAAAGAACACCGATTCCTATCAAGGATGATACGTGAGGCTATTGAAATTAAAAAACATCCTAATTTCAATAGCGAAGATGGTTGGGTACTGCCATGTGCTTGGGATCCTATAATTAACAAAATTAAACCCAAACCCAAGCATACCACTGCAAGACTTCAAGATACTGTAGGTTCGTTTTGCGAAAATCGGACCAAAAATTAATATTCAAAAACTGAAGGTAGCCGGGCTAACAATGACATTGGGACGTCAAACATCTCAATCCCCCCCCCCCCCCGTGATCATGGGTGCTGTAAAGCAACCGAAACGTCGGGAATTAAAAATAAGTAAAATCAGTTAAATAAACGCGATAGAATCCGTAAATTTAGTTTTATTCAATGTGTAGTGTTCGCGTAAATTTAAGAAATCATTAAGCATACAGGCAACTGAACAGATAGATCTTCAAATGTGTGCGGCGGAACTTACGCAACTTCAATACAGCTCGTATTGAAGAAGCGATAGTGCGGAACCAGGGCTCCAAAGTCTTTGCCTGAGATCTATCTGCCAAAAAAAAAACCAACAGAACAGCCGAAGACCGAGTGTGGTAGCATCGTTTCCAGGACACCTGAAATTTTGAGTGAGATTGAGAGGTTCTATGGACAGCTAAACACGTCATCGATGAAGCCACACGTAAGTGTAAATAACGATCTAAGAGCAAGTCTTATCCAACACTATTCCGATGATATCCCGGACATCTCTGAGCGAGATTAGGATGGCTCTTCAGCACCTTAAAAAAGGCAGGTCCCCGGGCGAAGATGGAATTAGGCGGAGCTTCTCAAAGCGGGTGAAAAACCGATACTTAAAGTCCTTCAGAAGCTCTTCAATTCCGTCCTCCATGATGCCACTACTCCGGAGACGTGTAGCAGAAGTACGGTGGTCTTGTTCTTCAAGAAAGGCGACAACGCTCTTTTGAAGAACTACGGACTGATTTATCTTCTGAGCCGCGTCTACGTACTATTTTCGAGAGTCATTAGTCATTACGAATCGTCTCGCTCGCAGACTCGACGACTTCCAGCCTCCCGAAAAAGTTGGTTTCCGAAAATACTTTAGCACCATAGACCACATACATATCCTTCGGAAAATTGTACAGAAGTCCGAATGTACACTCTGTTGACATTGTCTTGCGTATGTGGACTATAAGAAAGCCTATGATTCCATCGAAATTTGGGCGGTGCTACAGTCCCTTCAGCGGTGCCAAGTTGACCGTCGGTATATCGAAGTGCTGAAGTGTTCGTACAGTAGGGATACTATGGCTATCCAACTGCAGAGAGATATAAGATAGGGTGACGTAATATCCCCGAAACTCTTAACCGCTACATAAGAAGACGATTTCTAGCTACTAGACTGAAAAGGATGCTGTGTTAACGTCAATGGCGAGTACATCACTCACATCAATGACCTAAATAATGTCTCCCAACGGATAGGTCTTAAGATAAACATGGACAAAACGAGTCATGTGTAATGTCCATGTCACACCTATGCCGGTGGTTCTTGTGCTTTCAGCACTAAGCTCGAAGTTGTTGACGAGTATGTTTACCTAGGACAAATAGTTCGAATAGGTAAATCCAACTTCGATCGAAAGGTCAATCACCGGATTCAATTCGGCTGGGCAGCGTTCGGGAGATTACGACACATCTTCTCGTCAGGCATACTTCAAAACCTCAAAACTAGACTGTACAACCAGTGTGTGTTGCCAGTGATGACCTATAGATTTAAGACGTGGTCCTTCACTGCTGGCCGTATGAGGACGCTCAAAGTCGCTCAGTGAGCTATGGAGAGGGCTATGCTCGGAATTTCTCTGCGTTATAAACTTAGAAATAAGGGTATTCGCAGTAGAACCAGAGTGACCGACATATCGTAAGCTGAAGTGGCAATGGGCCGGCCATATAGCTTAAAGAACTAATAACCGATAGGGAAGAAAGGTTCTCGAGTGGCAGCCTCGTACCAGCGGGCGAATTGTAGGCCGTCCTAGATACAGTGATGACCAGGTAAGACATGCAGGAAGTCGATGGATGCAAGTGGCTCAGGACCGTACTTTGTGACATTTTCCTAACAAAAATAAATTGTCCGCCAACAAAAAATTCTTGGATGCCCTCATTGTCTAGTAACGTGTGACGGTATCGCAGGGCGGTGTTCAAGTTTGAAGGCTCCCGCATCGTGTGCTCAGCGCGGGGCAGCGACTTCACCGAATTTCGCAAGCAATTCGCCGACGACGAACGCGCCTTTGGATACCTCAGGTAAGTCCAGTTACGGTTATATAAGAATATACCCACCTCAGATCATCCCGTGGATGTCGTAAGAGGTGACAGACGGAAGAAAATCGGGAGATGGGCAGCAGCGTCTTCCAAATGATGACTAAAAATAAAAAAACTGCGGTTGCCAACCGGCTTGCCAAGCTTGGCAACTATTGCAAGTATCCCTCCTATGAAGCAATCTATGGGGGAGGCCTATGTTCAACCGTGGACTGTAACGGTAAATTACCTTCAGATATTAAATTGTGATATGAAACCATTTTGTTTGTTGCAAATGATTTTAGACGGATATGTGTATATTTTAGTTCGTGTTTTACAATATAGCATAGTTTTGGCTTGGTTTCGCCGTCACAGTGCTCTAACTTTATTATTCTCTTCTTGCACATTGATAGCTTCTTCTAAGCTATCAATGTGCAAGTTATAATATGTAACGTGGTAGAGCCACGCTGCGGCTATACTATGCTTGCAGCACGAATGGGTAAACTCGACCGGGTAATGACTAGCGTGAAATATGCTGCTATTTAGTATGGCGAGTGACTGGATTCGGAGGCTTTTGCCTGATAACGGGACATTCCCTCTTAGTCCTCAGGGGTAACAACGCATCTACATTTTGGTTCTTAATCGTGGGTACCTATATGTAAATGTCTAAGGGCCACGGCTCCAATTACCATCAAGTGGACTGTGTTCTCGTTGTCACCTTTAATATAATGATTTCTAAAATTTACGCGAACACTACACATTGAATGAAACTATTATTTACGGATTTTATCGCGTTTAATTACATTAATTTATTTTTATTATCATCCCGACGTTTCGGGTGCTTTACAGCGCCCATGGTCACGGGGGGGACTGAGATGTTTGACGTCCCAATGTCATAGTTATTCCGGCTACCTTCAGTTTTTTAATATTAATTTTTGGTCCGATTTACGCAACCTTTAATATACAGATAAAATTGGTGTTAAAAAGTCATTAAATTAGAACAATCGGTATCAGGTAGCTACTTCAATACACTTTTTGTCAAATTACGGGTACTCACCTAAGCACGTTAATTACGACTACTTCATTTAAATGATATGGTGTGTAATTTTTTTAAAGAATAAGGGTGACGAACGAGCACATAGTCTACCTGATGGTAAGTGGATACTGCGGGCCCATAGACATCTACATTTATCCTCGATTAAGAATCAAAACGCAGATGCGTTGTCACCTCTGAGGACTAAGATGGAATGCCTTGTTTCCAGTAAAGAAGTATCTCCGGTTCTCTACACTCCCCATACGAAACACAGCTGTATTAAGCTGCTATTTTACGCTGGTATTCTGTGTGAACGTGGTCCTTCCCCGATCGAAATGACCCGTTCGTGTTTATCGATGTGAGTAGCTCAAGGCCACACTGTGCCAAACTATTCTTGAAGCTCGTGTTCAGAGTGCAGTAATATTAAAATAGAAACCAGTACAAGTCGAGATCTATTAGTTTTTTCCGAAACAGTACGTTTTACTTCTCATTGCGAACTCATAACATTTATTCTCTGGACTTGTGGACCGGTTTCAATCGCCACACTTGGCGAAAATATCGCTGTACCCGACGTGAGTGAGCGCCTTTGAAGAGCAACTCACCGTGTACAGTCTATGTAGTACGTCTAGCGTACACGAAATTTGTTATAAACCTTAAAGATTCTTCTTGCATTTTCCACAGCAATGGAACGAAATACGGTGATAGATCTCTTGCACCGCCGGCAGACTTTATTTATCATTTAATTACAGATACAGCTTATCAAAGCCTACTGCTGAACAAAGGCTGAACCGTCTATCTGAGGACCTCCCAAAAATAAAACGAACGAATTCGATATATAAGGTGTTTGTTCAACCCCGCAGAAATGCTAAAAGCCTATACAATGTGTACGATAAATAAATACAGCGTGATTTAACTTGACTTTGGCGCCATCCGGTGTTTATAGAACTATTAGTATCAAGTTACACAAATAGTGGCCTTCCGGACTTCCTCATAAGGGGATTATTTGCCATAGCTGTCGTACTTTGCATTGCGTCGCTTGGTTGGCATTCGCAGGTTTCAAGGTAGATTTTATAATTAGTTTTCTTTGGCAGGTTGCAAATGGGCGATGAGATGTCGAAACGTCGCAAATTCATGTTTATGACGTGGGTGGGGCCCAACGTTTCGGTCATCAATCGCGCCAAGATGTCCACCGACAAGGCTATCGTCAAGGACATAATTTCCGTAAGTTTTTTTAATAATGTCAAAACATTTTGAAACTAAAAACATATCTTCTCTATTGTTAATTAATTGCGATTTCGTTCTCGAATAACACTTAGGCTATGAGTCCATCTGGGTAGGTTTTATTTTTTTTTTATAGAAGAGGGGGCAATAGAGCATGCGGCTCACCTGATGTTAAGTGACTACCGCCGCCCATGACCAACCGCAACACCAGGGGAATTGCAGGTGAGTTGCCAGCCCTTTAGAAAGGAGTACGCTCTTTTCTTGAAGATCCCCAGGTCGTATCGGTCCGGGAAATCGCTGGTGGTAAACTATTCCACAGAGAGGTTGTATGCGGAAGAAAACTCCTCTTGAAACGTACAGTGAAGGACCGCCAAGCATCCAGATGGTGTGGATGGTATCGGGACGTTTGCCGCGTAGTGCGTTCACGAAATTTGGCGGCTGGGATTAATCCGAACAATTCCTCAGAGCACTCTCCATGGTATATGCGAAAGAAAATGCAAAGAGATGCAACATCTCTTCGCAGTGCCAGTGAATCGAGCCGATCGGAAAGCACTCGGTCGTCGACGATTCGAGCCGCTCTGCGCTGGATGCGGTCATGTGGAAGGAGCTGGTACTGGGGAGCCCCAGCCCAGAGATGGGAACAGTATTCCATGTGCGGCCGAACCTGCGCCTTGTAAAGTTGCAGGCGGTATGCCGGCATGAAATACTGTCCCGCTCTGCTGAGCACGCCAAGCTTTTTAGAGGCCAATTTGGCCTTCTCTTCCAAGTGACCACGAAACTGCACGTCACTCGATATGTCGACGCCTAGGATTCCGATCCTGGCTGAGGCAACAAGGGGAGTGCCTTGAAACTGAGGAATTACGACAAAGGGGTTCTTTTTAGCGGTTAACGCGCAAACTTGTGTTTTCTGGGGGTTAAACTAGACTAGATTTAGTCGCCCCCAATCCGAGACTCTGTTCAGCAAAGACACGACTTCAGACACAAGTTTGTCCCGGCACTCGGAGACGTTTTCCCGAGAAATATTGGCTCGGCCGGTGTAAAGAGCATCACCAGTGCTGTCATCTGCATAGCAATGAATGTTACGGGTTTGCAACATACTATTGATATGCAGAAGAAACGGCGTTGGCGATAGCACGCAGCCTTGTGGAACACCAGCATTATTTGCATTAGCTTGCAATCGGAGCTTGCACCGTCTACCTTGACCTTGATGCCCCAATCTGCAAGAAAGCTGGTGATCCAATCGCACAATTTCTCGGGAAGCCCATAGGAAGGGAGCTTCGAAAGAAGCGCTTTGTGCCAAACCCGATCGAAGGCCTTCGCAATGTCCAAACTAAAGGCCAATGCCTCCCCTTTGGACTCTACTGCCTCCACCCATCTGTGAGTTAGGAAGACCAGAAGATCACCAGCTGACCGACCACGGCGAAAACCGTATTGGCGGTCATTAATCAGCTGGTGATACTCAAGGTACCTCATGAGCTGGCAGTTTACAATGGACTGCATTGTTTTGGAGAACAAGGTGGTGATGGCGATAGGCCGGTAGTTGGACGGGTCTGAGCGGTCGCCTTTTTTTGGGATCGGGTGGACGAAAGGCGTCTTCCATGATTTTGGGACTACGCCTAGAGAGTAGGAGTACCGGAAAAGACGCGTTAAAACCGGTGCCAACTATGGAGCACACGTTCTCAGCACAATTGGGGGGATTCCGTCAGGCCCACTCGACTTGTGGATGTCTAGGGAGAGGAGTGATTTGCGAACCGAGCGCTGTGTGAACTGCACTTCCGGCATGGAGCACTCACACCGCGGGATGGTCGGCGGCGTACTCCCCCCGTCATCGAGAGTAGAGTTGGACGCAAAGAAAGAGCCTAGAAGATCGGCTTTCTCCTTTGCGGTATGGGCCAGTGAGTCGTCCTCCCTGTGCAGAGATGGAAGACATGGCTGACAGAAATTCCCAAAATAAGTATAGTCAAAAGGTAGCATAGACATAGACATAGATTTTATTAGCATCAATACACTAACAAAATATACATTTAGAAGTAAATAAGAACATAAAAACATACAAGGTACAAGATGGTAAACATAACTAAAAATAAGTCTCGGCAAAAATGAGTGATGTGATGCCAAAAAGGTTTCTGTTTCAGCATATGCTACCACAGGTGCTGCAGCAGCGCTGATTTTCAGCGGAGCCCTGATAAGTATTAATTCGATATTGCGCCCACGTCGTTATCGGTGCTAACATTACATTTAAAAAAATCTATCAACCATTCACTCAAAGGATAAATTTTTAAGAATAAACATAAGAGTAAAAAAATACATATACATATTATTATACATACTATAAGGTGACACCCTAAGAGGTTAAGCACTAGTTCTGCAGTGCAAGAACGTTCCGGCCTAAAGGCGCCAGTATACAGGTTGTGGAGTATTCCACCTTAGTTGTCAAAGGTGAAGAAGCATCTGTAGTCTTATCCGCTTATTGTTTTTGGCAGGGGACTATGGACTGAAATAGCCATTCATCATAGGTGGACTATAAGTTTATTTACTTTAATTTTATAAAATATAACATAAAATTATTTTTGTGTGTATTTTGTATTCTGAATTCAGATCTTGTAGTAGTCCACAGGTTTAGTCTCTATGTAACTTTCATGCATAATAAAGAATATTATTCATTTTCTTTAGTCGCTCGCGTCCGTAGGCTTCGACTACCTAACCTTAGGCCCACCCTACACGTGTCCCCCGGGTGGTGCTAAACGAGCGACAAAGCCGATAAAATGGACTCGGCTCCTCGCCGTATGGTAGCGGCGTAAAATCTTGCGACCTGGCGACCACCAACCCTTGTTCGCACCATGACTCAAGAAATAAAAGAAATGGCCCCGAGTTCCCGGCGCCCCTTAAATGGGGCAGGGGTGCGAAGAATCTCCGGGAGAAAAACCGGCAACGAGGTTCGCCACCCGTCACGTTCTGTCTCCCGGAGGGGCGAAAAGTGGATTGCGGAAACCCGTCTGGCTACGCTGAATGTATGTGGAGGAATGAATGATAAGATGGATGAAGTATGCGAAATGATGAATGACAGAGGAATAGATGTGTTATGTGTGAATGAGACGAAACGAAAGGGAAAGGATGCCACTGCACATGGCACGTATACCGCGTATTGGTCTGGGGTGGGCGAGACCGAACGGGCATGCCAGGGAGTCGGTTTCATCCTTTCAGAAAGAATGGGACGATGTGTGAAAGAGTATGAATGTGTAAGCCCGAGACTGCTATGGATACGAATGAAAGTGGGCTTAAAGAAGATGTTCCTACTAGGGGTATACGCCCCAGACATGTCTAAGCCCACTTACATCCGAGAGCAGTTTTGAGACATGGTAAGGATGGTGTTGACAAAATGTAAGGAAAATGAAAATATTATTATGTTAGGAGACTTTAATGGAAGGGTTGGGGTGAAGAGGTCTGGTTATGAAAGGATATTGGGAACGTTTGGTGATGAAAGTATAAATGAGAATGGTGAAGACCTCCTCACCGTATGTGCGGAAAAGAATCTTTTTGTGACGAATACTTGTTTTCGTCATAAGAAGATTCACATGTATACATGGGAAAGAGGTGATGATAGAAGCATGATAGATTTCGTAATTGTGGATGAAAGAATGAGGAGCGCAGTCGTAGATACAAGGGTTTACCGGGGGTCCAACGTAGGGACGGATCATTACTTGGTCTTATGTCGAATTAATGGTCTTTTCAAGCGTTGGCGGCATCGGACATCTGTATCTACCACTGCGTTACAGCGTATAAGAATAGAGAAGTTACAAGATGAAGATGTGATAGAGAAGTATAAATGTAGACTGAGAGAAAATATTAGATGTTTGAATGAGTTGTGTATGAATGATTTAGACTTGAATACTGTGTGGGATAATATTAAGAAAGGTTTGGTGGATACCGCCACCGAAGTATGTGGTGTAAGTAAGAGAACAAATGAAAGGAAAAGTAATACGTTATGGTGGGATGATGAGCTACGGGTGGAAGTTGAATCAAAGAAGAAAGCATGGTTAGATTTACTAGCAACCAAAGCTGGTAATTCTTCTGGTATGAATGATGAGATTGAAAGAATAAAGGCAGAATTTAGACGTCTAAATAAGAGAGTAAAAGAAGTTGTTGAAAGGAAAAAGAAAGAAAGAACGGATAAGAATGATAGAAGGATATCTGATAATTTCCAGGCTAACATAAAAATGTTCTGGAAAATCGTAAGAACTGCCAGGGGAAATACAAAACAGCCTATAATAAATGCTATAAGAGACGAGAATGGATGTATTCTGAATGATGAAGTTTCGAATTTAAACAGATGGAAGGAATACTTTGAAAGCGTGTTTATGAGTGAAGAGTCGTATGAATTAAATGAACTAGAAATTCCGAAAGAAGTGGAAAGGGGTATGGAGATAAGTGTAGATGAAATAATGAAAGCAATGAAAAGCATGAAAGCAGGTAAGGCAGCTGGATATGATAGAGTATCACTCGAGATGCTGAGGGCTGGAGAGGGAGTGGAGGCAGGCCTGCTGTACACCTTGTTTAATTTATGTTGGGAATTAAAACGGGTACCGGATGACTGGTGTAAAGCAGTTATAGTACCAATATATAAAGGAAAAGGGTCACAGCAGGACTGCAAAAACTACCGCGGTATCAGCTTGCTTGGTATTGTGGGTAAACTGTATGCTAAGGTGTTAATTGAAAGAGTTATGAAAGAAACTGATGGAAAAATTTGGGATGTGCAAGCGGGTTTTAGAAAGGGAATGGGGTGTACAGATCAAGTCTTTTCCATGCGCATGATTGCGGAGAAGTTTTTGGCCAAAAACCAGAAAGTTTTTTGTGCGTTCATGGACTTGGAAAAGGCTTATGACAGAGTGGACAGGAATGTGTTATGGCAAACACTGAACTCATATGGGTTGAGCGCTGGTTTGATACAGGCATTAAGGTCTCTTTATAGGGACTCTAGTGCTTGTGTCAGGATCAATGGGGTCTACTCGGACTGGTTTGGCATCCAAAAAGGTGTCAGACAGGGCTGTGTAGCTTCCCCTTGGCTGTTCAACCTATTTATGGACCGGTGTTTGCAAACTTTGATAGATGAAGAATGTGGGTTAAGAATGGGCGAGTTAACCGTCAAATGCCTTTTGTATGCCGATGATCAAGTCATACTTGCGTCATCGGCGGCAGAGTTGCAGATGATGGTTACATTAATGAACTGGGAATTGAAAGAAAGGGGAATGAAAGTGAACGCAAGTAAGACGAAAGTGATGGTTTTTGAAAGAGAAGAAAGCAAAACGGTATGTGAAATAAGAATAGAAGGAGAGTTAATTGAGCAAGTGGATGAGTTTGTGTATTTGGGATGTGTATTTAGCAGGGATGGTAGATATGATAGGGAAATAGAACGACGAGTAAATGCAGGGAATAGAGTGAATGGGGCACTACACTCTATTATGAAGAACCAGAATGTGTCAAAACAGGCACGTATGGTAATTCATAATGCTGTGTTAGTCCCTACTTTAATGTATGGTAGTGAAAGCTGGGTGTGGCAGAAGAAGCACGAAAGTAGAATAAATGCTGTAGAAATGCGGTCTTTAAGGAATATGCTAGGGTTTAATCTGAATGACAGGGTGAGAAATTGCGTGATAAGAGATAAATGTGGTATGCAAGACGATGTTGTGACCAGGGTTAAGAAAGGAATGCTTCGATGGTTTGGTCACGTAGAAAGAATGAATGAGGAAGGAGTGACAAAGCAAATTTATATGGCAGATGTGAATGGCCGAGTCGGAAAGGGACGCCCTAGAAAAAAGTTTATCGACCAAATTGGCGATATTTTGAAAATGGGCCACGTTAGAAGTACCCTTAACCGACGAGCATGTATGCGTAGATATATGGATGTAAAGGAGGCGAAAGAGGTATGTCAGGATCGTGCCAAATGGAAGTCCGTAGTCTCTGCCTACCCCTCTGGGTGACAGGCGTGAGTGTTTATGTATGTATGTATTATTCATTTTTATTTATTTATTTATTCTTTATTGCACCAAAGATTTTGAACAAAAGGCGAGCTTAGTGCTACTCGTATATGGCATTCTCTACAAGCTAACCTTGGGTAGAACAGAGAGTGAGTTATGAGCAGTAAAGTTGTCATGATCACATTCAATTCAAATATGTACATTCTACACATACATAATATATATATATATATATATATATATATATATATATATATATATATACATGTACACATATTTATACATATATATCTCAATAAATGTATATACAATAACTATAATCATACAATTACTTTGTATGATTATAATTATTGTATGTGCACTCAAATTTATTGGTTACGGATATGTTCGTATAGTTTTCTTTTAAAAACGTTTTTGGGCAGGTATTATTCGCAGGTCAACAGGCAACCTGTTCCAGAGCGAGATGGAAGTTACTGTGAAAGAATTTGACATAAACCCAGAATGGTGGAGAGGAGTAGACAGTAATAAATTGTGTGAAGATCGGAGAATGAGAGAATGAGTGTCACTACGGAATAGAAATCTTTCTTTTAGATAAAGGGGTGAAGAAGAATTATTAAGAACTGAAAATAGAGTGGACAGCATTCGAAAATCTCTGCGCTGGCGTATAGTCAACCACTTTAACTGGGAGCGAAATTCTGATACGTGATCATATTTGCGCAGGCCAAAGATGAATCGTATGCAGTTGTTAAGTAACCTTTCCAACTTGCTCAGCAGCTCCTGAGAGATATTAGAGAGACAAACATCGGCGAAGCCAAATAATGGAAGAATTAGAGATTGGATGAGTAGAAGCTTAGTTGAAGGCGGCAGAAAGAACTTAAGACAATAGATGGAACGAAGTATGCCTGTGACTTTACGACAAATCTCTGACACCTGTAAACTCCAACTAAGGGTCGGGTCAATAATTAAACCCAGATCCTTGACACTAGTGAGGAAAGGAATTAGACAATTTTCGTAGCGAATGGATGGTAGATCAGGTATGTTAAGTTGTGACACCAATCGACGACTGCCAATGATGATAGCCTGGCATTTACTGGGATTTACCGTTATACCAAAGCGCTGTGATCAGTCTGAAACGCGTTGCAAGTCCTGATTAATAGCTGCAATAGCGGTAGCAATTTCAACCGAGAATGCTTGTAAGTATACCGGAAGATCGTCAGCATAGAGTTGGTAAGAACATTGAACGTGGGTAGTAAGAAGATTGATAAACAACGAAAACAAGAGAGGAGAAAGAATGCCGCCTTGCGGTACACCTAGAGACAGATCGCACCTTTCGGAAAAATCCTGACCAGACCGAACAGCCTGCTGGCGACCGCAAAGATAAGAGGAAAACCAGTTCAGTACCGGCGAGGAGAAGCTTAGGCGTGAAAGTAATCCAAGGAGTAAGTCGTGATCGACACAATTAAATGCGTTTGAAAAGTCAATAAGGACCAAAACAGTCAAACATGACCTCTCCATGCCTTCTCTAAAATCTTCTGTAACTTGAAGTAACGCTGTGGTGGTACTATGTCCCGGGCAGAAGCCAGATTAATGTACTAAGGTAGATGATTTCGAAACGCAACTACCTTAGTACATATAGTCAGATATATGTACTAAGGTAGTTGCATTTCGAAATGAAAGAGGTGACTTGTTTGTGTACCAATGATTCAAGGGCTTTGGAAAGAAATGGCAGTATAGAAATAGGTCTAAAATGGGAAGGTAGGGATGGATTTGGTACTTTAGCAAGAGGCAAGATAAAAGCTTTTAGCCATAACTTGGGGAAAATACCAGTAGAGAGTGAGAAATTGATGATGTGAGTGAGAACTGGAGTAATAATATCGAGTGTGAGAAGTATCATAGATCTACTCACTTCATCATAACCGGTTGCAGAAGATTTTATTGAAAGTATGGCATTTCTAGTATCTCGTCAGTCACTGAACTGAAGTCGAAAGAATTACATGATAACATAGGCATGGAATTAAGTTCAATGTGAAAAGCTCGATCTCTTCTTGTCATTGCTCTACGCACTTCATCAGTTATCCACGGTGCAGGAGGTCGACGTAACCTGACTACTCAAACTGGCGCGTGCCTATCGAATAGGTCAAGATTTGGGTGTTCAAATGAGCAATTTTGTCTTCAATATTATTTGCATCCAGCAATAGGCCCCATTCTATATTCTTGGCATCGCAGTGTAGTCAAATGGTGTCAATTTTATTGAAATTGCGTAAGTACACAATCACTGGCTTTGGCTTGGGAGGCTTTAATTTATATGATATGGCCAAAAGATCGTGTCGAAAAAACACTGGAACAGCCAGTTGATCATGATATAAAACATGATCCGCTGAACTAGTGCAAATGTTGTCTAACCATGAATCTTCAGTGTCCATGTTGTGGTGAGTTGGACCAGATGGTAGAATATAGAGATCTGCCAAGTCCATGATGACTTTAAGTTTGCGACTCTGAGGGGAATCCTTTAGCAAGTTGGTGTTGAAATCACCCATTATTATAATATGTTTGTTAACAGTGCTGATAGAGTCCATCACCGATTCAATATGGGAAAAATAATCAGTTGAAGGTGTTTTTGTTTTTAATTCATTATTTGTTTTTTTTTTTCTATTTCTACTCAGATAAAGGTATCGGTAGCGGCATCGCCGATTATTTACTACAATAGTCGGTATCGTATCGGCACAATTAAGTATCATACATCCTCTTACATACCTTTAACACTTACTCTCCCACTTTTTACATTATACGAGGGTGGATTGAAAAGTACTCGGCCTAACCAAGAAAATAAACACATACTAAATCAGTTATATTTTTATTTTTCTACATAATCACCATCAAGTTCAATACACTTTTGCCACCTCCCCTTCCAAGCATTTAGACCGTTGAAAAAAAATGATTCTTCCTTAGAGTCAAAATATGCGTCTACAGCTGCTTTGACCTCGTCGTTTGTCGAAAATCTTTGACCTCCCAAGTGCTTTTTTAGGTTAGGGAACAGAAAGAAGTCTGATGGTGCCAGATCAGGTGAATACGGCGGATGCGGTAACAGTTCAAAGCCACAGTTGTGAATTTCAGCCATTGACTGTACTGACGTGTGAACATGGGCGTTATCTTGATGAAACAGGACTTTTCTTCTGAGCATTCCTCGACGTTTTTCTTTTATTTCCTCTCGTAAACGACGTAGTAAGGTGCAGTAGTAATCAGAGTTTATAGTCTGACCCCTTTCAAGATAATCAATCATAATCACACCTTTCGAGTCCCAGAATACTGAAGCCATCACCTTATTTGCCGACAAAATCGACTTAGCCTTTTTAGGGGGTGGTGAACCAGGTCTTCTCCACTGTTTTGATTGTTGTTTTTTTTCCGGTATACAGTAATGAACCCATGTTTTGTCCATAGTAACAAAACGATTCAAAAAATCATCTGCATCGGCTTCAAATAACTCCAAACAGTCGCTTGAAATCGTCAATCGCGTCCTTTTTTGTTCAACTGAAAGCAGTCGCGGAACCCACCTCGCAGACACCTTGTGGAAACCCAACTCGTTGACAATGATGTTTTGAGTTCGTTCATAAGAGATGCCTATAATCTCGGCTATCTCTCTAATTTTTAATCTGCGGTCTCCCATTATTAAATCAAGTACTTTTTTAATATTTTCGTCAGTAGTTGACGTCGAAGGCCTTCCATAGCGGGGTTCATCTTTCACACTCTCTCTACCACGCTTAAATTCTGCTATCTATTTTTTTATGGATGAATATGACAGAGCACAATCGCCTAATGTACTGACCATGTCATCATGGATGGCTTTTGATGATAGCCCCTTCTTATGGAGGTACTTAATGACGGCACGCTGCTCGATTTGCTCCATTCGCGGAAATTATGTCCGATTACTTTGTTAATAAATTTATAAAATCACAACTAATTATCGCACACGTTTCGAACTTCACACAATGAACTAGTCTGAACTGAACTAAATAATGTGGGTAGATTTGATTTTTAGAATTGAATGGATCTGTGTTAGGCCGAGTACTTTTCAATCCACCCTCATACTACTTTAGCATATGCCTCCAACATACATTGGATCAGCACATTAGATATCCCTTGCTTCTTTCAGATATGTAAACAGGTCTGTGTTTAGGAGTGGGACATATGTATATAAACTGTCACTTTATTTTTCGCATATATAACATGGTTATTTCCACCATCCGTCAGAAGCAGAACTTCATAATTAGGTCTTTGTAACATCAAGGTTCTGGCAATTGTAACATGATTATAATTAAAAGTTACATATTATATTTTAATTTGTATTTAAAAGTATAATAAATTAAAGTAAAGCTTAGTAAAATTAAACAATAAATTATGTAAAAAGTTAGCTTCATACAAAATTTTGAAAAAATTTTACAATTTTTTAATACAAACAACTTTCAAAGATCTCCATGCACTATTGTAATTCAAATAAAATCATATAAATACTTCCTAACATTAAAATCAACAGTCTGTGAAACAGCTGATATAAAATCGTAACCAACTATACATTTATATTTTGCTGCATCCAAATCTATTTCTTTACTGCCAGCAATTAATTTCAACTCAACAAGTGTTGCTATCTGAGCTAGCAGGTTACTTGTTAAACCTATCTTTTCCTCAAGAATAGCATAGAATATCGCCAAAAGTCTGTCTAATGTAAACACTTTAGGTCCAAGCTGAGTGTTCAGTTTCTCACTGATTTTTGCTTTAGCCCTTACTTGTTGGAGTCTCTTCCGTTGCTTACCATGGTTCTTCATGAACAACCTTTTGTCTTCTTTTGGAGGATTATAACTGGCAAGGTATGCGGCTATAAGAAGGAATTTGGCATAATATGGAAGTTCAAAACTCTGTGCAAAACTTTTTGTTGACATGAGTTCTTCTTTCAAAGTACTTTCGAAATTTGATATTTGTGACTCCATAAAGTCTTTGGTTGGTGATATAGCTGCAGGTTTTGGGACACTTATTCTTAAATAAAGGAGTTCTAAACTTGATTTGAGTATTGGAGATATGTGACGCCAAAGCTTATTTAGGTCACTAGCTTTTATTTCATTTTTTATAATTGGTTCACAGTATTTGATGAAGTTGATTTGTGCCATGTGCTGCAATTCTATTATGTCTCGACAAGGCCTGTAAAACACACTCAAAAATGCATTCAAAAAATTTGCAAACAACTCTGGTTTCTGGAGTTCATCTTTTATTTCATTACCAATGTTTTGATCACTGAGCAATTGTCCAACAAATGTTCTGTGATGCATAAATATAATATTAAACAGATCTTCCTTTGTATAGTTAGGGAAGAATATCTGAATAGGCTCTAACGCGCCCATTTTAAAATAAAAATTGTCATACACTAAATGTGTCACAAACACAGTGCAAATGTTGAGGTTACAGAATTCGCGTAATCGTAGAAAAGTACTCATAATGTTTTGATCCATCGCTCTAAGCCTTTCAGCTCGATCGAACACTAAAATAATAGGTTCGTATGTGTTTTTATCGGCCCCAAAAGCGTTTAACCAATTTACGAGATCGGACAAGGAATCACATTTTAATTCCGCATCGTCGTCGTCTTCCAGTCCAGATACTATAGCTTCAAACATTATTTTCGGTGAATAACACTCAATACAGTCAATAGTAACGTATTTATAGTCTAAATAACACAAAACTGTGGTTAAACATAAACTTTTACCGGTCGCCATACTACCGCATATAAATAAACAATACGGTAGCGGCTCATCGTAATCCCCTAATAAATTCAACAAATTGTTTATTTGGTTTTCTCTACAAGGCACTTTATGTTGTAATTCTTCCATTTTAAACAATTGAGATTATAACTGAAGTGAATATATAACGAGAGTAAACCAGAGTAAACAAACAAACAACAGTGGATCAGAATAACTGACAGATGTCATTTGGTTGTTGTTTTTATTATTCGCTCGAGAGAGCGGGCAAAGAAACTAAGCCATACAGCCTTGTCTTTTTTTAGTTTGAATATATAGGGTCTGTTCCGAAATACAACACAGTGTACTGTCCAATGCAAATGACGTCATGAATCCTCGCTGTACTGGTGATTCGTTACAAAACATAAGACAGTATATGACGTCATACATTAGCGCCATATCGGAAAAGTGTTGGCGATTATTTTGTCATTTTGTGCTACAAAATCATTATATGCTCCTAATGGAGATACCAGCAATTATTCAGTAATTTTTTGTATTTGAATAAATAAAAATAAATTCTGGCATGCTTCATTCAGCGCACACACAATTAAAAGTTGTTTTATTATGGCCAGATATCCGACACAATATGACGGCAGCACGACAGTGCAATGTAGTGTCAATTGATGACGTCATTTGCGTTGGACAGTACACTGTGTTGTATTTCGGAACATACCCATAATATAAGTATAGAATTTTGAAGTGTAAAGGGCGGAACCAAGTCTTATTTTTTTCTTTCCATCTCTTCAAAATCCATAAAGGCCGAATCAAGTCTTATTTTCTTTAATTCTTCATATTTTCAAAAACCACAAAGGCTAACAGCCTGGTCACGGGACATTCGCCGCAGCGAAAATTCGTGCGGCGCGAACGGCGAGGCGTCTAGCGACTAAAACAAATGTATAGAAATGTATGATTAAAGCCACGCGTAGCGGCGAGTGGTGACGCGACTGGTGAAATTTACCGGGCGAATCACGCGGGCGACTGGTGGCGCGGCGGGCGACTGAAACAATTGTATGAATCAGTACGGTGCAAGTCACGGAGTCGGGTGGCAGACGCGGTGAAAAACGGCGCATAGTATAGGGAACAAAATATTTTAGTTGTTTTTGCCGCGAAAAATGCCGGGCCGACAAAAACAACTTAAAATTCTATCCGGATTGACTTTTATCTCCAATTCTGGTTGAATATTAACAAAACTATAATCGCTGGTTTCCACACTCATTTTGCTATTTACTCGAATTTTTTTTCTAGATGCATTCTATTTGTTGTGGAATTCTCCATCTATAACCCAATTCCTATTCAAACCATGTACTCCGCAATCTCTTCCAAATATTATGTCTTGAATCAAAAAAACAATTACTTTCTAAGCAATATCGAGATAAAACTTTGATAAAGACATTTCACTCTCAGCCTATCTGGTCGCGGCGGCAAACGTGACTTCCCGTGGCCCACAAATCGCGCCGCGCGATTTATCGCCCCGCCTGTTGCTTCGCCGTTCGCGCCGCCGATCCCCGTGGCCAGGCCGTAAAGCCAAGTTTTCTTTATATAATAGTCTTTATAAGTTTCAATCCATATAGATTTATCGGTCCAGTTTCAAGGTTCCCGCGCTTCCTTTTCTTTTCTTCACAATGTGCTGATGCGTCACATTGCGAAGCCCTTGGGAGATTTTGATGACAGCTCAAACGAGCGGACAGTTGATGACGACAGCCACTCAAGTTCATAAGGCGCCTAAGCGATCAAAATAACTTGAGGTTTATATCGACATCAAAGCACTTATTTCGTCTTTTTCTCTAATAGTTCACACGCGCAGACAATTAATTAACAAAATCACATCACTTTTACGAATTAAAATCCACTTCAAACCATTATTCAAGCGACAAAACAGGAGCGACAGTCCGTCGTCGGCCAAGTTCCCGCCAAAACTCCGATGATATTTGGACGTTGGCACTTGGCGTTGACAGATTTTGTTATTGTTACGATTCCCCAATTAAGGCAGGCAAACGACTTAGACTATACAGCCTAGTCTGCTTTGAATTTTGTACCCAAAACTTAATATTGTGCTGATGCGTCACAAATACGATGTTCTTAGGAGAGATTGACGACAGCATAACTAATGAAAAGACTGAAACTTAGTAAGTGGTTGGTAATAAGAATAATTTTATCAGGTCCGTCACCATCGAAACAGTTTCTACATTGTTTTCACTAGTAGGTTACATGTGCAGATATTTAATACACAAAATCGCACCACTTTTACGACCAGATATAAGATATACTATATTCTTTTAGTCCCAGGGATGTGAACTAAGAGATTCATAAAATAGACAAAGAGTATATAAGAAATTTGGGAATTTTCGACAGTAATTAGGAAAACCATCTGATTGTATATGCCAAACCTAAAAAACGGTGATGGAGTTAGTTAGGAGTCAAAGAATGGTTACGTTTATGGCAAATCAGAAGTTAATGATAAGACTGATCTCTTTCTAAAAAATACTTCCTATGCCTTTTCTAAAAAAAATCAAGTATACGTATTCTTTCAAGGAAATTGTTTTTGTTTCAGAATTTCGCAGTGGAACTGCAATTAGAGAGCCAAGCTGAGATTGACATCGATCAATTTAAAGATGCTCTAAACAGAGCAGGAGGTGCTAACTACGGAACTGGAGTTAGAGATTTATGAATTGCACAATGACACATCATTACGCCTTACTATCAGTCAATAAATTTATTTTAGAAAATACAGTTTTATATTCACTTAACAGATCGTAGATAAATAAATGTTTACCTTGCGGTACGGTCAACTATTTTGTAATAAAGGAAACCAATACAAGCGTGCAATTTACTTTGAAAGCAAAATTTCACTTAACATCCTAAAAAATAATGTTATATTTGCTAATTTATTATCTGCGTAAGTATCATGTTAGACAGGCAGATCTACGTTTTACGATGTCAAGCAATATATACGCTTTATATGGACAAGCTTTTTCTGGATCGTATTTAAATCTAAGTAGTGTTTTAGCAATCAGTCATACTAGTTTTTAAAGTTGGAAAGAAGTGACACTTTGTTTACCTTGTCAGAATAGATACTAATTTATTTTTTTAATATTATTATATTGGGCAGAATTTATTTATCGAAAAATTTTGACGTTAAAAATTATGTTTATGTATTATTAAAGGCGTTGTGCAATCTCAGTAAAATATCTTTGTCATGAGGTTATTGCCAAAAATTAAGATTGCTGCCATGTATAAGGCGCGAAAGGTGCATTTAGTTTTTGTCTATTCGTATTTTGATGACCAAGTCGAAATTTTACATTGTATTGTATATACAAAAATTTTTGGATTTTATCTGCTTTTATATACATTGGATAGTGTTAAAATCCAACACGATTATTGGTAAATCAAACGATAAATGCAATTAACCAAATTTATTTGCTGTTTTATTTATTTTCTGTAATAAGGCTGAATGCACGATTATTTTATAGAATAAGAGTTACCAACGAGTACACGGTTCATCCGATGATAAGTGTTTTTTTAAATAGAATAAAGGTAAAAAACAAGCAAATAATCCATCGGATGGTAATGGGGGGCTATGGCCCGTAAACATTTTCATCTATACTCGATTAATGAATCAAATGCAAATGCATTGTTACCCTTGAGGACTATGCAGTAAATCTATGTTGAGGACTAAGGTGGATGCTTACGTTCCAGTAAAAGGGTATCCGGTTCCCTTCACTCAATATACGAAATATCAGCAATAATCTGCTATTTTACTCTGGTATTCAGTGAGAATGTGATCCTACCTCGTGTGATGTGGTCGGATCGACCCATTCGTGCAGCAACCTTATATAGCTGCAGCGTGGCCCATAGATATCTATCCCCCATGAAAAATTAAAATACAGATGCGTTGTCAGCTCAGAGGACTAATATTTTTAGTTTCGTTACTAGTTAAAAGTCTCCAGTAGTTTGACATATGTATTCTATATAATAATATGCAATAATATGCGTGCCTTAAAAATATTTTTAGAATTATAGAGAAACGTAAGCCTGAAAAGTATGAAAGAGCGTTCATTGATTTTTCTTTACCTTTTTTTTATTTTAGTCTAAAATGTGACTTATTACGAAATAATGTTCTTGTATATAGCACACGGTCTATCCAACGAACGACATGTATTGTAACGTACTACGAGATATAGCGTGCAGCAAACGCGCTTGCCGGCCTCCTACACCCTTTCTAATAAATAGCGCGCTATAACATAGCGTATTAAATAGTGCGCCAGAAATTTATAGCTTATAGTCTGTACCGTGCTATCGACTTATAGTAGTTTCGAACAACTTTAATGTTATTCCCCTTTATTTTTAAAGTTTGCTACTGCGTTAACGATCGCAAAAGTAGTCTTGTCTAACCCTACTATATATCTATCAGGGACAAATTATTTATTTATTTTAGAAAGGTTCACAAAATAATATTTTCGTTAGTGATAATGATAATAAAAATTGCTAATTATAAGCTTTCACCTATTAAAGTTGGACACATTTGTTTTTATTACCACAACGTGCATTATTTTTCATCTCCTTTCGTCTTGACAGTTGAAAGAATAATAGTCATACATTTCCTGTATAGGACAGTTACTATACTCTTCGTTGTACATATGGGTACATATGGAGTATAGAGGTAAGGAGTACAGACTGTATAAAACAGTGTCCGTAGGAAAGCACTAAATAAGGGTGGCGACACTGTAGCTACAGTCCAATTTTTAAAGAACTTTTCATAATATTTTTATTGCATATTTATTCTTATTCACCATAATTCTTTTTACAACAATTATTTTATTGCTTTGAAATTTTTTTTATTTTCAAAGTCATTCAACGTATTTTACCGCGATTTATCATAACCCTGTAGCTACTCGAGCGCTGTTGTGGAGAGTTTTTGAACTGTTATTTACTGCTTACGGATGGACACATTTTCAACTATTCTTCTATGGGAGATTGTCCTCCTTACCTCTATACTCCATGGTGGCACTTTTACTTTATAAGTATACGCCATTTTAATAGAAAACCTGGAGGTTAGAGAACAGAACGATCGCCATGGAAAATAGTGTCCCAGAAATACGGACACCATAAGTAAAGCGCTGCGATCGCTAAGTTCGTTCAATAAAAGTCATTTCAGTCTATTTTCCGATCAGATGCTAAACCACTTGCACCAATAAAATATTTCTCCATTTTCAATTTTTCTTTTTGGCAAAAATTACAAAATGACGGAGGATGAAAATTTTCTCATTAAAAATGAAATGAAAATTTGTACATTATTCAACTAACTTCATCTACTTGCACTCATAAACAGCTGACTTCGCAGTCACTACTCACCGACATCAGCGCCGCTTTATATTCTACAATTTTCAAGGACAGGCGGGCTATGCTTTAGTACGTACTACGTAGTGATCGTTCTCCTGTTCTCTAACCTTCATGGAAAATAGTATCCCAGAAATATGGACACCATATATAAGGCGCTGCGATCGCTAAGTTCGTTTCATAAGTCATTTTCAGTCTATTTTTCCAATCAGATGCTAAACCACTTGTACATCCACGCACAATAAAATAATTCTCCATTTTTTAAATGTTTTTTTGTCGAAAATTAAAAAATTACGGAGCATGAAAATCTTCTCACCAATGCCGCGAAGAAAATTTGTACACCATTCAACTAACTTCATCTACTTGTACTCATAAACAGCTAACTTCGCAGCCACCGACGGCAGCGCTACTATAAATTCTAACTTCCATGATTGAAATCATAACACCACTATTGCAATATAAAACATTTATTTGAAAAAAAAATTAGCAACATTATTGGATACAAACTACAAAAATAATATTCGATACTATATAATGATTATCCTTATACAATCAACATTACAAGAGCCAGTCTATTAGTATTTGGCTCTGTTGAACACATTTACGCTTATTGCTATTATTTTGTTTATAAGAACATAAGAAATGTACTTAAAATTGACAGATTTTAATAAAACAGTTAACAAAAAGTAAGCGTTACAAAAATTAAACCATGCTATATAATAACTGTTAAATTGCTAGGCATATTTATCGCACTATAAAGAAGTTACACAATTCTAAGCTTTAAACTAAAATCAGGCGTTTTGGCGTTACTATTGACAAAAATAAAATGTACTCATAAAAATATATCAATAGGTTAAACGATAAATAATTAAAAAATCGAATAGAAGAAATACATAGTAAATGGAAAAACTTAATTAGCAGATTTTTTAGTGAAATACTAAAAATTCAATAGTTCCTTCCTATTGTACTTTAATCTTAAACATTGGTACTGAGTTTGATAAAAGGTGCAACACAAACGTGAATTGAAGGCCACGATAATGAGACCAAAGTTTTTTTTTATATAGGACATCTGCAGAGAACATTAATAAAACTTTCCAAGGTTGATTCTGGAAGCCAAAGTCCAGGAAAAGAAAAACCTTGACGGTTTTTTTATGGTATAAGGTAGGATGGGGTAAGACAATCACGGGAGAAAGACTATCATAGTGTAATAACTCATTATACACAGCTTCCTACTCTAGTTTGTTATGCTAGTAAAGTAGGAAACACTCAAAAAGTTCTTGGCTCAAAACACAGATGTCGCTACTTCACGTAAAAATGGTGAACATGACACAAATCCAAGTTGACATTTGAGGAGGCAAAACACGAGGTCGGCGTTTAGTGATAATAATAAAATTTTCGTGTGAAAAAGTAGTGAATTTGAAACCTTACATACGTAAGTATAATTGCAATAATACTAGCTTTTAAGTAATGATATTGGTACAACGTAAAACCAATTGATTTAAAAAATATTGATAAAAACAAATACATAACCTCTAAATCGCGAGGTGGGGTAAGACTACCAGTCCACTTGGGGCTAGACTAACATATGGTAGTCTTGCCCCAAGTCATGTGTTGTAAACATTTTTTTTAGGAACTATATTTTTAAAAATTATTATCCACGATACTTATTTTTACAAATTGGTTTGACGTTTGGATGGTTCCTAATATTGCTATCTCTCTGCATATACACAAGTCATCATTCGCTTGCCCTTTTCCCATTATTTAGGGTCGGCGCAGTATGTCTTTCTCTTCCATTCCTCTCTATCAGCCGTCGTTTCCACGCTAACATCTTTCACTCTCATGTCAGTCCACACAGTCCATCCATCTTTTCCTCGGTCTTCCTCTGCTCAAGTATAGGTATCCGTCCACTTTCAAATTCAACACTCGTTTTGTGACATACCTTTCATCCCTCCGCATCACATGCCCATCCATGTCAATCTACTTCCTCCTAACATTTCTGTCATTGTTTACTTTCAGGCTCCCTCTTATAAATTCATTACGAATTTTATCCATCCTTGTCACACCACACATCCATCTCAACATTCTCATTTCATTCACATGCAAACTTCTTTCATCCTTCTTCTTGACTTTTCCAAAAAACATATTTTATCCAGATATATATTTACATTGGGAGCAAATAACTTCTAAGTTGTAAATAAATGTATTACTTACGTACGTGAATCAGAAATATTTATGATTCAAGGAGTAACGTATATATAAGTGCTTATTTGTTACTTTGTGCTCGCGGGAGGCCAATGGGGGTTCAATTTGTCTGATTCTTTCACAGAAAGTTGTGGTCGGTGTCAACGGATTCTGTTCCGCAGCTTTCCTGAACTTGCGAAACGAAATCGGCTTTTCCATAAATATTGCGCTTGGTGGATATGTTTTTTTGTATGGGAAGCTATTTTGTTTCGCAGGTTCGGGGGAATTGCGGAGCGGAACTTGTTGTATTGATAGCAACCTTCTGTAAAGGTATCGGGCTGAGTTCCCTGTTGATTTCTCGTGAGCGAGAATTGGTAAATAGGTACATATATATATGTTATTCTTTTCCTTAAAAAAAAAACAAGATTTTGCTATTTGTATTTCAGATGAACGCAAGATGGTACGAAATTATGTCCGAAAAACAGATAGAGCAACTAAATATACGCGTGATGACTTGTTGGAAGCTATCGGGAAAGTAAAAAGTGGTGAATTGACGGCGTACAGAGCCTCTATTGCTTACAATATTCCTAGACCAACAATAGTAGCTCGAGTGTATGGTAGATATGGCGATAAATCTGATTCTTTAGGAAGATGTACAGTTATTCCAATGGAAATAGAAACAAGATTGGCAGAAAACTTACATCAAATGGAAATATACGGATTCGGTTTATCAAGAACAGAAATAATGGAGCTTGTTGGACACTATGTAACAAAAAACAACATAAAAAATCCTTTTAAAAACGGCATCCCAGGAGAAGACTGGTTTTTGGCTTTCAAAAAACGACACAATTTGGCCGTCAAAAAACCACAAGCCGTGGAAAATTCTCGGAAAAAGGTCTGCAATCCTTGGATCATATACTCCTATTATGATTTGCTGAAAAAAACAATGGACGAATTGGAATTACACGATAAACCTTCGCAGATATGGAACTTAGACGAAACGAGTTTTTGCAAAGACCCCAGTAAAACCAAAGTAGTGGGTTTGAAAGTATATGCTTCTACTAGAACTATTGCATCACCTGGCAAAAGCAACACTACGGTTTTACTGGGAATTAGTGCCGCTGGAGACAAAACTCCCCCACTAATTGTTTATAAAGGGAAAGACATTTGGGACCAGTGGATGACTAAGGATGACTATCCTGGGACTAGGTATGCAGCGACCAAGAATGGTTGGATGGAAACCGATGTATTTGAGAGATTTTTTGAAAAAGTGTTTTTGCCGACAGTGGGTCAAAAACGACCGATATTACTAATATATGATGGCCACTCAACCCATGTAGGATTAAACATAATAGAAAAAGCACGTGAAGCGGACATCACTATTTTGAAAATCCCAGCACACACCAGCGACAATCTGCAGCCGCTAGATTTTACAGTAAATAAGTCTTTTAAGGACAAGTAGGATCAGGCCCTTGTAAAGTGGCAAAGATTGCATGTGGGTGAAGTGATGCCAAAAAAAGACTTCTCAAAGCTTATTGGCGAAATTTGGGCTCAAGTAGATCCTAAAGTTTGTGTTGCTGGGTTTCGCAAAGCTGGTATTTATCCTTTTAATAATAAAGCAGTGCCAGAAGAAAAATTTCACCCAGACCAACTTGCGAAATATAAAAAACAGCTTTGCCAATAAACCTCAAACTCAAGACCAAAGTACTCAGCCAACTCCTGGCCCCTCATGGGTCAAAGATTTATCCAAGAATGAAACTGAGACTCCACCCGTGAGCAACACAAGTATCGGTGTTCCATCGTCATTACCTTCATTAATTTCCATCTGTTTGAAAAAAGTAAATGATCATGATAAAAAATGCTTATCTGTAAAAGACAAACACCATGCTGACGCCAAAACTGCCGAAACTACACACTCTAATGATTTCAATGCTAAACAAATTACTGTTGTAGATGATCGTCTAGTAAAGTGTAAGTATACTTACCCCGTTTAGTGGGGCAAGACTAGCAGTTCGAATAGTAGTAGATTTCCCTTAATAAATCAGATTTGAGTATACTTGCGTAAAAATCAAAACACTTGTGTAAACGTGTAAAGAAATCTTAATTTAGAGTAATTATTCATTTAACAGTAAGATGTGAAAATTCACTATAAGAACAGATCTTTCATTTCTTACAATAAACTATGTTAGTCTTGCCCCACCTTACCTTAAATGTGACAAACGAGTGATAATGTGGCCAATAGACAACTATATCAATCCCCGATTAAGAATCAAAATGCAGATCTCTTGTCAATGCTGCGGACTAAGATAGAACGCCTCGAATTCAGTAAAAAGGATTTCCGGTTCTCTACTCATCATACGAGACACATAAGCATTAACCCTTTTCCTGTCACATGAATCATATATGAACATTTCGATTGTTTTCCTATTGTGTCTATATCGCGCACAGGGAAACTGTTAAGCTGGTATTTTACGCTGGTATTCTGTGAGAGCTTTGTCTTCCCCTAGGTCGAGGCGACTCATACATGCTACAAATATAGCTGCAGTATAGTCCCCAATTGTTTGCCGTATGCCGTAGAAAGAAGGATCTACAGTGAAACCAGAGTAACAGACGTAGCCCCACGGATCAGTATGTTGACGTGGCAATGCGTTGGTCATGTGGCTCGAGGAACCGACAACTGATGCGGAAGAAAGGTTCTCGAGTGGTAGCCTAGTACCAGTAGGCGAAGTGTTTGGCCACTAAATGAAGTGACACCCTGGTAAGAGATGCAGGAAGTTGATGGATGTTGGTGGCTCAGGACCGTGCATTAATAAAAACGCGATGGAATGATGATAATGAATAAGTTTTTAGCGAATGGACGTTTAATTCGTAAAGACAAAGAGTCTTTGCCCATTTGGCGGGATGGATTCATCAATGTCAGCGTGAGAATGTTAATATGTAGAACAACCGAGACATAAATACAATATCCATATACAAATGTACAATTTGATAATAAAAGTTTCATATTTTCCTTAACCATTGAACTACATAAAACTAGTACAAATGACAAACAAAATTGTTAAAACCCCACTATTGTTAACTACATTGGTATGTTATTATAGACAAATATTAGATTTAAACACCTGACGAAAAAAAGGTGTTATATGTTGAACGTGTGTATTTGTGTCTGTCTGTGGCATCGTAGCTTCCAAAAGGATGAACCAATTTAGATTTAATTTAATCACACAGAATGTATACAGGAGCGTTTGTAGGTTACAAGAAAATCAAAATTTATAAGACAAAGTATGTCAGGATGACCATAGAGTAAACATTAGCAGAATTCTAAAGCAGATTAGATATTATTGTAATATTAAAGATGTACATAATTTTGTAGGTCAATTTATAGAGGAACTTTACAGGGTATCACTGTGCCATTGTGTTAAATACTCTAGTCAAATAACTTACTCTCACACCTTAACCCATTCGAGACTACCATCTATTGCAACATTTTTATAAGGGTGAAAAACGAGCATACAGTCCACTAATGGTAAGTGGTTGCTGTGGTGGGTGTGCAAAGACATACACATCTATCCTCAATTACGAATCAAAATGAAGATGCATTGTCACCCATGAGGACTAAGATGGAATGCCTCGTTTCCAGTAAAAAGAGTCACCGGTTCTCTACACTCACCATACGAAACACAGCAGCATTAAGCTATTATTTTACGCTGGTATTCTGTGAGAGCATGGTCCTTCCCCGGTCGTGCCGACTCATTCGTGCTACAACTACACTAAAAATGTAACTGCAGCATGGCTCTGCCACATACAGACTGGCTGTCATGGCTGTCAACTGACAAATGACTTGTTTCAAGTCTTAATTTCAATTAAGGGCGCAGAGAGGGTATCCAGTTACTTCTGATAAAAAAAAAATATTATGGAAAAAATGCATGTGTAAATGCATTAAATGCATATGGCTTTGATTTATTGTGAAACATAATTCAAAATGGAAAATATTTTTCCATATAGAATTATGTTTGATATGACACAATATCATACAATATTGTTTTTTAATTTAGCGATTTGTAAATTTATATATCATATTATTATTCGCAATGTTTTATTCTCATGTTAAAAGCCAGGGAAACCTGATTTCGGCTACCTTGAAATTATAATCATTTTACTTCAAATGAAAAATACAATATAAAATGAAAACTTACCATATACTATAAAAACAGTGCACCTTAAAGGTAAATCCGGCGCTACTTTTTTATTATAATATGATAGGATTATTTTAGTATATGTAGTTTTTTGTTATAATATGTAGTTGATTTATCTTTTTTTTAACTGAAAACCATATATATATAAATCCATTATTGCTAATTCTGGTAGACATTCAATCAGGCCTGATGTGTGCACAAGTGGTCAGTCGTTGAGGGCACCCGGAGCTAGGGCACGAAGCAAGCGGCTGTTGGTATGGGCACCAAACAACACGTTGAGTAAGGCAACACCGTATCCAGTAGCACGTTCACCCTGGAATACAAATTGATGATATAAAAGAAAAAATCCCAGGTTACGTCCTTGCTCTGAAGAGCTCAGGAGACGCAGGTCCAGCAGAAGAACATATGTAACCTACTCCTTAATAAATTATCTTGATTTCTTCTAAGTAAAAAATTGTAAGTAGTTAAAATACAGAATATTTTTCATCTCTGAATGTACTAACACAGGTCCTGTGTATCCCTTATCTCTGATCATATAATATAGCATTAAATTTTTTTTTGAATATTTGTATATTTATTGTGTGAACAGTTTTATTGGGTTATTGAAGATTTTGTTTGTTATAAGTGGTACCAATGTGTATCATACTAATATCAAACGAGGTATAGTTCTTGTAGGGTCGTTACGTACGAAGATATTATGGCGGCCCAAGATTTTAAAGAGTGCCTCATTCTAGGCCAGGGTGGCATCATAGTCGACAAAACTGAGTAAATAGTGCAAATATGAACGGTGATATTTTAGAAACTGTATTCGCCCCTGGCAGTCATCACTAGCATTTTATTTACTTGTCCGAAAGGTAAGTAGAGCCATGCAGGGAGAATATACAGCCAGCATTCCTGACAATACAGAAAGAGTAATCTTCTAGGTTAGCATAGGTGTGGATATTTACCGAGTGCGCGGGAGCGGCCATGTCTATATGCAGCCAGGCTCCTTGGAAGTCGAATCCCAAGTGCGCCAGGATGAACAGCCCGGCACACGACGGCTGAGCGTTGTTGCGGTCCTGAAAACATAACATCACCTCATATTGAACCTGCAATATGCATCTGGACATGTCTTTTTTTGAACCTGCTAATTTCCATTCATTTATTCATTATAAACCGTTCAAAGACAACTACTGAACATTCCAGGCATCCCACAGATTGCAGCATAATGAGGGTCATTGTTGCTACCCTTGGTACGCGGATTAGAAACTTGTTTTTTTATTGTAATTGCATTTATTTTTTTATTTTATTTTATAGGATAGGGTGACAAACGAGCACACAGTCCACCTGATGGTAAGTGGTTGCTGTGGCCCATAGACATCTACATCTATCCTCGATTACGAATCAAAATGCAGATGCGTTGTCACCCGTGAGGACTAAGATGGAATGCCTCGTTTCCAGTAAAAGGGTCTCCGGTTCTCTACACTCACCATACGAAATACAGCAGCATTAAGCTACTATTTCACGCTGGTATTCTGTGAGAGCGTGGTCCCTCCCCGGTCGAGCCGACCCATTCGTGCTACAACTATACTTCTAATATAACTGCAGCATGGCTCTACCACGTAATTAAAATTTTTATAAGAAATATGCTTTTGCTCATCTGATTTAGTTTCCCTCCGTCGCATCTTACGAAATCTACGGGATGACATTGGGTAGTTATGAGTGCGTGACAAACTTTTCGGTTCTTTCTATAATGAGATGAATACTTCTTCCACTCTTTTCTAATTTTTCTTTGCCCCCTTGTCCCCTCGTCATATTTTTTGGATATTTTACTCTTTCTTTTTCCTTATATTCGGCCGATAAAACAACTGCGGACTGAATTTAATCTAAATGTATGTTCAAAGCAGCAGATTTTTCCATTATATCCTTTTTAGAAAAATATACAACAAATAAATAAAATTTAAGTGTCTGTTTGCAATGTCAAAATAACATATTTTTACTACATATGAAAGTATAAACAGTACTTATATCAAAAACAATTTTAAAAAAAATTTACGGTCTGTCAGTCTGATTAGTTTTTGGAGTTCCAGTGCATGTGCATGGACACATTACATAAATAAAAAATAATAACATAACAACCTTACTGGACACTATTAGCAATTAATTGAAAAAAAAAGGTTTTATTCTTAAAAACTTTAGAAATTTAATTAAAATAAGGGAAAAAGTTCGTCTAAAACAAGTTTAGCTTAACACATTCTCAATGATTTAAGATATCATCCCCTTCAGGCTTTGCACCCACCTTTCAAACATCCTGTATAATACACATATAATTTAATTTCCTTTATTATATGTCAATTTTTTTTAATTATACATAAGACATCTTTATATAATTGGATGGATTGTTTGTTGTTGCTGATTTAATGATTTGATTTGATTTTTGTAAAATAAAAAATTTCCAAGAATAAACAAATTTGCATGTCTCCATTAGGGACTTAGTATGTAATACATAGTACTTAATAGTATCTCATGTAACATATATACTAAAAAGCAAATAAATAAATTAACGTTGAGTACTTTACAGGCTGCATGTTGCTATTGTATTATCACATTTGTCAGTGTGTGCATGAGTTTGCCAGGGTAATTGAAAAAATCTCTTTTATTGATTATATATGATAGGCATAATCTACCAATGTTATTGCTATTCATTATTATATCAGTAGAAAACACTTTTTTAAATAATTGTATTAACTTTTTTAATAAGTTAGCGCTCTTTCTAGGATTTTCTCCTGTATTATGGAAGTGATTCCTCTACATAGACTGCATCTGAACCCAGAATTTTTCTGATTTCTGTCTCGCTCACACTTCGTCAACTGGTTCACTCAGTCTCACTCAAACTAGAATTTTAAGTAACAAGCTTGAGGAAAGCCATGGGGTACATAAAAATCATTTTAGACAGGTAAGAAAAATCATAATTTAACAAATAATCTTGCAAGTGTTATATCATTGATTAAATGCACCAACTTTTAATGTTACTTGCCAAACTCGTGTAGTACATTTTTGTTTCAGTATAGTCATATAAAATTGGGCAAAGTATTAATTTTGAATACCTTGCAACAGGAGCAGTTGGCTGTAAATTTTAAGCAACAGTTTTCCGGAGCATTATTCAGGGTAACTTAATAAAAAAGTTAAAATTTGTAGCAACAGGAGCTAAAAGACCGTCATAGGCTGTAAGATTTTCTAATTTTTTTTTTATTAATGCCTGTAATTTTTAAAATACATAGTAAATATATTTTTTGTTAACTATTATGACTTGACCTATCACCAATTCCGGCTTGACGTCGAATTTTATCATACATATACAATAATAATAAAATAATTTTAGCGGCATTAGCCTTATATGTGAGTAGTGTTAATAAATCAAAATATTAATTAGGTATATTAAATAAAAAATCGTTTTTCAAAACAATAAATAATTAAGTTTTTTTATCCTAGATCATTCGTAGAATTGCTCTCTAACTTTTCGTGAAGTTTCATTAGAATCAGCTCAGCCATTTCGAACATTAGTATGGACAGACAGACAGAGAGATAGACAATTTTAAAAGAAAAATTAAATATTTAGTTATTTAATTATTATCGTTAGATATTTCAATTTCATTTATATGTATAGATTATTATTATTGAATGCAATCTATCATTAGAGTTTAGATTTAGGTGAAGTTGGGGCAGTATAGGTAAATTATAAGTTGAAGAATTAAAAAAGAATAGCATGATAGCGATCATCAATCATAAATAAATGAGATGGCAAAAACGCAACCATGCGAGTTTGCGACCAGTCTCACATCTAATGAATGGAGATATGGCAAAAGTGCAACCGTCCAAGACCATAACTAAAAAGAAAAAAAGACCAGAGCACTAACCGCGACGCTGTTCTTCATGTCAGCGACGACGCTAGAGAACTCGGTGAAGTGCAGCTCGGGCGCGAAGGGCAGCGCGTGCGCCAGCTCGCCGCTGCGCAGACCAGCGCGCACGCAGCGCCGCTCCAGCGCCGCGCAGTTGGACAGCACGCCCGCGTGGTACTTGCCCGTCGCCGTGCCCTGCCACACACACCACCATGCTTACAGCGTACCATACAAACCATGAAGGTTAGAGAACAGGAGAACGATCACTACGTACTAAAGCATAGCTTGCCTGTCCTTGAAAATTGTAGAATATATAGCGGCGCTGACGTTAGTGAGTAGTGACTGCGAAGTTAGCTGTTTACGAGTATAAGCAGATGAAGTTATTTGAATAATGTACAAATTTTCATTTCATTTTTAATGAGAAAAATTTCATGTTCCGTAATTTTGTAATTTTTGACAAAAATAAACATTAATAAACGGAGAAATATTTTATTGTGCGTGGATGTGCAAGTGGTTTAGCATCTGATCGGAAAAATAGACTGAAAATGACTTTTATTGACCGAACCTCGAGCGATCGCAACGCCTCCTTATGGTGTCTATTTCTGGACACTATTTTCTACGGTGATCGTTCTCCTGTTCTCTAACCTTTATGATACAAACAGAAAGAAATAAATCGCTGCACCGGAGGACGCAGGGTGGGGGTGGGGGAGCGCGATGCGGTCATTGACCTCGCGGTAGTACGAGCGCTTCCGTTCCTCACTCAACTGCGAGACGCGGTAGCATACGGGCATTTAACTTTTTAATTTATAATAAGTTTGTTCAGATGTTGCAACATACTATAAATAAAGTCCACTGGCTTTATTTATAAAAATCCCAATACAGCCTAAACAAATATAATAGAAATAAGATAACTAACAATCCCCTCTTCGCTTTGTACAGGTAATTTCTGGATCTCGGCAACAGTGCTACCTACAGGATCCAATTTTGAATCTAAGCCTTTCTCAAATCAACTTAATCACACACAAAATTTCATCAAAATCTTCCACCCGTTGCGGATGAATTACAGCACGTTATTATGTGCATATATTTTCACAAATATATTGCGATGCAAAAGTTTTCTTTACAATTTAAGTTATAAATCGCCCATACAGCCCTCCAAAACAAATATGACTTCAATGTCAGTCGCATTATCTTATCCCATAGCAAGATTCCATAAGAAATTACGCTATGAAAGTAACTAATATATATATATATATATATATATATATATATATATATATATATATATATATATATATATATATATCTCAACATTGGTGAGACTACTCGTCTTTCTTACAGCATATGCCGCAGAACTAAGTCTGCCTGCTAATTAAGATATATGGAAAGATCACAAAAATACCTAAGGCATTTTATGAATTCTCCCAGGCATTGAAAATATATTTCATAAGCTCAAAACCTACGTCCGTCGTCGAGCGACCCCTTGTAAAACCAAATTGATTATTTTGAAGGAATTTAATTCAATAAAAAATAAAAACAATTGATCCAAATTTATTTTTTCAAAAATTTTACTGACAGTTGTTTACAAAAATAGGTCTAAAATAAGTGGGGTGCAATGTACTACTAGATCTAGAGGTATTTCTTTACTATGTTTAATTAAATCAGAAAACACGCCAGATTCGATACTAGTATTAAAAATAATAGCAAGATGAGGTGCAATTAAATCTATTATGATGCATAAATGTAACGGAAATCCCCCATAAATCTGCTTTCTTTACATCAAGGGTTTTGAAATATTTTACAATATTTTGTGGTAATACTTTTTCAAATCTAAATTCTTTGAAACAGGTATTGAAAAGGAATTCGGCTCGCAAGTACCAATTGAAAAGGACACAACGGACGGAAACTAAGAAACAGAAGGGAGGAATCGAGGCTTCTCTCGATCCGGCCTCCTGCAACGCCTACGTTGGGTTCGGGAACAACGTATGTGATCTCCGCAACGGAGTAACACACTAGGGCGATAACCTCGTTCCTTTTCAGCAAGTAGGTTCAGACGGGGATTACGGGTCTTCCGAAGTCGTCCCGGTCCCGACGCCTTAATTCTTCGATGTGGACTGTATAACTTAAGGGATCTTGGGAATGAAACAGCAATTATCTTCAAACCGTTCCGTGAGAGAGTAATCACTTTTCCCTATACTTTTCTTCTTGACTGCTGGTTTTCACTTTTCCCGAAGGATTTTCTTGTTTTTCCGAACTATTACCCCGAACGAATTGCAATACGATGTCATCTACATGTCCCGAGGGACGATGCAGGCATCGGGCCTCGGGGTATACCCCATTGCCCGGATGATCCTCATGGCCCATCACTATGGGCCAGTCCTTTTAGCCTTTTTTAGGCATTGTATGGTTATTTCCGGGTTGATCCGTACTTAGTAATATTTTTCCCGTAATTGATTAATTACGGGAAAAGGAGAGGTTGTCCAGTAATAGTCGAAGTTGGCCTTTCAGCGGCATTGTGGGTTGTTACTCGACTCTCTAATCACATATAGAGAGGAGTTCTCTTGGAAGAGGTCGCCCGTCCGGTGGCCGGGTATGTAACGGCGCAAAGCCGTTAAGGTGTTCGTGTGGCCCGTTATCGGCACGGTCAAACATGCCGCGCGCTAACCGGGCCACAAAGTCGTAGATACTCTCGACCTTCAAGTCGGCCGCTATCACGTCATTCCGGACGTAGCGACCTGCTCCGACGATCGTTCTTAGAGTCAGATTCTGCTGGGCCTGTAGTCGCCGCCTCAGAGGGTCGCTCAGAAGTGCGTACCAGGCCGGTGCAGCGTAGGTGATGATGGTCCGGATATACATCTTGTATATCCGGAGCTTGATTCGAGTTGGCAACTTGGATGCCAGGACCGGTAAGAGCGTCGCCCGCGCACATCGGGCCCGGCGGACGACGAAGTCGACGTGCGCGGTCATGCGCAGCGTCCTGTCGATCCTGCACCCAAGGTAGGTTACAGCCTTCTGGTACGCAATCTCCTGGCCGTTGAGGGTCAGCGGAGGTGGAAAATTTCTGAGACGGCGAGTGAGCAGAGCGGTCGTCTTACCAACGTTGACGACCATCCTCCACTCATCCAGCCATGGTGGCAGCAGGTCCAGCAGACGCTGCATCTTGGCAGTGGCTATGTGGGCTCTTCTGGACGAGGTGAAATAGGCGCTATCGTCCGCGAATAGCGCCAGCTCAACGTCGTCCTCCCACTCTTGAAGCCTGCCTGCCAGTGTAGGTATATCGTTGGTGTAAGCCGCGTACAGGACTGTAGACAAACAGCTGCCCTGTGGGACGCCGGCTTTAATGGATCTTGTTGCGGATTCGGCGTCCTCTACGCAGACGTAGAACTTCCTGTCTTCCAGGAAAGACGCTATTAGCCGCAATATAGCAGGAGGGACACTGGTCTGTTGTTCCAGCTTATATAGTAATCCTATGTGCCACACCCGGTCGAACGCCTTCTCGATATCGAGAAAGACGCCCAACGATATGCGGCCACGATTGTACTCTGCCGCAAGCAGGTGCAGCACTCTAGTCAATTGTGTGACTGTAGAGTGACCCCTCCTGAATCCGTGCTGCTCCGCCCGAAGTTGGATGCACGGACGGAGACGTCTCAGCAGCAATCTTTCAAACAGTTTAGCTATGTGTGGTAATAGCGTGATCGGCCTGTAGCTGGCAGCTCTACGCCTGTCCTTCCCGGGTTTCGGCAATACGATAATTCTGCCTTTTTTCCAGTCCTCCGGGAAGTGGGATGTCCGCAATATCCCATTGTAGAGTCGACCAAGCTCTACTATGACTCTATTGGGCAACTGTCGGAGTGCAGCGTTGGTAATCCCGTCGTGCCCCGGCGCCTTCCTCGGTTGCAGGCGGGTTACTGTCCTCCGCAATTCAGCGGGGGAGATGAACCACTCTCCTGCAAGAGGCGGCGCGGGCGACGACAGGAACTCCTGTACGCGGCTTTCCTTCCTGGCATGAAGCTCCATGAACTCCGCACTTGCTGGGTTCGGCATAAATTGCTCCTCGAAGTGCTCGACTAGGATATCCGCTCTGCCCTTGGCATCGTAGCAACGTTTGCCTGTGTTGTCTATCAACGGGCAAACGGGAGGTTTGGTTCTGGTTAACTGCCGGTTCAGTTTATAGAGCGACGCATCTTGCTCTTCAGCCTTGCTGATGCGCCGATCCCAGGCGTCGCCTCTGAAGGCCTGGACTGCAACCGACAGTTCCTCCGAGATGGTATTGAGCTGGGTCTTTAATCTGGGGCAGCGAGTACGCGCCCAGAGCTTTCTCAACGCTCTCTTGCGCCTGATCTGCACGCATATATTAAGCGGCAGATCGTCTCGCCTGGCAGTGATCGGGACAACCGTAGAGGCCGCGTGGAGGGCCTCCTTGATGTTTTTGGTAATTCTAGTTGCAGCGGCCTCTACGTCGTCCGCTGTGCTTATCGGCTGGTGTGCTGGAGGTCTCTGCTGCAGGTGTTGACAGTAGAGCCTCCAGTCGACACGTGTCTTAAACGCTCTGGGCGGCGTAGTCACCGCCTTCAGGCCAAGGGTTATCAGTAACGGGAGGTGCTGTGATGAAAGGTCGTACAGCACTTCTACCACTATCGGATAGTTGACGTTCCTAGTGAGCACGATGTCTAATACATCCGGTTTCCTCCTTGGGTCAGTAGGAACGTGAGTTGGTTCCTCGGGACCTAAGACGTCATACGAGTTCTTCTCCGCATCTTCATATAGTTCATGACCCGGCGGGGTGATCACTCTGGACCCCCACGCCGGGTGTTTAGCGTTTAGGTCCCCGGCGACAATTGTGGGTGTGTCGCCTTCCATCACCGTCCGGATGTCTGAGGAGCAAAATGGAGTCCCTGGCGGGCGGTATGCCGCGTAGATTCTAAGTTCCTCGCCCGCCGCCTCCATTTTTATGCCGATAGAGCGCATAGTCTGGTAAGGTGGTAATTCCAGCTCTTGATGGACGATGTCCCTCCTCACTAGAACCGCCGTTCCTCTATAGGCGGCCCCCTGAGCAGTGACCTCGTCCCTCCTGTAAATGTGATAATTCGGTAGCTTAATATGCGTCTTTGGATTCAACTTTGTCTCTCCCAGCAAGATGATGTGTAAATCCTGTTGCTGGGCGACTGTGCGGAGTTCATGCAGCTTCTGCTGTATTCCGTCCGGGTTCCAATAGAGGAGGCGCAGATTACTCTCCTCCGTAATGCCGGGCAAGAAGGTTTGCCAGCGCCTTCATTATCGCTGTCACTGGGTCTGTCCCGGCTCTTATGTCAGCCAGAACTTGCATGCCGACCTCGATGGCAATACCAACCAGACGTTGGATTGCATCTGCTGTTTCGAGGCCGGTGGAAGGTGTTCTCCTGTAAGAAGGCGTTGGCAATTGTCTCGGGTGTGGTTGCTCCTGGTCCTGCCCTCTTGGCTTGTGGGTTGAGCGCGCTCTAGATTTAGAGCGGGCCCTACGTTCTGGTAGGGCCCTTTCTGGCACTGTACCCACATTGGTTATCTCCCGAGTAATCTGCGCCTTTTGCGAGGCTACTGGTACTGTTGGTGTCGGGGTAGAGGTAACAGCCTGAGGAGGCTGCGCCTTCTTCCTACTTCTCTCCCGCCTCCTCTTCTTTGAGGGTTGCCGTTCTGTGGCAGGATTGGCGGGAGGCTGTAGAGTCGCCCCGGTGGTTGCCCTGGTCGTCGTGGGTTCCACCGTTTCCTGGGATGATACGGGTGGGGGGGGGGGCTGGTTGCCTGCCCTTCCCGGTAATGGTGGTCCACCCGTCCTGCTGGATGGTAACAGCTTTCGGGCGACTCTGGGGGGCCTTTTTTGGTGCCTCCGGGAGTAGTCCCGGTAAGGTTAACCCCTGCCTCCTAGCAGTCCTCCTCAGGACTGGGCATCGGCGGTCATTTGCCGTGTGGTTTTTGCCACAGTTGGCACATTTCGGTTCTTCTTCTCTACCCCGAGGGCAAAGGCTTGCTATGTGCTCCCCGGCACAGCGCACGCATCTCACTGGCCTGAAGCAGTTGGCAGAGGCGTGCCCGAAGGCCTGGCATCGGTGGCATTGAGCTGGTCCTGCTTTTCTTTGCCAGGCCTCGATGACGACCCCTCTCATATAGAGGAGTTCGTCGATGTTGTAAAGGTCCTGGAGCTGCTCCAGGCTCAAGTGGTCCAGTTGGGCAAAGTAGATGCAGCCAGGTCTGCTTCTACGAGGAGGTATTGCCTTCACATATTTGATGGGGAAGCCTTTTGCCCTTATAGCCTCCTCTATGTCCTTGGTTTCCGTGCCCATAGGTAGACCCCGGATGCCCACTTTAGTGGGCTTATCCTCCTCCGGGGTATAACAATACCACGACAGTGTTGGTGTTTTCTTCGTCAAATCCACCATGTACCGCTGTACTGTGCGGAATTCATTAGCACTCTGCGGTGTGAATCTGACGCCTTTCCCAAACGGACGGGCATTTATGGGGTGGCCCAACATTTTGTTGAGCTCCTTAAAATGCCTCGTCCAGTCTGGTAGGCATTCGGCCACTATAGGTGGGTAACGGCCCTTCTCCTGGTCGGCAGGTTTATCTGTAGGCGTTGCCGCCGGAGGTGGTCGTGGTACTGCAGGTGCAGCTACCATATGGGCATAACTGGTAGATGGCCGTTGGCCATCGTCCTGTGGGAGCCCGGACGGATTTATTGTTGCCACCGGCGATGATCGGCCGGCGGATGCAGCGAGGGTGGCATACGTGGTTGACCCCCAACTGAAGGATTCCTCGCCCCCCTGCTCGTACTGGGCCGAATCATGGCTTCGCCGATCCGGTGATATGGAGCGGGGGGGGGGGGTTGCGGTGGAGAAGGTGACCTGGGTGGAGATCTCAGCACCTTCTTTGTGGTCGCTCTGTGGTAGTCTTCGTCTTCCTCTGATGAGGTTGGTGCTTCATCGGAAGACGGTTGGGAGCCAATCCGTTGCCTCTTCTCATACAAGGAGGCTTCCGTTTCCGGAGGAGTATGACGTCTCGCCGTTTTCTTCGCTCGCTGCGGCTGAGGCGACGGTTCCTGCCTAACCGTGTGCTCAGACACGGCCGGCGTGAGCGCGACGCCCGGTGCGGGGTCTTTCCGTGGCGAGACGGGTTTTCTTTGAGGGATCTGCGAAAAGGATGACACTATTCTAGTGCGCTCCGGGTTCGACAGATCCCTCACAGCCAGTGGTCGTTCCAACACACCTTTTCGGTCCGGTGGTTTTCTAGATGGGGGGGAGGTTCCCCCTTTTTCTTATCGGACATGTTGACCTACCTACGTCAGTCAGGTTATCTACTATACGGCCCTGTCTAATGAATGGTATGTGAAATGGTGACTTTCCACACTTGGGGCACTGCCTACCCCTTTTGTAATCAAAAGGGTTGGGGGAAGTGCTAAGGTGGCACTCTATGACGCGACTAGGCACTAGATGCACGCAACGCATAAAGTGCCAAGAATCACCTAGGGGCCGGTGACCTCGACGCCTCACGGAATCGCGGGACTCGACGTGGGCGGAGTTTGTCGTACCGGCGGTTATTTGCAGCCACTGTATACTGCAAGCAACACACACCTAGGAGATCCTTAACGAATTGCAATAAAACCCGTTCACTAAGCTACCCCCAGAGCTATACGCGAAAGTGAGCCGCGCCATTCGCGTGCCTGCGCAACTTAACAACATGAATTTGTACTATTACTCTCTCACGTTTCACTTAATTTCTTTATTCACATAAATCACACATAAATACAAGTTATCTATTTAGATAGCACAAAACAATATCTACACCATGATATACATTATTTTTCCGTATTACAAAAATCCTTTAATTTATAAAACAAAATATGCCTACTTTACTCACAAATCCAAAATCCAAACTTCTTAAAATATTTAACACAGAAAGTTAAAACAATGTTTCCCACTTGAATTTATACATATGTTAACTAATACAATAGTTTAATTTACATTTTCTCTATTTATTTCACTATTTAAAACACTTTTAAATTTCTTATACAAAACTATCATTATTTCACTTATGCACAGGAATTTTCACATAAAATAACACAGAATTCACCTTTTTAGCACGTACAATCAACCTGAAATGTTTTACAAGTCATTTTTACATAAATTGCTGAAATTACAAACATTTTACATTTTTACATATTCGGCCTCCTAAGGGCGTGGCCAGCGTGCTTCCGTGAACTCACACTATTTGAACAACTAACTTTGCACGGCTCTCGACTATCAGAAAAAAAAAATGAAATACACTTAATTTTAACAATATTAAATAAACGAGTGCTTCTACATAATTTTCAAACAGTAGGAAACTATTTCTGATAAGACTCTTATTCGTTATCATGCTTCTTATCAGATAACAATACAAGTGAATGTTTTCATTAATCAATCATAACAAATAGGCATTTGTTTTCGTACAAACATATCAAACTTATACACGACAATACTTATGCAATTAATTTCCGTTATTTCTGTTTGTGCACAGAGTGATCATCTCGACCGGGGAACCAATCCGATCTCTAACTTCACTTTAATATTCCTTTGAATTTACATCATTGGAAAGATGATTTCAACCGGGGAACAAATCCGGTAATATAATTTATAACATAAAATTCCTTATGAATTTATTAAGCGATATTACTTAGGAAAACGAACAAACTAGTCTGGCCTGGGAGTCGAACCCAAGACCTTCTTATCATTAATTCGACATTTCTTTAAGATTTAACTAAGCATTTTCTTATCAGAGCGTCGTGGCTCGATAATTTGCTTTTTATAACTATGCGTCATCGGTTGATTTAATAAACTGAAACATTCTTATAGGCGCGTCGCCAACAGGTATTAACATTCTGTTTGAGTAATGACTCGGCGACAATTGGAGAACTTCAATAACTCTGTTGTTAAGATAGGAATATCAGTGAAATATTTCTCAAGCACCGCTGCAACTTCTTGATTCGATCTAGTCAATTCGTTATTAATTTTCAAGTGATAGTTTGTGTTATGAGGTTTTTATTTACTGGTTTCACTATTAATTCTCCACGTCGTTTCAATTTTATTTTTAGCAGCCTTAATTTTGTTGCTAATATGTAGATTTAGCTGTGGAGCACAATCCTTTAAACATTTTAGAATAATTTTGATATATTCTTTAAAAGTATCAGAAAGATTTTATGATCTTTCATAGTTCACACAATTTTCGTCTGCTCTTATGAATTCCTACTGTCGCCCACTCGTTAAATGCCTTGTGGCAGTTACTGAAGAATGTTTTAGAAGTAAAAAAAAGTAAGAAGAAGTGTTTAAAAAGTTCCTTGCTTACAAAGGTAAATAATCCCAAGTGTGAATTGTTATTGTAAGAAAGCTATATAAGGTTTTTATACTATATTACCTTTAAACCTCCCCAGGCGTTTTGCATTATTCGAATCGGATTCGGACAATTTCCTGTATTTTTGGGCATATAAGGCAACTAAACCAGTTGTACAAAATAATCTGATCTTAGTTTTTAAATTATTAATTTGTTGATTAGGACAACATCTGTACAAATATGCACAGCACTCTAAAATATGTGTAGCTTCAAAGAATAATCAAGGTTGTATGATTTGAACAATGAGCAAAATTTAATACCGATGGAAGAAGCTTCCAAGAGATAGATATTAAAGCCTCCACATACTACAAGAAATTTATTCTGCTGAACTAAAACTTCTTCCATAAGTTTTAGCAAAGGTATATTGTTGTAAATATGTTATGAATGTATTATATGTTGTATATTACCTTGAACATGGGTGTCAATAAATACTTACAACAAAGAGGTGCTGAAACTCAACACATGTCATTTCTACAGTTCGCTCAACAGAGAGACTCACAATATCTTTACGTTTTTACATGATAGGAATTTACTAGCTAATATTAAGGAGCCACCACGTAACTTAGTATCTCTAATGTAATATTAATTATAATAACCGACCACCAGGTGGTTACTGAAATTAAATATGGAGTTGTAATTTTTCAACTAACATTCAGTAATACATAAATAATATGTATATAGTTACTATTTAAAAATAAGTCAATTTCTAATTCTTTGCCTAACATACTGTGTACATTTTGATGCACCAGGTTTATACAGTTTCTATTATTGCTGTTTTGTGAAATTACGCAGTTAAGTATTAGTGAGTTGTATTCTATAAGCTATTGAAATTATCTTTGCTAGAGATTACTCCAATTGTCTTATTATCTAATTTAAGTTATTTGGAACTGACTTCAAATCAATTGTAAAATTATTTTGCTGTTCAATGGAAGTACGTGTCAAGGTTAAAATATAAATAATGAGATAGCGTATTTGCTACCCAGTCTTATACTATATTTTGATAGGTAATACCTGTCTCTTGACCAAAACTTCTTAGTTAAATTATTAATATCAATCTAATGAATTTTATCATTATAATTCTTACAGTTAAATGTCAAATTTAAATTATTATTACATGTCAGATTATGCATTGTTAAATTTAAAATAAATCTTAGTAAATTTTCCTGTGGCCACCCCTGTATGTAAGGAAATGTAAACAAAATAACATTAACATAATCAATATTTGTAATTTAATAATTGATTATTATTATTGCCCATTCTTTCAACAAAAATGATTAATATACTATTATATTAGGGCAAAAATTACTAGTTAAAATTTTATTCTGAATGATGCTGCAGGCATGCAGTCATTATTTATCTGACGACACTCGAGACTTATGAAAATGAAAATTTAATGAAGACCATGGATAGAATATAGTATTTTAAACACGATTTTGTTGCTCGAGAATTGATATTTCTAGAAATAGTTTGCTTGTATGCTCGAAAAAAAAAATGCACATCATACATGAAAAAAAATGCACATACATGAAATAAAATGCACATACATGAAATAGTCAACTAAATAGAAAATAAATTGCATACACTCTCGTGCCTATGATTCTGTCCCGCACACATGGGTGGTTTCTGCTGTGACTAGAAGCAATGACCTAAAACCAGTCTGCAGGATATTGTTATACTTGACTAGGAATCAGAATGCAGATGCGTTGTCACCCCTATAGACTAAAATTAAATGCCTCGTTACCAGTAAATGGCTAAAAAGGTTCTCTGGTTTCCGACACCCTTTATGCAAAACACAGTATTATATTGTTTTTTTGATGTTGGTATTCAATGATAAGTCATTCTGGCCACAAAAGATTTTAATTAAATGGAAGGACGGCCACTAGCATATTGTTTTATTTTTGCAATATGAATTACGAACGACAATATACACCAGGGGGATGAAACTTCCATACAAATTCACAAGAATAAAATATGCATAGAAAGTTCTGCCCTCCAGTGAGCGGGGTACTTAAACTTGTAGGATAGTTTTCTTAAGCGTAGTAAAGATGGCGTTCGTTAGATAAAACTGGGGTTCTTACCTAATGATCCAGAATGCACATTAACAAAAAGCTTGAATTGACAATTCATCACAGCAATTTTTAATAAAATTCGTTCACAGTTCTTTCAAATTTAATTAAAAGTTATGTTGCTGAGTATTTAGTTCATAAGTGTATAAAATATATAAGAAATGACATGTGTAAGATACTACATTATATACTATATTACTACTCAATTATATTTTAGAAAGAGAAGAGACTATTAAAAAGGTCCAGTGAATATCCATCGGTGTTGTGTTCGTTCATAGATGAAGATTGTTTAATAATTCAAACTCAATTGATTGAAGAACTACAAATAAAGAATATTAAAAATACAATGGCTCAGAAAACGAAAATATTTTGCGACTTTACATTCCTCTGCTGAGAAAATCATAATAAAATGTCTTATGATTATTTATAAATTTTTTCGTCTTTGATATTTAAAAAAATCTTATGTGAAATAGGCAAAGTTTTATTAGTGTTAATGTTATCTACAAAATTTCCTTTTGGAGATTTGGGATTATTATTGGACATATCCAATAATTAGACATTTTTGTCGAAGTGAAAAATCGGAGGTAGCTCAATTGGATAGTTCTCACTGTAAATTCCACAGCACGCATATGTATCCGTGGTTCGATCCCCGCCGCCATCAATGAAATTGATCGATTGGAAATCTGGTGATTTACCACGTGCTCGGTGGTGCGGTGCTTTTTTTGTAACCTTACTTTTATATCCAATAATTATCTAGTAAATAACATAAACATTGATAATAAAATTGTACATTTCGTAATTAATCAGCATAGTTCTTGCATAAAATACGCCATCTAGCGATACCTACCGCAAGACGCGTTTTACTAAAGTCTACAGCGTCATCTAGCGTGCTGGGTACACTATTTCAAAAACTGAAATGTGAGTGGCACATCTATCTCTGGTATATATATTATCTATGATATATACAGTATTTAACACACCTGTGCACCGGTCAACGTAGCAATGTCCACAATGGTGTCCGCTTTAAGGTCCCTTTGAGCGTACACCACACCGTCGCTCAACACCAGACGCCCTGAAACGAGATAATTATGTACTTATTTTGTTTTCATATTCAGTATCAAGACAACAAAAACCCACCACTGGACGTTTGTCTTTATTCGTTATAATTGCTATGTTGAATAGTGGCACTGACTTTCGAAACAATTTTGTACTAATAGGTAATTTGATATGAATGTAATAATCCTATTTAATTACGCTGCGTATAACATTGTTAATATCATTGTATTGTCAATGCCATTGTATAATTATTTTTGATAGAAAATATAGTTGACTTTACATTAAATTATTTCATGTTGTTATACATTAATTAGTAGAGATTATATCTTTTGTAACAACTTTTTAAAAAGAAGAATAACTATAAAAAATAGTTAATTTAGTAATAATATTTAATTAGTAATAATAATTTAGTTTAGTAAAGTTACAGCCTATATACGTCCCACTCCTGGGCACAGGCCTCCGCTCATTTCTGAAAGGGTTTTAGGGCAAGGAATCGTCCGCCACACTGCCGCAATGCGTGTTGGCAAACTTCACATGTCTTCGAAATATATTTTTTCTTATTTCTCAGACATGCAGGTTTCCTCACGATGTTTTCCTTCACCGCCGAGCACGTGGCAAATCAGCACTTAAAATTGCAATTAACAAATTCATTGGTGACGGCGGTACTGTGACCGGCTCTATAGTGTACAAATATGAAAACATAAAAAGAAGAATAGCTATAAAAAATAGTTATGTTACGTCGTCAAAAATCAAAAATCGGTTTTAGGCACGTCGTCAATACTAACATATTTGTAAATTAATAGTGACGTTACTGGATAACAGAGGGCACTTATTACAATATTTTTTCTTTCTTCTAGAACATTCTACCAGAAAAAAAGATTATTTGGTAAATATACATTATTCTTAGGATAATAAACCGAAATCACGTTCAGTTTTTGCTCCATATCGTGACTTAATATACCTTAATGCACAACGAGGCGTATTTTCTTTAAAAATATTTTTTAAATTTATGTAACGAATGAGTGACCTTTCGGTGACGTCACTTAGACTAAATGACAAAAATGGGAGATATATCCTATAGGACAAAAGTTACGACGACAATTTTGTTGCTGGTATCCGGTCTATTACTACTTTGACTTATATATTATTTTTATATATAATAATCAAGTTCTAATTATCTACTACTACCCTGTTTGGGATGATTACATAATTATATATTTTTATAAACTTGATTTGCTTTTAACCCCTCAACCACCAAGCGGTCGCATGCGACCGCGGCCATATTCCGTCAAATCTCTAGCGGTCTCATGAGGTCGCACCCACCGACAGCACTTCAACCCATAAAAACTTATATATAAAGACTACTTTTCTATGAAGAAGTTTGGCATTATATAATCAATATGAAATGCTCTATCCTTTAGTGCGATGAAAAAACTGTTATTGAAAAGGAACCGGGCAGTCTTAAACGTTCAACTAAGAAACAGAAGGGAGGAATCGAGGCTTCTCTCAAGCCGGCCTCCTATAACGCCTACGTTGGGTTCGGGAACAACGTATGTGATCTCCGCAACGGAGTAACACACAAGGGCGATAACCTCTTCCTTTTCAGAAAATAGGTTCAGGCGGGGATTACGGGTCTTCCGAAGTCGTCCCGGTCCCAACGCCTTAATTCTTCGATGTGGACTGTATAATTTTGAGGGACGAATTTCTTTTGAATAAAATAGCAATTATTTTCAAACCGTTCCGTGAGAGAGTAATTACTTTTCCCTATCACTTCCCTACACTTTTTCTTTCTTCTTATTGACTGCTGGTCTTGCACTTTTTCCCGAACCAATCCCGAACGATTCCCGAACTTCCCCGAACGAATTGCATATACGATGTCGTCTTCACGCACTAATGTACGTGCAGGTATCGGGCCTCGGGGTAGCCCCCATTGCCCGGGTGTCCTCATATCCCATTACTATGGGACAGTCCTTTAGCCTATTTTAGGCTTGATAGTATAACACGGGTTTTTTCCGTAATGTAGTAATTATATTTTCCGTAGTTATCCAACTACGGAAAAGGAGGTTATCTGATTGAGTCTAGGTTGGCCTTTCTGCGGCATTGTGGGTTGTTACTCGACTCTCTAATCACATATAGAGAGGAGTTCTCTTGGAAGAGGTCGCCCGTCCGGTGGTCGGGTGTGTAACGGCGCAAAGCCGTTAAGGTGTTCGTGTGGCCCGTTATCGGCACGGTCAAACATGCCGCGCGCTAGCCGGGCCACGAAGTCGATGATGTTCTCGATCTTCAAGTCCGCCGCTATTACGTCATTCCGGACGTAGCGACCTGCTCCGACGATCGTTCTTAATGTCAGATTCTGCTGGGCCTGCAGTCGCCGCCTCAGAGGGTCGCTCAGAAGTGCGTACCAGGCCGGTGCAGTGTAGGTGATGATGGTCCGGATATACATCTTGTATATCCGGAGCTTGGTTCGTATTGGCAGCTTGGATGCCAGGACCGGCAAGAGCGTCGCCCGCGCACATCGGGCCCGGCGAACGACGAAGTCGACGTGCGCGGTCATGCGCAGCGTCCTGTCCATCCTGCACCCGAGGTAGGTTACAGCCTTCTGGTACGCAATCTCCTGGCCGTTGAGGGTCAGCGGAGGTGGAAAATTCCTGAGACGGCGAGTGAGCAGAGCGGTCGTCTTACCAACGTTGACGACCATCCTCCACTCATCCAGCCATGGTGGCAGCAGGTCCAGCAGACGCTGCATCTTGGCAGTGGCTATGTGGGCTCTTCTGGACGAGGTGAAATAGGCGCTATCGTCCGCGAATAGCGCCAGCTCAACGTCGTCCTCCCACTCTTGAAGCCTGCCTGCCAGTGTAGGTATATCGTTGGTGTAAGCCGCGTACAGGACTGTAGACAAACAGCTGCCCTGTGGGACGCCGGCTTTAATGGATCTTGTTGCGGATTCGGCGTCCTCTACGCAGACGTAGAACTTCCTGTCTTCCAGGAAAGACGCTATTAGCCGCAATATAGCAGGAGGGACACTGGTCTGTTGTTCCAGCTTATATAATAATCCTACGTGCCACACCCGGTCGAACGCCTTCTCGATATCGAGAAAGACGCCCAACGATATGCGGCCACGATTGTACTCTGCCGCAAGCAGGTGCAGCACTCTCGTCTGTTGTGTAACTGTGGAGTGACCCCTCCTGAATCCGTGCTGCTCCGCCCGAAGTTGGATGCACGGACGGAGACGTCTTAGCAGCAATCTTTCGAACAGTTTAGCTATATGTGGTAATAGCGTGATCGGCCTGTAGTTGGCAGCTCTACGCCTGTCCTTCCCGGGTTTCGGCAAGACGATGATTTTGCCTTTTTTCCAGTCCTCCGGGAAGTGGGATGTCCGCAATATCCCATTGTATAGTCGACCAAGCTCTACTATGACTATTGGGCAGCTGTCGGAGTGCAGCGTTGGTAATCCCGTCGTACCCCGGCGCCTTCCTCGGTTGCAGGCAGGTTACTGTCCTCCGCAATTCTGCGGGGGAGATGAACCAGTCTCCTGCAAGAGGTGGCGCGGGCGACGACAGGAACTCCTGTACGCGACTTTCCTTCCGGGCATGAAGCTCCATGAACTCCGCACTTGCTATGTTCGGCATAAATTGCTCCTCGAAGTGCTCGACTAGGATATCCGCTCTGCCCTTGGCATCGTAGCATCGTTTGCCCGTATTATCAGTCAGCGGGCAAACGGGAGGTTTGGATTTGGTCAACTGCCGGTTTAGTTTATAAAACGACGCATCTTGCTCTTCCGCCTTCTGGATGCGCCGATCCCAGGCTTCTCCTCTGAAGGCCTGGACTGAAACAGACAGTTCCTCCGTTACGGTGTTCAGCTGTGTTTTGATCCTGGGACAGCGAGTACGCGCCCAGAGCTTTGTCAGCGCTCTTTTGCGCTTGATCTGCACGCATATCTCACGCGGCAGATCGTCTCGCCTTGCTGTAATCGGGACGACCGTAGAAGCCGCGTGGAGGGCTTCCTTGATGTTATTGGTAATTCTAGTCGCAGCGGCCTCTACGTCGTCCGCTGTGCTTATGGGTTGGTGTGCTGGAGGTCTCTGCTGAAGGTGTTGACAGTAGAGCCTCCAGTCGACACGGGTTTTAAAAGCTCTAGGCGGCGTAGTCACTGCCTTTAGGCCAAGAGTTATCAGTAACGGGAGGTGCTGTGAAGGGAGGTCGTACAGCACTTCTACCACTATCGGATAGTTGACGTTCCTAGTGAGCACGATGTCTAATACATCCGGATGTCTCCGTGGGTCTGTAGGAACGTGTGTTGGTTCTTCGGGACCTAGAACGTCGTACTGGTTCTTTTCAGCATCTTCATATAGCTCACGACCCGGTGGGGTGATCACTCTGGACCCCCACGCCGGGTATTTGGCGTTCAGGTCCCCGGCGATGATTACAGGTGTATCGCCTTCCATCACCGTCCGGATGTCTGAGGAGCAGAATGGAGTCCCTGGCGGGCGGTATGCTGCATATATCCTTAGTTCCTCGCCCGCCGCCTCCATTCTTATGCCGATTGAGCGCATTGTCTGGTAGGATGGTAATTCCAGCTCTTGATGGACGATGTCCCTCCTCACTAGAACCGCCGTCCCTCTGTAGGCCCCTCGAGAAGTGACCTCGTCCCTTCTATAAATATGGAAATTTGGCAGTTTTATGCGCGTCTTTGGATTCAATATTGTTTCGCCCAGCAGTATGATATGTATGTCCTGTTGCTGGGCGACAGTGCGGAGTTCCTGCAGCTTCTGCTGTATTCCGTCCGGGTTCCAGTACATTAGGCGCAGGTTATTCTCCTCCATAGTGTCGGGCCAGGAGGTTTGCCAGCGCCTTCATAATTGCTGTTATTGGATCAGTCCCGGCTCTGATGTCGGCCAGGACTTGTGTGCCGACCTCGATGGCAATACCAACTAGGCGCTGGATTGCATCGACTGTTTCGAGGCCGGCCGTCGGTGGTCTCCTATCTGAAGGCGTTGGTGCTAGTCTCGGGCGTTGGACTTCTTGTTTTTGGGTAGAGCGCGCTCTGTGTGTGGGTCGGGCTCTCTCTTCGGGTGGAGCCCTCTCCTGCACTCTACCCACGCCCTTTTTGGTGGTCTCCTTTATAACCTGCGCCTGAGGGGCTATTGGTCCTGGTGTCGGGGTAGAGGTAACAGCCCGAGGAGGCTGCGACTTCTTCCTGCTTCTCTCCCGCCTCCTCTTTTTTGAGGGCTGCCGTTCTGTGGCAGGGTTGGCGGGAGGTTGCAGAGTCGCCCCGGTGGTTGCCTTTTCCTGTTCGGGTTCCACCGTTTCCTTGTGTGGTACGGGTGGGGCGGGGGGCTGATTGTCTGCCCTTCCCCGTGATGGTAGCCCACCCGTCATTCTGGATGGTGATGGCTTTAGGGCGACTCTGGGGGATCCTTTTCGGGTCCTCCGGGAGTAGCCCCGGTAAGGTTATCCCCTGCCTCCGTGCAGTCCTCCTCAGGACTGGGCAGCGACGGTCATTGGCTGTGTGGTTCTTGCCACAGTTGGCACATGTAGGTTCCTCCTCTCTACCCCGAGGGCAAAGGCTCGCTATATGCTCCCCGGCGCAGCGTACACACTTCACCGGCCTGAAGCAGTTTGCTGAGGCGTGTCCAAAGGCCTGGCAGCGATGGCATTGAGCCGGTCCTGCTTTCCTTTGCCAGGCCTCGATAACTACTCCTCTCATGAAGAGTAGTTCGTCAACTTCATATAGTCTTTTGAGCTGCTCCAGGCTCAGGTGGTCGAACTGGGCAAAGTAGACGCATCCTGGTCTGCCCCTTCGCGGTGGGATCGCTTTTACATATTTTACCGGGAAGCCCTTTGCCTTTATGGCCTCCTCTATGGTACTGGTATCTGTGCCCATAGGTAGGCCCCGGATGCCCACTTTGGTGGGCTTGTCTTCATCCGGGGTGTAGCAGTACCACGACATGTTAGGTGTTTCTTTGGAAAGTTCAACCATGTAGCGTTGAACAGTCCTAAATTCAGTGGCACTCTGCGGTGTAAATCGTATTCCCTTCCCGAATGGACGGGCATTCAATGGGTGGCCCAACATTCTGTTGAGCTCCTTGAAATGCTTCGTCCAATCCGGGAGGCTTTCCGCCACTATGGGCGGATATCTGGTTTTCTCCTCCTGGTCGGCAGGCTTGTCAGAAGTCGCTGCCGCCAGTTTTGGTCGTGGTACTGCTGGCGCAGCTACCATATGGGCGTAGCTAGTAGATGGTCGTTGGCCATCATCCAGCGGACGCCCGGACGGATTCTCGGTTGTCTTCCTAGGAGACGTGGACGGCGAGTGTCCAACCGATGTTCCAACGAATTGCAAGAAAACTCGTTTACTGAGCTACCCCTGAGCTATACGCGAAAGTGAGCCGCGCCATTTGCGCGCCTGCGCAACTCATATACATCAATTTGTACTACACTCTCTCACGGCTTTCTCAATAATTTATTTTGTATAAGACATACATTTATACAATTTACTTATAAAGATAGCACAAAAAAATATCTTTACTACGATATACGGTAACATTTTCATATCACAAAAAACCTTTTATTTATTTAACAAAATATGCCTATTTTACTCACATGTTCAAAGTTAAAATTTCTTAAATATTTAACATAGAAAGTTAAAACAATGTTTCCCACTTGAAATTATACATATCTTAACCAATACAACAGTTTAATTTACATTTTCTCTATTCATTTCACTATTAAAACACTTTTAAATTTCTTATACAAAACTATCATTATTTCACTTATTCACAGGAATTTTCACATAAAAATAACACAGAATTCACCTTTTTTACACGTACAATCAATCTGAAATGTTTTACAAGTCATTACATACATAAATTGCTGAAATTGCAAATATTTAAATTTCACATATTTGGCCTCCTAAGTACGTGGCTAGCGTGCGTCTATGAGCTCACACTATTTGAACAACTAACTTTTGCACGGCTATCGACTATCAGTAAAAATGGAAAGTCTAATATCAACAATACTAGGTGAATAACTGCTTCTACATAATTCTCAAACTGTAGGAAACTATTTCTAATCAGATTCTTATCAGTTATCATGTTTCTTATCAGATAACATAGACAAATATTTCATGAATCAATACATTGAAAATAGGCATTTGTTTCCATACAAAACATATCAAACTCACATAAGACAATACTTATACAATCAATTTCCATTAATTCTACTTATGCACAGCGATCATCTCGACCGGGGAACAAATCCGGTCTCTAACTTTATTTTAATATTTCTTTAAATTAACATTATTGGAAAGATGATTTCAACCGGGGAACAAATCCGGTAACATAATTTATATCTTAAAAATTCCCTATATGAATTTATTAAGAAAATATTACTAAGAAAACGACAAACTATTCCGGCCTGGGAGTCGAACCCAAGACCTTCATATCATTAATTCGATATTTCTTTAAGATTCAACTAAGCATTTTCTTATCGGAATACTGTTGCTTGATAATTTGCTTTTTAGAAGCTATTCGTAATCGGTTAACTAATAAATTGAAATATTCTTATAGGCGCGTCGCCAACAGTAATCTTATGATTAATCTACGTTTATTTCGTACGCCATTTTCGCGTGAATGTTATTGTGTTGATTTTTGGATTTTTTCTAGTGTTTTAGTATAGTGTTTTTTTTTTATAAAATTGTAATGAAAGTTTTCGTGTGAATATAATTTATCTATTTACGTAAATAATTTCGAGTAATATATAGAAATAATTGTGATTTTCACGCTGCCGATATTCGCTTAGTATATTTTCTTTTTGTTATCAAAATACAATAGAATCTTTTTATAATGAACCTGACTTTTGTTTAGACCACAAGATAGAGTATTTTGTACAGATTTTATAATGCTAAACTTCTTCATAGAAAAGTCTTCTCTAAATATAAGTTTTGATGGATTTAAGTGCTGTGGGTGGGTGCGGTCACTTGCGAGCGCTCGGGATTTGCCGGGCGCATGCGACTGCACGAGATTTTAAAGGGGCTTGAGGGGTTAAAAAGTTTTATATTTGACAGGATTTTTACTTATTTGTTATTTTTAAATCAAACGATAACAAAAGTAAACGTCCGCGTCGTCGTATCGCTGCCAGTGGCAACCCTTAACTCAACCCCTTTCTGCCCCTCTCCCTCCTTGTCGGTGACAAGTCCCGCACACATACACGCGCGTGTACTGGCGGTCTCGCGCACGCCGGTAGTATCATGCTTCCATTCTGCTCTGTTTTATATTCTTGAACTAGTGGGACGCATGTACACTGTAACTATACTATGGGGTTACTTAACGTTCTTGACCTTAATAAGAATTTACTCACGGCATGCCCAGTAGTGGGATGTATAAGGACTGTAACTTTAATATGGGGTTATAAAACAACAGTCTTAAAAATAACTTACCCTCTGCATCAGTGTTGTTGATTTCCACAGTACGTCCTGAGTATAACTGGTGGATGTCATCCGGCCTGTTGAAGATAAATTGGAGGTATTGAGTTCAAACCTCAATCACAAATGATTGATCTACAGTTCTAATTATTGTGTTAAGAGTCTTTGTGTTTCTAACACATTATTTCCGTTCTTATCCAAAATGCGGGGGCTTCTAAAATATCCCGTTTTTTTTCAAACAAAGAAGGGAAAAAAATTATCAATTAAATATATTTTTTTAATGAAATAAACCACAAATAAATATCAACCCAATTATAATTCAACAATTCATTACACGTTAGAAACTGATACGCCGCGAGCTTACAATTTTTTAAAGAAAATATCTGGAATTATCTGCAAAGGTTCGGTATTTTCTATAGATCCTTTTTGATCCGGAAATTGGCACTGATAGGTTTGGAGAAGGTCGCGAACAATTGGGGCACTACAATTTATCTCCTAAGCATTAATAGCTTCCTATTCTCATACTTTTGAATATTTATGTATATGTATTACAACATAATATTTTGTAATTTAATATTTAAAAAAGTCTCACTGGCTCCTTCTAGGACATAAGTGTTATTGTTGACCCCCATGGTCGAAACATAAATCACTTTAAGTGACTATTACTTAAACTAGTATTTTCTTGAAATCAATATTTTCTTGTACTAGGAAGTTATCGTCGTGGTTCAAATAGTACAGGAGAACAGGACTGGATAGGTTAGGTTATCACATCATCATGAAGTAGTTGTGGTGATGTACCTGGTGGAATCAGGTCCGACGGCGTTCTCCGCTAGACAGAGTACAGCGTGCAGATCAACGGTGGGTCGCTCGCGTACCATAGCTGCGAAGGCACCAAGCACCGCCGCAGCGCCCCCACAGTCGCCCTTCATGCCCACCATCGAGCTCTATAACACATGTGGCGAATCAATCAGTAACTGGAATGGATCATAACATCAAAACCACTAACGTCATACATCAGGTGATAGCCTACGTTACCGAGCAACGCCCGCTTAGATTTAATAAAAAATTAAGTTCAAATTTTGAAAATGCAACTCTTTGCCAATATCATTGTGTATGTGTAGGAAGGTAGTTAAATAGAATTAATTTACAATCACAAAATACACGGATCACAGGTAATCAAACCAAAAAAGCTATAAATTGTACTGAAACTAATTTAATAGCTGGTAATAATAATTAATTCGTTTCCACGAATTAATTATCCGAATAGTCTAGGCTGAGCTAGCAGCGGGATACAACAAGTGCACCGTGCCACGCCAGAGCCATGACTGCGTTAACGGCGGCCGCTCCGTCCATTTTATACAATCGCGACAAGTAGCTACCCGAGCGCATACAATAATTCCGACTAGCCACAGAGGCGCTGCTGCACGTGCAATGGTGCAGGTACCGACATAATGTATTTTATTAATTTGTCATTCGTTTACGATTTGGCGGCAAATTGAAAATTGTCCGTGTCACGTCAGCATGAATTTAATGCGAGAAAACTTTACTGCGCAGTACACTGACATAATAATTAAATGCACTTCTTAAATAAATAGCAGAAGCTTCAATAACTTCTACGTCGTCCATATCGTTCCAATTCTTAACGACAACTAATTACTGTAAATCAATAGCACGCTACAGACTATAAACTACAAATTTCTAGCGCGCTATTAAATACGCTATGTTATAGCGCGCTATTTATAAGAAAGCATGTAAGATGCCGGAAAGCGCGTTGAGTTTTGCAGCACGCTATATCTCGTAGCACGATACATGACATGTCGTCCATTGGGTAGAGCGCGTGCTATATAAGAACATTATTTCGTAATAAGTCGCATTTTAGACTAAAATAAAATAAAGCGGTAAAGAAACCAATTAACGCTTTTTCACACTGTTCAGGCTTACGGCTTTCTATAATCCTAAAAATATTTTTAAGGCATGTACTTTTTAAAACGAAATATTTTTTTTTAATTATAATGGATGTAAACGTTATTTTAACCATAATATAAATTATAAATCAAATAAAGGTGTACTTAAAAGTTTATTGATTGTATTTATAAAAATCAACTATTTGTAAAATACGCTATTATATACACTTTTGTATCTCCACATTTCAAAACATTAATTAGGCTCTTTTATAGCAGGCAACTGTGTCCTTCGATCACTTATAAATATACAGTATACACTAACTAAACAACGTCTAACATTAAATTAGGTCGCGCGCGATGAATAGCGTGCTACTAAATCAAATTTGCATCACACGTCCTTTCCCAACAGCACTGCTGCTAGAAGTAGTTGCCGCTAGATATTAATACTTAATAGCGCCAAAGCGCCATAGCGCAATAGCGCCATGGCGACTACTTACATAGCACGCGCTATGTGTTATGAAGAGATAGCGCGCTATAATATGACGCTATGTGCTATATTAACCACCATTAATAGCTCTACACAAACTCATGAACATTGGCCTTGGCATTGTTCACTTTCGAACTTGACCACCAACGTGTAGACTGTAGCACTCGCCTTGTATCAATTTGTCTAAGCTCGCGTTGGCTGAGGCTTGGCTAACATGTATTGCCGGGGTTAGATGGTTATCGCTCGCTGTGAATTTCACAGTACGCGAGCAAAGCTGCAGCTACATTACTGGTATAGTTGTAGCATGAATGGGTCGGCTCGACTGGTGAAGGACCACGCTTTCACAGAATACCAGCGTAAAATAGCAGCTGAATGCTGCTGTGTTTCGTATGGTGAGTGTAGAAAACCGGAGAACCTACTTCCTGGAAAAGAGGCTTTCCATCTTAGTACTCATGGGATGATGGTGAGATTCATCATTTAAATATCGGTTGGTATGGATCTTTTTTCTATATATATATATATATATATATATATATATATATATATATATATATATATATATATATATATATATATATATATATATATATATATATATATATATATATATATATATATATATATATATATATATATATATATATATATATATAATTAACAAAATTAAACCCAAACCCAAGCATACCACCGCAAGACTTCAAGTTACTGTAAGTTCGTTTTGCGTAAATCGGACCAAAAATTAATATTCAAAAACTGAAGGTAGCCGGGCTAACAATGACATTGGGACGTCAAACATCTCAGTCCCCCCCCGTGACCATGGGTGCTGTAAAGCACCCGAAACGTCGGGAATTAAAAATAAGTAAAATCAGTTAAATAAACGCGATAATATCCGTAAATTTAGTTTTATTTAATAAAAAAATCTATTAAATTTCTATATAATCTTGATTCCTGGCTATTAGTCAGTTCCATTTTTTTTAAAAGGAGTAAGTACTTGATGAATCTTCCTATAACTAAATCACAGAAATGCGAAATAATCGTTGATAACATGTATCTCATCATAAAGTAAGCGTTATTTTATTTTGCGATTGACACTAATGGATAGGCAATTTATTAATGAACAATTTGATCTATTTAATATTTTCAAAGGGCTAAAATTCGATTTAATAAAGATAATATTTTAAAATTTGGGCGTATTTCTTCGTGATATATTGTAGCGAGAGCGCGTGGAGTGAACCGAACGCTCAAGGTCGTTAACTAGGAGTAGCGCCTTAAATTAAAAACAAAATGAGCTGATAATCTACAAACGGCTGAAAAGATTTTCTCGCATCATGGAGCATCAAGAACACTTCCAACCAAAAAAAAAAACTAAATCAAAATTGATTTGAAAATTGATTCGGGCGCTGCATTGCCACACACAGATACACACGTTAAACTTATATAGTCTGTGCCAAATCGATTGAGAAAAACGGACAATGACCTCAGATATGAGCCGAATGTCAAAAGGCGTAACTTACAAAATCTCAATTTAGAAGTGATAACAATATTTCAATATTGATATTATTCACACTTCTAGGTCAGCACATATGTTTTTTTTGTTTCTTAAATAATATTGTCTGTGGTTCCTATAAACATCGTAAAATCTTACGGTACATCGCGAAAAATGTGTTATATTTTATATTTCAATTTATGGTAAGTGAATAAATTACTTTACTATAATAATAGTTAATAAATATATTATATTATATCAATCATTAAAAAACCATTATGAATAAAGAAAGTACTACATACAAAAAGTGCCTATATATTGAAGGTTTTTAGCCCCTGGTTAAACGACCGAAAGGTCATTGTCCATTTTTCTCAATCGATTTGGCACGTACTATAACATCCCTCTGTTTTCGTTGGGGGTAAAAAATACATGAAGCCATTTAGACCACAGAGTGTATCAAATTAATACACAGATATACATACATACATACAAACACACTGTCAAAAAATATTACCTTCCTGGGGTAGTAATGTTAAAAAAAAAACAAAAAAATTTCTTTACAAAATAAATTCGCAGCCACGTACAATACAAGACTCAAAAATTTTAGAAATGAACAATGGTCATAGAAGAGGAACGAGCAAACAAATAAATATAATTTTTGTACATAAAAATATCAACGTACCCTAGCCTTAATGCTGAGGCCGCCTGTATCGTAGACAATGCCTTTGCCGACCCAGGCGACCGATTGGGTGGCCCCAGGAGCTTTGTAGGACAAGGACACTAAGGCTGGAGGTCTTGAGGCTGCCTTGCCAACGCCGTATATTCCTCCCATACCTCTTTCACGGAGCTCCTCCCCCTGGATTATGGTAGGTTCTGGGATATCTAGCTCCTTCGCTAGTTTACAGGCTTCCTGCAAAATAAAATTAAAACCATTAATACAAAACATTCTTGTAATCTACTATGAAAATTAGTGAGGACTACAGGAAAACGAAATAGAAGATGGGTATTAGCATCTTTTTGATAACAGCTCAAAATTTTAAAAAACTGCAGTTGCCAACCAAGCGTGGCAATTATGGCAAATACCCCCTTTAGGCCTCTATGGTGGAGGCATATGTACAGCAGTGTGAACTATGATAGGTTGTCATGATGACGATGGAACACTCTAATGAAAGCGTGATAGAATCCACTATTCTATATCCTGTGGGATTAGTGAGAGGTGACAAATCACCCAGGTAATGGGCAGTAGCTTAGTTTAGTTTATTTTACGACAGGCTGTTTCCACAACTCCACGTCCAAGCGCGTATTTTGCGTGTGGGCAGGAATAATGTCATTATTCGAGCCATTAAATCTTCCCGAAGAAGTTCAACAGTCCTTCGGGGAAACGGGGGAACTTCGGGGAGCGATCCCGGCGTGCCGAGATGTTTAACCCTGTATGCAGCGACCTCCGGACAAATCAGCAACACGTGAGCCACCGTTTCTTCCTCCTCCATGCATGCCCTGCACAGGGGGCAGCAGCTCACTAACAACTCAAAGTATTAAACACCTGTGGTTCTCAACCCGCTTATTAAGCGTGGCAACTGTGGCAAATATCCCTCCTATGAGCCAATCTATGTGCAGTAGTGTACATTCATAAACACTTACGTCTGTCACCCAGAGGGGTAGGCAGAGGCTACAGAATTTCATTTAGCATGATCCTGACAAACCTCTCTCGCCTCCTCATACATGCTCGTCGTTTGATTTGGCCCATTTTCAATATATCGCCAATTAGGTCGATAAACTTAACTTAACAAATTAATGCAGTGAGCCGAAAAATGTTTGGAGCATATGCTTCACTCCAGAGGCTTTATTACTTTTACCCATTTCCACCAAAATTACGCTTGCACAATCTTTACTACTCCCTATCCTCGACTATGCTGACATTTGTTACCTTGATATCACCGAGGAGCAACTTAACAAACTTGAGCGACTCCAAAATCTCTGTATACGGTTCATATTTGGGCTTCTTTAAATATGACCATGTCTCGGAATACCGCACTAAACTCAAGTGGCCCCAATCCGTCTTCGTCGGAATACTTATATACTTTCTGCGCTCTACTGCGTCTTATTTAATGTATCAAAGATAGGGAGGACCCTATCTAAAAGATCGTTTTAAATTTCTTAGCTCTTGCCACGAATTTTCCTTACGGTCCAAAGAAAATCTTTCGCTCCTATGTCCTGTACACTCCTCGACATTTTATGATAAATCTTTTGCTGTTCTTGGAGTAAGACTCTGGAACTCATTACTCCAGTCATTTAAAAGTGCTCAATCATTTAATGTGTTCAAGAATCAGATTAAGGAACACTATTTTTCTCTTTAACTCCTCTCTCTTCCTCCTCTTAGTTATGGTCACTAATCTACCTAAAGTATGTTGTCATTTTATTATATAAGTTTGTATTTTCTTTTTCTAATTTAGTGCACACTACCCGTTAACCTTATTTTTATTTTTATTAATTTACTCTTCTGGATTGTCTGGAAGAGATTGCTACGTAGAAATAAGACCGCCTTTTGTCGTTCCCTCATTGCTTGTTCATTATTTGTTGTATTTATGTTTCGTTGGTGTAATAAAGAGTATTGTATTGTATTGTAAACTTTCATCTAGGACGTCCCTTTCCGACTCTGCCGTTCACTTCTGCAACATAAAGTTGCTTTGTCACTCTTTCCTCGTTCATTCTTTCTACATGTCCAAACCACCAAAGCATTCCTATTTAAATCCTGATCACAACATCATCTTGCAAACTGTACTCTTGTCTTATCACACAATTTCTCACCCTGTCACTCAGATTCAGCCCTAACATACTCCTTAGCGACCGCATTTCTACTGCGTTTATTCTACTCTATATCTATATATATTATGCCACACCCAACTTTCACTACCATACGTTACCATACGTAGGGACTAACACAGCATTTAGCAGTGTATTAGCAATAAAATATGTAACTATAGGGTATTTTACCCATTTTGAAAAATTGTTTTAAATAAATCCTAGACCGATAATGAACCACTATAATTTTTTTTTAAACCGAATAGTGCCATAAAAATTACTTTTAATCTATCGTTTTAAATTTTCGCGTGAAAACGCTAGCCGCCATGTTGTTCAACTCGTGATGTCACAGTCGTCGATTCTGCCGATTTTGCAAAGAATAATATACTTTTTATTGTTTAATAATGAGTTATCATCTATATCATTATTGTGATGTGCCTGAATGCAAAAATATGAGCATAAGAACGCCGGGAAAGTTATGAATTAAAGTGCCAACTGATTTAAATATGAGATATACTTGGTTATAAAACTGGCAAGAAGAGACCCGAAGGCATTGTCTACAAAATCTAAACTATACTTCTATAAAGATAATTTTGATGTAAGTATGATTTATATTCAACTATCGTTTAATACAAGATTACATCATAAGGTGAGGGTATCGCAAGTCAAATTTTGTAATAAATTACGTTAACTTAGATATTATAACAACTGATTGCTAATGTTTGTAATTATAGTTAAACTAAACGATGATAGCTACTAAACTATGTTTTATCAAAATATACTCTGACCTGGTATTGTGTTTTTGTGTAAACAAAAGTTGGTAATAGGTACTTACACTGATGTTCTAACATTCCGCGACTTAGCAGAACAAAAATTGGGATTGCATGCAAAAATTTTTGCCACCATCAATTTATTTATCCTTGGTAGATTAATACATTTTGTTACGAATTCGTCTTCCATGATGTCTTTTCAATAAAATTCGCAATAAAACTCAATAATCGTAATTATAACTTAAAAGTTTCGAATTAGCACAGCACGTTAGCTAGTTCTCTTAATCAGTGACACAGAACACTAATATCCTTAGGATGGATCAGTGACGTCACGACATGGGCTAATATTGCCGACAGCATTTTGCAGATTTGAGGAACAGACGGAAAAAAATATTCTTAATATGGAAATTTTAAATTTATAATGCAATTTTATAAACAGAAATTATATATAGTATATTATACTTTTTACAAAATCTATCATAAATATATTATATTTATTTTATTTTACATGGTGTAAAATAAAATAAATATAATTGTTATATTCCATACAGCCTAAAAAGTACTCTGCGGAACATAAGTCTCCTTGCCTTGGCTCAATGGGAGGATTTTGCCATAGTTCGTTTGACAGGCGGGTTGGCAATCGCAGTTTTTTTAAATTTTGAATTGTCGTCAGGAAGATGCTGCTGCCCAACTGCTGTTTTAGTATTCCTCAGTCGCCTTTTACGACACACACGGGACGATATGGAGTACTGAATATTACCATGTTACCAGCTTTTACTTAACCCTTTAACCCCCATAAAAATCCCAAGCAGTCGCATGCACCCGGCAAATCCCGAGCGGTCGCGTGCGACCGAATCCACCCGCAGCACTTAAAACCAACTTTTAAAACTCAGATATATTTAGAGACTACTTTTCTATGACTAAGTTTGGCATTATAAAATCTATACAAAATTTTCTATATAAGTCAGTTTTTACTTCATTACAAAAAGACTTGTATTTTGACTCGAAATTATTTACGTACAAAGATAAATTATATTCACACAAAAACTTTCATTACAATTTAATAATAAAACACTAGAAAAATCCAACAATTAACACAATAACATTCACGCGAAAATGGCGTACGTAACGAACGTAGATCATAAATAAATATCCATAGGATAACTGTTTTTTTATTGTACTAGAGGATAGAAAATTTTATATTGATTCTATAATGCCCAACTTCATCATTGAAAAGTAGTATCTAAATATAAGTTTTAATGGTTTAAATTGCTGTGGGTGTGCGCTGTCGAATCCGACCGCTTGAATTTTGACGGAATACCGCCGCAGTCCAATTAGACCGCTAAGAGATTGAAGGGTTAATAATAGACATTATATGGATATACAATATGTAACGTAATTAACGCACACCCTCAGACACCCCAATTAGTATATTATGTTATAATCATAAAACATACACTGAATTTTGAGTTAAACATTTTTATGCACGGATTATTTATCAAATTAGTTATACTAATTCCAAACAATGTTGTGGTCACAGTACAAATCCACGAACGCAAAGACTTTAACGAGCTTGAATTAAAGTTCATTTTCCTTTATTTTTATTGAATGACAGAATTAATAATAATACAAATAAAACTGCACTCTTAAAAGTCTTATTGCCTTAAGTTACGGTCCACTTCAGTTTGTAAATTACAGTCAAACTGTACAGATTTAGTGTGACTGTAATTTACTTGGTTTTAATTATTTTTGGGATAAAAAATTACCTATATTAAAAATGATAGGAATCAATTCAGTAAACGATTCTGAACAAACTACTTTCTCAAAGTGCGTTAATTATGTTACGTATTGTATATTTCAAGTACAAAGTAAACTTTCGTAACTGTTACTGTTGTTTATTTATATGTATAGAAGATTGTAATGTAGAACCACAACTAGTATCCCGTTGAACATATTCACTCACCTCGATGAAGGCCTGTACGTGCATGATATTAGCGGGCGTGTCAGTTATTCGCGCGGCCAGCCGAGTCATGTCGGCTATCCGCTGTACGGTACCCAACTCCTCATCCGTCATCGTCTGCTCCATCAGAACGGGCTCCAAGGGACCTACACCTTCGTCGTCTGAGTCACCTTCTGAAAAAATTACAGCACATCCATTTTTTAACTAATTTTTATTTGTATGTCATATGATATGTGACATTAGGTAAATTAAAATATAAATAATAGCTTGTAAATTAACTAATAAGAAATAAAAAAATTAACCAATAATAATTAAACAACTAAAAACATAATAACTGCGGTTGCCAAGCCGCGTCCCAAGCGTAGGAAATATAGCATATATCCCCTTATGAGACGATTTATGGGGGAGGCTTTTGTTCAGCAGTGGACTTTTCATAGGTTGTAGCAGTAATGTCACATGCTGCAGGTTAACTATTGATAACCTCTCTAAATTCTAATTTTAACATACAAGTTGCTCTAAAGGTGAGACTGGCACTCAAACAGTGATGGAATTAGGGTTACCACCAGTTCTATAATATATAGTATCGTACCATATTTCAGTCAATTGACACACACTCCACCTAATTGTAAGTAGATACTGTGGCACGTAGACATCAAAATTTAAAGAATTAAAATGCAGATACGTGTTACCCCTTGAGGACTAAGATGTAATGCCTTGTATTCAGTAAGAGGGTTTTCAGGTTCTCTTCTCTTCTTCTGTAAGTGCAGGATCCTTCCTCTGTCGAGCCGACCCATTTATACTACAACTATAATATAGTAATAAAATTGAATATATTGTTTTAAAAGTGTAAGTGCATTGAAAGTTATTTAATTACGTCTACCAAATGTAAGTCGCATTAAATCATACCTTACTCCACCTTATTAGTAGTACGTGATTGGGTTTTTATTAGCTCAATAATATAACCAGAAAATATTTTTTGTGCACTCTCAATTAAATCTTTGGGTTGTAAAAATAATCTAGGAAACCGACTCAATGATCTTCTAGTTCACAATCATACTAATTCACAATCATACTAATTAAGGCAATAAGGTGGTGTAATTAGGACTATAGTGCACAAGCAAAGACTTATTTAATATTCTCTATGTGCATGAGTCATAAAATTACAATTTCATTGACAAAGAGAATTGTAGAGCATATGATTGTGAACTAAGATATCGACTTATAGAAGCCAATAGGGGCGGCAAAATTTGAATAGCCTACTGACGGCAAATGTGCTAATCCGCCACCGGTACCATACTATATTTCGGTCAATTGTTCTAAATCAAAAATCAAAAAATAATATATAAAAGTAAAAAAAAAGTAAAATATACTTTATTGTACACCAAGGAACATATTACATTATTTATATATTTAAAGGGACATTGGTACAACAGGCGGCCTTATCGCTAAAACAGCGATCTCTTCCAGGCAACCTTAGGGCAGAGGATACTATTTTAAAGATAGCGGAAGGGGTGTACAGAATATGATAAAGAAAGATAAATAGAAGAACATAAATGATTAAAGAAAAAGAAAAAAAAAATGAATGACGACAGGTAGTAACTTAAGAGGAAAGGTAATAAAGTTTTAATTTATTTTTAAATATAGGAAGAGATTTAGATTTTTTAATATGTAAGGGGAGAGAATTCCATAGTCGTATAGCGGTAACCGTAAAAGAATTAGAATAGAAGGAAGAGGAATGTCTAGGGGTACTTAGAAGGAGATTATTTTGAGATCGTAAACTACTTAAATATATAAATCGGTCTTTCAAATAAGAAGGAGTGGTCGGATTGAACAGAATGCAGTAAAGAAGATGAAGAATGTGAGTATTCCTGCGAAGACGAATCGGGAGCCACTTGAGCTTATGGCGGAATTCGGATATGTGGTCATACTTTCGTAACCCAAATATAAACCTTATGCAATAATTTTGAAGCCGCTCAAGTTTATTAAGTTGCTCGTATGTTAGGTCAAGATAACAAGTGTCCGCGTAGTCAAGGATCGGTAAAAGAAGAGACTGAGCCAGCGCAACTTTAGTAGGAAAATATATTATATATTATATATTATAGAATATATTATAGAAAAATAATATAGTTTGAAAAATACTATATTTTTATCCCTAATTCAATTGCCGCGCTTTTTATATTAACGGTGATTGGAAGTCTGGATCAAGAAAATTTATGTAAATAATTTTTTCCATCATGAGCAGCAAAAATTAAATGTCAATGTGAAAAAGCAAAATTAATTGTCAATTTATTTTCATATGAATCTAAACAGACTTCTATAATTGTTTTAAAGGTAAGGTAAAAGGTAAGGCAGTTAGATCCACCAAAGTAAAGTGCAATAAGAAATATATATGGAAAAATACATAAAGATTAAAAACAAACATTTTTTTCTCCTGAATTTCTGAAAAGTACTATACTTTTGCATCTTTTTTGGGAAAAATACCATATTTGTTCAAAGAAAGGTAGCCTTAGATGGAATTTCCATTGAAAAATGCCACACTCAAATTGCACAGAGTGGTAATTGTGAGCATTATTATGAATGTTGCCGACTATGGCTATTTATTATGGTCAGTAACACTGCCTTCAACACTGCCGCAGAAGTATTTCGAAAGGTATAATTATTGTTATAAAATAAGGACACACAGTTTACCTGATGATAACTGTGATAGATCTCTACATCTATATTCTATCTACAATTAAGAATCAAAATGCAAATACATTGCCATCTCTGAGGACTAAGATAGAATGCCTCATTTTCAGTAAAAAGGGTTTACATTTCTCTTTACTCACCATATGAAATAGAGCATTATAGCTGATTCACGTTGGTATCTTGTGAGAGCGGGGTCCTATGTTATAACATACCTGCAGCGTGGCTCACGTGAGAAATAAATACGAGGTACTTCAAGTAACGTACCGCGCTTCTCATCGGCGACGAGTAGGATCTCGACGTTGAGGTCCCGGTGTGGCGGCGGCTGAGGCGAGGGCGGAGTCCCGAGCGGCGCGCAGGCCGAGCGCGCGCTGTACTGCGGCACCGCGCGCGCTATGCCCACGGCGCTCGCCAGCACGTCGCGCTTGCGGCACACCAGCTGACAAAAATACAAAGCTAATGTATTTTTGTCAGCAACACGGTAATAACGCCGGGACATGCTGACTGTATAAGGATCTTCAACCTGCAGACTCACTTTTCAGGTACATGGTAGAGCTATGCTGCAGTTATATTAGTAGTATAGTTGTAGCCCGAATGGGTCGGCTCGACCGGGGAGGGACCACGCTCTTTCAGAATACCAGTTTTAAATAGTAGCTTAATGCTGCTGTGTTTCATATGGTGAGTGTAGAGAACCGGAGACCCCTTTTTACTGGAAACGATGCATTCCACCTAAGTCCTCACGGGTGACTACATATCTGCATTTTGATTCGTAATCAAGGATAGATGCAGATGTCTATGGGCCACAGCAACCACTTTCCATCAGGTGGACTGTGTGCTCGCTTGTCAGCCTATCTTATAAAAAAAATCTTTCTACACCCTTGTCTGTTTACAATAATGTTGGGCGCCTCGTAGTCAGTTAAGGTCGCCATCTTCCACCCCATATCCATTGAGACATAACTGCAGGTGTCCCGAGACTCTCCTCAATAGTCCTGCATCCCAATCCATGGAGCATCCCAAGCTCATAACACAATATTGTTAAATATTTCCTTTTTTTTGCCAATCGTTTGTGTATGTTCTGGAGCTCTTCTTTGGATACATTTTTATTATGTATGTGAAGAAAGACCTACACAATATACACCACATTATAAAGTATAGCAAAATCCTCCAAAAGGTCTATGAGAGTTGGACTCACGTATTAAATGACCGCGCCCCAGTGGACGCGAGATCAAAAGGTGGAGTGAAGATTACCGACACAGCCTATTGAAGTCCACTTTTAAACATAGGCCTCCCTCATAGTTTTCCTCATACGGGGTATATTTGCCATAGTGCCATGCTTGATAAGGAGGTTGGTTTGGAGTTTTTTATGATTAGTCGTTGTTAGGAAGATGCTTCTGACCATCGTCTAATTTACTTCCCTCTGTCGTCTCTTACGACACCAGGGATGCATCGGATACCGATAAAGATACCGGCATAGTCATATATATCGGCATAGGCGATATTTTTAAGGCCGATTCAACGATACTTTTAAAATCGCGCGCTTTAAAATATATTCCCTTCAAACGAGGCATGAAGTATGTAACTATGGGAACTATGTTCCCCCTGTCTACTCTGAGCTGTAATTGTCACAAAGAAGAAGGTATCTCTCTACCTAAGGTCTCCTAATATATCGAGAGGCGCAGATCCGCTCCTTTTCTAGCGCAATAACGTCTTATACCCGAACTTGAAAAATATGGCGCAGAAGTACTCCAGTTTCCAAATGAGTTCTGTCGCTTCTGAGAGACTACATATTTTCCACTGCAGGTCTTATTCAAACAGATTTGTGAACTCACTTTTCTTCGCAAAACTTAAGAATACTTTGTTTTTTTTTTATTTTTTTTAACAAAATTCTCGTCGATGTTAATTTTAAATACTAAAACTATTGACTAATCTCAACCTTGCTATAGTTTTCAACAGTTTTATTTAGTTTGTCCTGTTATTTGTTCTTTTCAATTAATACAATAGCAAATAAATAAATAAAAAATAAAAATTTGTTGACCCTGCAGGCCACCCCTGGAACTTCCCGCTAATTTCAAATGCAAAGCGTTTCAAATTTCACCAAATAATGTTGTGAAATCTCGAAGACTCTCCATTTCCTTACCCTCTTAGTCCAATGGGACGGTTATCCAACACGACCCTGGAGAGACATTAGGAGCTGAACCAACAGATTTACGTGCTTTTCAAGGCACGGGGATGAAACACCACCAAATCAATCTGTCAAAAATGATATTGCTTACCACAATGTACTCTTCAGCGGCAGAAGTTCGTTGCGCGGCGCGTACAATTTTGGAGAGGGCGTGCGCCCTGGAAGGCGCTGCATGGCGCGATCGGCGAGCTGGCAACGCCGCTAGAGAAGCACCACGAGGCCATAATTCACACGCTTCCGCTGCTGACACTACGCTGAGGCCGCGCTTCCAAACCTATAGGCAAATGAACATTTTTGTGAATGGACGAAGGAAATATGTTTTTTATAGAATAACAACAAACGAGTACATAGTCACACCTGAGATGGTAAGTGAATACTGTGACCTAGACGTGGGCGTTATTTCACGTCACTAGATACAGTAACTGGCTACGCGGCATGTAACCGAATCACTAGTTTCGAGTCATGTTACAAGTAGTGATTTTTGTAAATGCGTGATTATGATTACTGTTAACCGTGATTATTGCGGGAGTCGACTGTCGATCGCTCGAGCGCAAAGCGCACATGTGGCATACAACAATAAGCAAACCGTCGTAAGTAACAATATTATTTTACGTTAAATTTTCATACGTAAGACTATAGACATAGACAATAAAATAGAGTAATCTCTGTAAATATTTTCAACGGTTTGCGATTCCGGGAAGCGAGTCACATTCAATTTAACTAAAATAATTTTTAAAACATTTTTGACGTCTCGGAGTCATGAACTCGTTTATTCATAAAATTAAAATTAAACTAAAAAATGTGTATAAAAAATTTAAAAATTTAAATGTTTATAATATTATAAAACTTAAAAACTGTGTGTAAATAGCCAAACAAACAAACAAATTAATTGTACAGTGTAAATAAAAGTGCAAAAACAAATGACAGTGAAAACGTTGAAAAAGTGTAAATAAACTGTAAATATCAATAATCATTGTATATACAATCAAATTACGTTGAAAAAGTGTAAATAAACTGTAAATATCAATAATCATTGTATATACAATCAAATTGACTTGTAAATATGCCTGCGTTAATAATTTTATGAAAATATTAGTGTCATAGGAAAACGCAAATCAATCATAAATACATTTAATGCGGTCTGTCCTAAACCTGAATAGAGTATCTAGCATGGGTCGCCCAACACTATGCTTGCCAGTATTAGGGCTGCCACTTGAGAACTATCAGTTGTAGATATGGCCGGCCTAATACCACTTCAGCTTACTAGCTGAAGTGGCATTAGGCTGATAGCTGAGCTGTTAGATGCTCTTATTCCTTAGTATATATGCTCATTACAGATTTTATCCTCATATCATTTACATTGAAATTCTGTAGCAGTGTAATTATGTACCTATGGAAGGAATCATTAGTCGGTGGAAATTAAAGCCAACCTAGATTCCCACTAGAGTTACAAAATAGCAATAATGTTAGTTAGTTTAGAATGCACTATTTTCTGCAACTCCACATCTAAGCATGTATTTTGTGTGTGGGCAGAAATACTGTGATTAGTGTTATTAGCTTTTCTATTTATCTCAGAAAACATTTGATTACCTCTTCTGTGACTCTGGGTTCGAGTTTGCAACGGACATCCTGCCATGTCAATGTGTTGAGATGTGAAGCTTGGCCTACAAATAGGACTGGTTGCTGTTCAGGGTCCGAGGTTGTAAGGCCCCAGCGAAACTTGACATTCACTGAGGAACTTGACATCCTGCAAACTGTAACTTTAAGTAATTATTGTGATCAGCACTATCTTTTGAATACTACTGAAAGTGCATGCGGACAAAATAGGAATAGAACTGTGAAACTATTATATGCTTTGATTTTCAAGATAAATAAAAATACACATAGTGGAACACATAGCTGAATAAAAATAAAACACAAACCATGAATGTTCCACAAAGTCCACTCTTAAAAATGGCTTCGGTCTTTATATAAGATTTGATAGATCATAAAAGAACACTAATTTCAACTAAGCGTGTTGAATTATGAATAATGTTAATTTTTTATTTTATTTTATAAAGTAAGTAACAAACGAGCACACAGTCCACCTGATGGTAAGTGGATGCTGTGACCCATACATATATACATTTATCCTCGATTAAGAATCAAAATACAGATGCTTTTTCACCCTTGAGGACTAAGATAGAATATCTCATTTCCAGTAAAAATGGGTCTCTGGATCTCTACACTCACCATACATAACAATATTTAGCTACATTTATTTTCTATATTACCATACAAAACATTATTAAGCTGTTATTTTAAGGTGGTATTCTATGAGAGCGTGGTCTTTCCCCAGTCGAGCCGACCTACTAACGCTACAACCATAATATAGCTGCAACGTGGCTCTACCATGTATGATTAAATTATTGAAATTAAAAAGTCTAAAGGTTTTTCATTCATTCCTAAGCTTGTGAGCAAAACAAACTCATGTTACGATGTATTAATATTTTTTATTTAAGAACTCAATAATTGGCAAAAAGTATGTAACATAGTTTTCCCTTGCAACCTTATTATGTAAGTTACTTGGTACTTGATAGTGACTTTTCATGGATTGTACTTAATTCTGCAAAAACATTCAATACTTATTTCATTTCAAATATATTTTTTTCTTTTTGATTTGCACATATGTTTGAAATATCCATACCACAGGGTTTCATGTTTAAATTCCACATGGTTTGGTCTATGTGAAATTTTAGTGTATAAAACACCTTATAATATGGGAGAAAATCTATTACAAATTATTATAAATGTAAAAACCAACTTCAATGAACTAAAAAGAATTTGTAAATTGAAATTGGTTTATGTGGTGAAGAATTATTCATCCATATGTTCTACAGATGCCTTTACAAATTGAAGAGGATGATGATATTCTAATGGATCCCATCATCAGATCTTCGACAAATGTGGGAACACCCTTGAGTTTTTGTTATACAAAAATTATTATATTTAATTTTTAAAAATAACCACATTAATATAACTTTATATCCATATTTTTATTAATATAATAGTAGATTATTTCTCTGTATATTTATTACAATGAAATAATCTACAATTAAGTATCTTAATTTAATACATTGCTAAAGTTTCAAAAACTAAAAAAGGTTAAGAGAATAGGGGGCTAACCTTAAATAATGAACTTCTGTTATAATTTTAATTTGTTAACTTTATTAATATGATATGTATGCAAAAAGAGATAAAAATAGCCCCTTTCCAAAACTCTTGCAAAAATAAATTGAATTGCTGTAATGATGTTTTAATAAAGTAATTGAAAACAACATATTTTTGTAATAACTCACAAATAAATTTAGGTCAAATACCTGCATACATAAACGGATTATGTCGTAATATAGTAATGCACTTAGGAAATACATTTAAGATTATCATGATCACTTATATAATTCATAAATACCTATGTCAACATATAAATAACAAATATTATAAAAATGAGGTAAAATCTAGAGCGCTAAGTTCAAACTGCTTACCTCTTAACCGTTTGAAATACGTCTTGTGGACTGCAAATGTAGTATTATTTAAAATCGTGTCATATACAGTTTGTTGCGCATTAAAGTAATAACAAAATATAATTTTAAAAACGCACGAATACAAATAATTATTTAGATAAAATCAAATTTAGATCTAATTCTATTCTCAACTTGACAAAATGATGCCAAATTGCCAAATCATTGTTCGATGTTTGACGGAATTCGTTTTGAAATTATCGATAGTTCGATAGTTATGACACAACAAAAGTTTTTAAAGAAATAATGTTATTTTATTATTTCGATTAATGTTTTCATATTATTAGATTTAATATAAATTGAATCTCATTCCAACAAGTTTAAATATTTAAAAGATAGTGGTTTTTCCACAAAGGTTTTCGAACTAATGTAAAATAAAAAATACGCAACTCGATTCGTCTTTTAGGCCGGCCAAATACATACGGAATGTTTTTCGGAATTCCGATTCGGGATTCTGAAACCAATTCTCGAATCGAAAATCGGAAGTCCATATAAAATCAAGGATCTGTCACACGCGTACAGTAGTTTTCCTTTCGAAATTTTGCGCTCAAAACGGGATTCCGAATGTGTGTGGCTGACCCTCCACCTCCCATGGCGCTTCTTGACCTTGCGGTTATACGGACCGAATCTAGAGAGATGTACGTGGTACTTGCTCAGTGCTTTTCCCACGTGCACTTTCTTGACTCTCTCATCATCATCATCATTACAGCCCTTCACAAGTCCACTGCTGAACATAGGCCTCCCATGCATGTTGAGAAAAAACTCTTCTCAACATGCTAATGCGTCAAGTTGCTTAGTTCTTGGGAGATTTTGACAGCAGCTTAAATCAGCAGACAGTTGATGACGGTGATATTTCAAGACCCCCAGCGGATAAGACGAGCTGAGATTTATGTATATACAACATGTACATTAACCCTGTGTTTCCTGTTTAGTGCGTCATTAGAATCATTATTGAAATGTATAGAAATTTACGTGGTAGAGCCATACCGCAACTATATTAGTAGTATAGTTGTAGCACGAATGGGTCGGCTCGACCGGGGAAGGACCACGCGCTCATAGAATACCAGCGTAAAATAGCAGTTTAACACTGCTGTGTTTGTTGCAATGTAGAGAACTGGAGACCCTTTTTACTGGAAAGGAGGCATTCCATCTTAGTTCTCACGGGTGACTACGTATTTGCATTTTGATTCGTAATGGAGGTTAGATGTAAATGTCTATGGGCCACAGCAACTTCTCTGTCTACGCTTATACCCCTATTACACTACCCTGAATGAGGCTGCCTACGCCCTGATTCTGGGTGGTGTAATAAGAGAAAGGGAGTAAGGGTCCCTAATTAGGGCGTCAAAGTGGACCAGGTCTGCAGTGCCCTTCCACTGTGCAGTGTAATACTACTAAGGGCGTTAGGGCACTTATTCGATGCGCGATTAGGGATGCAAACGATACATCAATTCTTTCAGACATCGATATATCGTTCATAAACATGGTTCTTAATGAGTAATGTTTTATGACCGATATTGTGCCGTCAAAAGTTACGAAATAACCAATTATACGAAGGTATAAAATTCCGTATGTTAAAAGTTGCGAACGATGATTATCATGAATTTTATGTGGCCAAAAAAATAAATATTCGAAACCAAATATGTCAAAGTTAGATAACGTCGAAATTTCTAAAGTTAGTAGGTTTTCGAATATAAAATAACTCAATCCCGAAAATTTTAACTACGAATCAACAAACAGGTGAATGGTCTTTCAGCCGAAAATAAATATACTTGAACTTTAGAAGTACAATTTATAATTCCACTTTCGATGTAAAATTGTTGTTATTTATATTGTGATAATTAATTAAGATAAGTTTACAAATATTGAAAATAGATTGAAATTGTTTTATTCATTTTCTTATTAATAATTATATTGTTTGAGGTTTTAACGTTTGTATTTCGGTATAGTTTTGTAGACGTAGGTATTCAGAAAATGCGATAATACTGAAGGTAACATACGGAACTACCATAAAAGTTAACGCACCACATTATAAGAAATAAAACTAAAGCAGAAGACGAGCCTCATATATTACATGTGGGATATCATGAAAGGGTTATTTCCCGGGCATCATAGCCTTGATAAGATTGATTTACCCATCGTGGTAACTTCGGTATCCCGTGAGCGGTTATTTTCAGAGCTTGAGTTTTGTGACAGTAAAAACTGCCGACTGAATTACCAAAATTTACAATTTTATTACCGAACACCAATTAAAAATTAAAAGAAACTAATAATTAATCACACTGATTCACTTTATTTCGCTCCGGAGGTTTCCTTGTCTCGCCAAATTCAATACTGCCCCGATCGCGGCTTGCAGCGCTTTAAATACACCTTTTCCACCGAAACATCCAGAATATTCTAGTAAATACGCCGACCGACCAGGCGCAGAAAGTTCGAGTGTGGGGCTTCTAGAAAGCTTAATTCTTCTGTTTGATACTAGATGGCGCTGTTGGTGGAAAGTTCAAGATTGACATTTTCTAGGAAGGCCTCCTCGCTCTGGTCCCTAGATGGCGCTAGTGCCAAGTACCAGACGTCAACTTAGGCGCGCAACGTACGTGCGAGTCAGTTTTAATAAACTTGCATACAATTTGCAAATATACTTTTAAATTCAGTTTGAAATAAAATATGGTAATTTTCTGATTTTTTTAACGTTTGAGTACTAATTCTGATAACGCATTTAAGAGGAACCACAGGGTTTTTATTAAATGTCGTATGTCACCATCGAATCTGTAGTGGTATGTGCCTCCATACTACTAGTAGTGTAATAACTACCGGACTGTCTCGTTGGTCTAGTGGTTGTAGTAGTGCGACCGCTGATCATGAGGTCCTAGGTTCGAATCCCGGGTGGGTCAACAAAATCAATTATTGAGTTTTTCCGTCAAGAAATTCTCAGTAGCTGCCCAGAGTCAGGAAGTTGGCAGTGTCTCACCCCCGTGCGTTCTCTCTCCGGTCATGTCAGTTCACCGTCCCATCGGATTATGAGAGTGAGGGAGTAGAGAGTGCACCTGTGCTTGCGCATACACTTGGGCACTATAATCCTGACCTGCGCCGATGGCTAGCCTCCGTTGAGGCAGGCCGCCGTGGCCGAAATTCGGTCTGGAGGACATTATTAGTGTAATAAATACACGTACTCTTAGTTTTAGTATGTAGTAATAAAAAGATATTATAACGAGATAGTCGTTTCTATTTGCCCAATCACTACAGAAGCAATTATTACGTTTTCACTAACAGTCCGCTTGCGTCGACATTTAATATTTTTACGTATCAACATCCACTTCAAACCATTATTTAAACAATACAACAGGAGCAGCAATCCGCTGGTGTTCAAGGTCCCACCAGAAACCAAGCTGCCGCTCTGAATGAGTTTGCCGAATATACTTCGGATGCTAATTGTTGGACCGTGGCGGGAGGGGTAAACTCACCCTTTGCCCGGAACGGCTAAGGTAGAGTCGCAGGGGTATTTTTGTAATATACTTGCCTCTTGACCTGCCCTCACGACTATTGTGGGATCATAGAGCTGATGTAGTAATGATGGGGGCGCGAGGGAAGAATCAACCGTATCACTTTTCTTTGGTCGGATGGTCTCAGTGGATTAGATTTGGGGTGTATGTTGAGCAGATGGAGTAGGAATAGGGGACAGCAGCTGCCCCTCCCCCACATTTACACTCTTAAACTCATACCCGCTTAAGCTTGCGAACGGGTTCCTGTTTCCCGGAATCCGGTCTATATATGACTAAGGTTGGCACCATGTTTTATTCGACGCGAGTCTGGAATAATTTCATTCTTGTCCATGCGTGGCGGAAAAAGGTGGCTTTAATTCCAGAAATAACGCCTTCTTTGATTCACCGGTCAGCCTAAGTGTTTTTCTTCGCTCAACGTCAGGATAGTAGAATTTATTGATAGATCAATTTCATAATATTATTATGTTAATGAAGAAAAAAGAATTGTAAAACATCCGTGCCATAGGCTTCATTCACCTGTTACACCTTTTCTTTTCTAAATGATAAAAAAGTCATCTAGTATATTTAAATCTCTTTGATTATGACGATCCTAAGGCCTTTTAATGTGAAGGGAAAATTACAATCATAACTCGCGTTATGTAGTTCTTAACCATGTCTGTCGTAAGCATGTCACTAAGAAAGTAAACGGTAGGCAAACACTTGAGAAACGAAAACGTGAATTGAATCCGCTGACCTCTATATATACAAGTTGGACTGGCTATACACCGTGACATGATAAGGCAATTTGATTTGCGCCATTTTGGCGCTGACAGCAGAAGTGCACGTCCACGGAACTAATAATAGGGATAAGACAGTGTGACGAAATATATCGATAAAAATTCTATACCCTACCTATACCTAAATAAACAGAATGGACTCTATGGATAGATGGACTCCACCCATAACGTCCATTCTGTTTATGTATCATATGAATATAATGCCATTATCAATCATTAAAGCCTTCACAAGTCCACTGCTGAACATGAGCCTCCCCCAAGGAATGCCACAAAGCACGGTCCTGAGCTACCTGCATCCATCAACTTCCTGTATGTCTTACCTGATTTTCACTCCATCTAGTTGGGGGAACTTCCGACACTTCACCTGCCGGTACGAGGCTGCCACTCGAGAATATTTTTTCCACATCGGTTATCGGTTCTTCGAGCTATATGGCCGGTCAATTGCCACTCCAGCTTACTAATCCGTTGGGCGATGTCTGCCACTCTGGTTCTACTGCCAATATCCTCATTCCAAAGTTTATCGTCCAAAGCTCTCCAGCTTCGGTAGTGTCACATATTTTAGGGGACTTGACATATCGCAATCCATGGGTTCTTGATCGAATACTTAATTGCCTTTGTCTGTGGATGTTGCGCAAGAGGAAGCTGCCAAAAACCTGCCAAAAAAGCTGCCAAAAAATGTAAACGATGGCAAGAATTTGTAAATAAGAAATAAACTAAAGTGGGTCCACTACGAAGTTAAGGCACAAATTAAATCTTGAGACTCGAGAGTGAATTAAATCTCTAGACTCGCACTTACTAAAACCCCATGGTGTTCTACCTCCGCCACAAATTCATAGGGCTACGGAAACGCGTCCCCTTCGGCACCAGCCGCACAATAGCAGCCTCTCCTTAGTTGCTGATTTCTCCCCCTCCTCCGTTTTTCTTTTCAGATAAGGCGCACCAGAAACACAAGGCACACTGCCCTTCGTGGCCTCTGACTCTGCACTACGGACTCCCCGAGTCCGATATGTGAATGGAGCCAGGAAAAAACGAGCACTTGAAAACATTAAGTGGTGCAGCCTCACCAAAGTTCTCCAAACACCCCTCTTCCCTGATGACTCCACCTCGACTACAGCGGTACAGGGAGAGGAATATCGAATAGTGGCTCGACATCATCAGGCGAACTTTCCACACTTGGCTATGGCCCTTGAGTTTAGGGGAAAATGAGAAGAGAAGAAATAAAAAAACATTCGAAGTGATAATCTAATACTTTACACATAATGATACTGGTACTACCAGAAAATATTGTCGAAATACTGCACTTTTTCAAAGTAGTGCAGTTCTCATGCCTAATAAAACAGTCGTCTGTGAAATGTTCAGAACAAATATGATCATTTTGTTTCGGACGCCAATTAACAATATTTATGCTCTTAAGCCATAATTTTAGTCTAGGTTCAGTTGGAAACCTGTTAATTAATAAACATTTGATAGTTATCTGTTGTTGGCGTCTTTGTTTGTTAACAGATATGGGTAGGAAAGAACATCGATAAGTATTATATACAAGGAACTCGACAACCCTATTGAATTTTATTGTTTATCAAAACTCAGTAACATACAGCCAAACATGTTGGTATATATGATATTAAGATTAGTAACAAATTTTAAAGCACTTATATTATCAAATTGCCGTGTAGTGGCGGAGAATATCCACTACCCCATATCTTCCCGTGGGTGTCGTAAAAGGCGACAGAGTGAAACAGGCAGGAGATGGACAGCAGTATCTTCCTGATAACAGCAACTGTATAACAAAAAAACTGCGGTTGCCAACCCGCTCGCCAAGCGTGGCAACTATGGCAATATACCCCCTATGAAGAATTACACAAATAGACGGCCCCCAGTCCCCGGCGGCCCCACTATTCCTGGCTACGGTGGCGACAATGGTAACGGCGGGGCAAAAGGTGCTAAGAATCTCCGGTGGAGGTTCGGTTGTCACCTACGATGACTCAACCTGGCAACATTTAAAGCACGCACCCTGAGGACTGACGAGAAGATCGTGAAGCTGGAAGAAGAGATAGACAAGTTGCGCTGGAATATTATAGGATTATCCGAGGTCCGAAGAGAGGGGGAGGACACGGTGATTCTCGAATCAGGCAACTTGTTCTATCACCGGGAGGGCGACCATCTGTCCCAAGGAGGTGTTGGATTTATCGTCCACAAGTCTCTCGTTAACAACGTTTTAAAGATTGGGAGTGTATCGACGTGGGTTGGTATTCACTGAAAGTCATACAGGTTTACGCGCCGACGTCAGAACATCCGGATGAGCGGGTGGAGGAAACGTATGAAGACATTTCTAGAGCCATGCATTCTTCCAAAACTCACTATTAGGTGTTAACGTGAAACTTCAACGCAAAACTGGGAACAAGAAAGAACGGTGAGCTGAAGGTAGGGAAATTTGGGATAGGGCAACGGAACCCAAGGGGCCAGCAGCTGGCCGACTTCATAGAGAAAGAAGGACTTTTTATGATGAACTCTTTCTTACAGAAGCGGCCCCACAGAAAGTGGACCTGGTCGAGCCCCGACGGTTCGACAAAAAACGAGATTGAATTCATTATGACGACCAGACGCCAACTGTTCAGTGATCGCAAGGGTGAAAACTGGCAGCGATCACCGAATGGTTAGAGGCACACTGAACCTAAACGTTAGGTTGGAGAGGTCTCGTCTAATGAAGTCAACGGTCCGTCCCCCTGGTGCTGTAATCCGGAATCCCGAAACCTTTTAGCTCGAGTTACGTAACCGCTTTCAGTGCCTAGAAGATTGCAATGCAGTGGACGATATGAATGACAATCTCGTGGAAACTGTCAATGCGGTCGGAGCTAAGTTCTGCAAGACCCGCCGCAGAAGAACATAAAAACTCTCCGATCACACTCTTAATCTCAGGGCTGTTAGACGGGAGACGAGGCTGCAATCGTCAACAGATTTGACAGCGTATAGGCAACTGAACAGACAGATCTGCATGGGGCGAGACATACGCAACTTTGATACTGCTCGTACTAAAGAAGTGATCGAGCGGAACCGTGGCTCAAAGGCTTTGCCAGAGATCTGTCTGCCAGAAAGATCCAACCGTCAAAGCTGAAGACTGAGTGTGGCAGCATCGTTTCCGAGATACCTAAGATTTTGGGTGAGATTGAGAGGTTCTATAGGCAGCTGTACACATCATCGTTGGAGCCACACGCAAGTGTGAGTAACGATCCAAGAGCAAGTCTTATCCGACACTATTCCGATGATATCCAGGACGTCAGACTAAGCGAGATTAGAATGGCTCTCCAGCACCTTAAAAACGGCGGGGCTCCAGGCAAGGAAGAAATTACAGCGGAGCTTCTGAAAGCGGGTGGAATACCAGTACTTGAAGTCCTTCAGAGACTCTTTAATTGCGTCCTCCATGGTGGCGGTACTCCAGAGGCGTGGAGCGAAAGTGCGGTGGTCTTGTTCTTCAAGAAAGGTGACAACACCCTCTTGAAGAACTACAGACCGATATCCCTTCTGAGCCGCGTCTACGTACTGTTTTCGAGAGTCACTACGAATCGTCTCGCACGCAGACTCGACGACTTCCAGCCTCCCGAACAAGCCAGTTTCCGAAAAGGCTTCAGTACCATAGACCACATACATACCCTGCGGCAGATTGTACAGAAGACCGAAGAGCACAATCTGCCACTTTGCCTGGCTTGTGTGGACTATGAGAAAGCCTTTGATTCCGTCGAAATTTGTGTGCTACAGTCCCTTCAGCGGTGCCATGTTGACCGTCGGTATATCGAAGTGCTGAAGTGTTTGTACAGTAGGGCTACGATCGCTATCGGAGTACAGAACCAGAGTTCGAAACCTATCCAACTGAAGAGAGGTGTAAGACAGGGTGATGTTATATCCCCGAAACTCTTCACCTCTGCTTTGGAAGACGTTTTCAAGCTACTGGACTGGAAAGGATACGGTATTAATAGCAATGGCGAGTACATCATTCACCTTCGATTTGCCGACGATATAGTTCTTATGGCAGAATCGCTGGAGGACCTAAGCACTATGCTCAATGACCTCAATGGTATCTCCCAACGGATAGGTCTTAAGATGAACATGGACAGCACAAAGATCATGTTTAATGTCCATGTCACACCTATGCCGATAGTTGTTGGGAGCACTATGCTCGATGTTGTTGACGAGTACGTTTACCTGGGACAAATAGTTCGACTGGGTAAGTCCAACTTCGACCGAGAGGTCAATCGATGGATTCAACTCGGCTGGGCAGCGTTCGAGAAATTACGATACATCTTCTCGTTAGGTATACCTCAATCTCAGAAAAATAGTTTGTACAACCAGTGTGTGTTGCCAGTGATGACTTACGGATCTGAGACGTGGTCTATCACTGCTGGCCGTATGAGGACGCTCAAGGTCGCTCAGTGAGCTATGGAGAGGGCTATGCTCGGAGTTTCTCTGCTGTTCGTAGCGATCTAAGGAGTTTACAAGTTGATTTAAGTGAGAAAAAAGTGTTTTGTGAGCTTAAGATTGGTGAATCTGTTCAGATCAATTCTTAGAACAATTAAAAATTTTATCTAAATTTGATTAAGTCATAAAGATTATTGTATAAGCTAAAACTACGTTATCGTCCTTTCTCACTCGAGGCCACGCTAATCATTATGCTATAGGTTTCTCTATGTACGAAGAGAACGATCACTGTAGAAAATAGTGTTCAGAAATATGGACACCATAAGTGAGGCGCTGCTATCGCTCGAGGTTCTGTCAATAAAAGTCATTTTGAGTCTATTTTTCCGTTCAGATGCTAAACCACTTGCACATCCACGCACAATAAAATATTTCTCCATTTTTTATGTTTCTTTTTGTCAAAAATTACAAAATGACGGAGCATGAAAATTCATTAAAAATGAAATTAAAATTTGTACATTATTCAATTAACTTCACCTACTTGTACTCATAAACAGCTAACTTCGCAGTTACTACTCACCGACGTCAGCGCCGCTATACATTTTACAATTTTCAAGGACAGGCGGGCTATGCTTCGTTCTCCTGTTCTCTAACCTACATGGATAATACACTATTTGATACTACTTCCCGGTCTGGGCGTCTTAAAAATCTTGGCGCTGGCGTCAACGTTATGTGTATCGCCATCTATCGGGAGTCAAGAGATCATTCTTGGATAACAGCTATTAACCGACTTACAACAGTCTTCTCTTCGTCTTACAACAGCTTGAATCGTTTTAAATAAAAAATACTAAGAAATGACATAACATAACATACTCACGCCTGTCACCCAGAGGAGTAGGCAGAGATTACGGACTTCCATTTGGCACGATCCTGACATACCTCTTTCGCCTCCTTTACATCCATATATCTACGCATACATGCTCGTCGGTTAAGGGTACTTCTAACGTGGCCTATTTTCAAAATATCGCCAATTTGGTCGATAAACTTTTTTCTAGGGCGTCCCTTCCCGACTCGGCCATTCACATCTGCCATATAAATTTGCTTTGTCACTCTTTCCTCATTCATTCTTTCTACGTGACCAAACCACCGAAGCATTTCTTTCTTAATCCTGGTCACAACATCACAACATACCACATTTATCTCTTATCACGCAATTTCTCACCCTGTCATTCAGATTCGACCCTAGCATATTCCTTAAAGACCGCATTTCCACAGCATTTATTCTACTTTCGTGCTTTTTCTGCCACACCCAGCTTTCACTACCATACATTAAAGTAGGGACTAACACAGCATTATGAATTACCATACGTGCCTGTTTTGACACATTCTGGTTCTTCATAATAGAGTGTAGTGCCATTCACTCTATTGCCTGCATTTACTCGTCGTTCTATATCCCTATCATATCTACCATCCCTGCTAGATACACATCCCAAATACACAAACTCATCCACTTGCTCAATTAACTCTCCTTCTATTCTTATTTCACATACCGTTTTGCTTTCTTCTCTTTCAAAAAACATCACTTTCGTCTTACTTACGTTCACTTTCATTCCCCTTTCTTTTAATTCCCAGTTCATTAACGTATCCATCATTAGCAAGTCTGCCGCCGATGACGCAAATATGACTTGATCATCGGCATACAAAAGGCATTTGACGGTTAACTCGCCCATTCTTAACCCACATTCTTCATCTTTCAAAGTTTGCAAACACCGGTCCATAAATAGGTTGAACAGCCAAGGGGAAGCTACACAGCCCTGTCTGACACCTTTTTGGATGCCAAACCAGTCCGAGTAGACCCCATTGATCCTGACACAAGCACTAGAGTCCCTATAAAGAGACCTTAATGCCTGTACCAAACCAGCGCTCAACCCATATGAGTTCAGTGTTTGCCATAACACATTCCTGTCCACTCTGTCATAAGCCTTTTCCAAGTCCATGAACGCACAAAAAACTTTCTGGTTTTTGGCCAAAAACTTCTCCGCAATCATGCGCATGGAAAAGACTTGATCGGTACACCCCATTCCATTTCTAAAACCCGCTTGCACATCCGAAATTTTTCCATCAGTTTCTTTCATAACTCTTTCGATTAACACCTTAGCATACAGTTTACCCACAATACTAAGCAAGCTGATACCGCGGTAGTTTTTGCAGTCCTGCTGTGACCCTTTTCCTTTATATATTGGTACTATAACTGCTTTACACCAGTCATCCGGTACCCGTTTGAACTCCCAACATAAATTAAACAAGGTGTACAGCAGGCCTGCCACCACTCCCTCTCCAGCCCTTAGCATCTCGAGTGATACTCTATCATATCCAGCTGCCTTACCTGCTTTCATGCTTTTCATTGCTTTCATTATCTCATCAACACTTACCTCCATACCCCTTTCCACTTCTTTCGGAATTTCTAGTTCATTTAATTCATACGACTCTTCACTCATAAACACGCTTTCAAAGTATTCCTTACATCTGTTTAAATTCGAAACTTCATCATTTAGAATACATCCATTCTCGTCTCTTATAGCATTTGTTATAGGCTGTTTTGTATTTCCCCTGGCAGTTCTTACGAGTTTCCAGAACATTTTTATATTAGCCTGGAAATTATCAGATATCCTTCTATCACTCTTATCCGTTTTTTCTTTTTTTTCCTTTCAACAACTTCTTTTACTCTCTTATTTAGACGTCTAAATTCTGCCTTTTTTCTTTCAATCTCATCATTCATACCAGAAGAATTACCAGATTTGGTTGCTAGTAAATCTAACCATGCTTTCTTCTTTGATTCAACTTCCACCCGTACCTCATCATCCCACCATAACGTATTACTTTTCCTTTCATTTGTTCTCTTACTTACACCACATACTTCGGTGGCGGTATCCACCTAAGTATGTGCTGTAAGTAAAGTAAGTAAGTACTAAGAAATGAATTCTTCGAATTTAATTTTTCCATCAAAAATTGATGATACTTCGGTATTTTTATCGTATCGAACCATGGGCTAAAGTACCGAACAGTTCAGTAAAAACCGAATATCCGCTGCAGCTATATTATGGTTGTAGCACGAATGGGTCGGCTCGACCGGGGAAGGACCACGCTCTCACAGAATACCAGCATAAAATAGCAGCGTAATGCTGCGTTGTTTCATATGGTGAGTGTAGAGAACCGGAGATCCCTTTTACTGACAATGCATCTGCATTTTGATTCTAATTCAATGTTAACTTGCACTTGCCATCAGGTGGACTATGTGCTCGTTTGTCCACCCTATTCTATAAAAAAGCCTCGTGGTAGGTAAAGCAAGTGAGATGGTTCTTGAGCGCAGAAGTTGACATCATAAGTCAATATACTCAGTAAACGATTTATATTGTACTTAGTGGTATGTAATAACATTAATGCTGTTGCCCGAATGATTCGTAGTTTATTTAGAAATCGGCGATCGATGTAAGTACAATACGAGTATAAAGTACCTACACCATTATATCACTGTCAAAATGAAACTGCAACCAGCACTAACAAAATTGTTAAAATTCGTGTCATCTTTAATGGGTAATCGAAATATTTTAAGACATGGATCATGTTCGGTACCGTACATTTATTAAATAAAAGTCAGTAAACATAATCGTAATTCCCTTTAATAATTCCCTTATAATAAGCTACTGAACAAAATCACATAAACTGTAGTATGGTAACTTGCTGTCGCGTTAGCTTATAGTTACTTATGAGAAGCTTTTTATACAATGAACAATTTTTTGTTTATAAATATTCATTAGAGATATTTTAGTAAGTCTGTATATAACTGTTATAATTTCTGCTATAGTGTTAATAAACGACATTAACCCTTTCCCCATCCCATGAATCATAATTATACGAACATTTCAATTGTTTAACTATTGTGTCTGTTTCGCGGACATGTTTAAAATTAAAAAAAAAATATAAAAATGGCGGGAACAGAAAACATTGTACGGACAATGCTGAATTTATTTTGGTATTTTTAAAAATATATTCGGTTACATACACAATCGGCAGCTTCATTTTTGCTTACACGTAGATATAATTTAAAAAAAAAAAACTCCGAGAATTCAAATATCCGGCTACTTGCCATTCATTAACACTAACTTAAACAACAGATTAATATTATAAATTATCCTTGTTACATATCCCTCACATAACCTTTAAAAACTTTTATCAGTTTACTGGCTAATGGACAAAAATGTTTTTGTGTGTTTAATCCTCTGTAAATAGATCTGCAAATATATCGAATTTAAAAAAGTTCCAATAGGTATTTATGCTGTACTTACATAAAGCTTAGAAAAACCATAAAATTAGGAGCAAACGGACGTAAAAAAATATATCACCAGTGAAATGAAATAAATATGAGTGGCATACATACTTTTTACTGTAAATTAAACTAATTTTTTTATCGTACTTTGGCTACATTACAGATACACGAGTCATGTGTCCGGTTTTTTTGCATTTTCTCCTACACACAAAAAGTAACTACATATATCTTTTCTGATTAACATGAGTGTGCTGTAATAATACGCGTTTCTCTAATAATTTAGCTTGGATTATTGAAGCTATGTTAAAATACACAAATGCAACTTTTAGTTGCAGTAGATTCGATTTTGTACATAATAGGTACGTGTATACATAATATTTGGTTGAGGCTCACAAAAACTGTACTTGGTCTATATTTTTCACGTGCCAAAATTCAAGAATATATAATATGTTTTTTGGTAGTTCTTTGTAAATAATCTGATTATTTTCTATATTGGGCATTATTCGCTTGTTAATATTACTCGATTTAAATTGTGAATACTTTTTAATATAAGCAAAAACAAACTGGTACAAAAAGTTGGTGAGATGTAATTTCATAGAAAAATAAAATGTGTCCATGCGTAGTACATTTTCTTTTTCTTCATTACTTCGTCGTTTGAATAAAGTATCGTGATTTCTTAATGTTATGCTAAATGTAATTACATAAAACTACTGTTCTAATAATAAGTGTAATAAAACTAGTAAAAAAATAATTAAAAAACGATTGAATAAACAAATGTGTTCCATCTGATTCACGTGTGTTACAAAAACTGTGTTACATAGCAGCTTTTTTGGTAGAAGCAATAGCAACACGTCATCTATTTTTTTCACAATGGCAACACTATAACTTTCAATGTGAAACGTCAGTGTTTTGTCAGACATCTTGGTTTACGGGCAGTAGGCAGTACTTGGTGTGTGTTATTTTTCGTCATTGGATTTTAGAGACTTTTGGAAATAATTTTGCAAGGTAAGTAATAACATTAAGTTGTTTTGTAATATATATAGTTGAAAGAGTCATTAAATATTCCTAAACAATGCAGTTTATTACGGATTTGCTTTGAAAGTAAAGATGCTACCTGAATTTTAGGTTATGTTCTTCACGAGTGTTTGTTCACGTATGTTGCGTGTGTTACAAAGTTGTGTGACGTAACACACGTGAAAAGTATAAAGCTTAGTTCACATTGCAATACTACTAAGTATACCAATGTCGCTTATGGTTCAAATGTTCCTGACGCTAAAACAGCTTATGAATTTTTACAAGCGTCTGTAACCAAAATACAGCTTTTCTTTATACCTGAAGATGCCATGCTGAATGAATCAGTAGAACTCGTACGAGTACCAACTCTATTTCCTACCGTTGTTTAAGTTGCTTCTGCGAAAAGAGTAGACCAGGTTTTTGCGACTGTCTCAATCTGAAATCTGCGGACTTGCTAAAGCAAACAGAAATGTTAAATGAAAAATCTATTCCGTCTAAAACGTCTATAACAGTATTAGCTGACATTAAAAATACTCAAGAAAACAGGTCTTATTTTAATTTGAGACAATACGGACCATTCAATTTAAAACAAATAAACCTCAAAACAGACATTGCTAGCAAAAGTTTGAAAGAAAATTCTCATGACAGAATGAAGAAATGTTCAAAGAAAAGAAAAATAAAAGACATACACCTTAAAACAAATAAGAAACTTAAAATGGAAGAGAAGAGCAGTACTGACGAAGATATGACGATTTCTGTGCATGATACTTCTGATGAAGAGTATCACATTACAGATGATATTTTGTCAGATGATGATTATCTGGATCGTATGGATTATCCATTGAAAGAACAGAAGAACGTTACAAATTTAAGAAAAATATCAGACACAAGTAAAATAGAGAGAGAAAAAATAGAACAAACAAGCCATGAAAATAAAAAAAAATACATACACTGGTAAAGACACAAGAGAAATAAACATTTTTTCTAATGAAAATCAGGGAGTAGTTAAAACTAATTGAGCAGGACAATCTGTGATTGCTACGACTCTGCAGGATGATGAAAATAACTTTAACAATGCAAAAAATGACTCAGAAGTGACATCAAAAATTAATACAGACATATGGAGGCTATCTTTCAAGGACACTGTACTTGTAAGGTATTATCAAAGAACCGCGTGGATGTATTACATAGGATTCTTGGAAGACAGGTTTAAAAAAGAAGGAAAATCTTATTTTACCATACGATTTCTGAAAACCATTAAAAAACTGGAGCTAAAGTTTGTAATTCACAAAATAAAAGATGAAGACACTGTAACTGAAGATTTAATAGTTAAGCAGGTTAAAATAGCACAAAACACAAAACGACCAAAAGAATACTTTTTAGCTGATCCTAGCGATAAGGTTTATTTTGAGTAGAATATTTACAAGTAGGTAGATATAACATAAATATATATATTCAAATAATGCCAAAATAATACGATTGTGTAATTCTAAGTACAATTTTTGATCTCTTTGTTTTTTGTTTTATTAAATAAATAATTCTATCTATAATCGTATTTTATTTGAAATTCAATTTTTTATTGCTTTATGTGCATCAAGCTTAACAACATTTCCAGTGTGTTACACAATTCCAGTGTGTTATCGTGTGTTACAAGTTCTTGTGTGTTATGGTACATTTTCTGTGAGCCTCACTCATTTAAATACATTTCACTTCACTAGTGATAATTTTTATTATAAATATATTAAAATGTTTATTTTAAAAATACGTTAGTAATTGCAATACACAACCAGCTTAATTATGATCGCTGTTACTTCAAAAGTACTGCACATGGTTTTATGTTAAACAGTGTTTTTTTTGTTATCGATAAGCCCAAATTGTTAGCTATCTATCTATAGTAGTAGGGGCAAGTTTGCGCACGTACTCTATCCAGCAAATATATAGTGTTACTTTGACTCGTTAGTACCCTATACAATCGACTGAAACTTACATTATCTGAGAGTTATTATACAGATTTAGTCTGGCCTCTGAAAGATTTGGGTTGGTAATCCAACATTCGATACGTGTCGTTATACTTCAGCAAACAGATCTCAAATAATCGATCGAAATAATCGAATGTGTACGTGTGTAGTAAAATAGTAGGCATTAGATAATCATCAATGAGAATCAGTTAAAACAATGCATTACCACGCATTCTGAATTTCAAAGATTTTTAAGTTTTTTTAATTAATTTTTCTTCACCATTACCAATATTACTTCCCTTCAAATTTGGGCGTATATAAAGTATATACCGTATATATACTCTATATAAAGGCATATGTCCCCCTTGCATTAATGAGTTGATTTTTGGAGCGGAGGAGAGTTAGCCGCGCTGTCCCATCGCGTGGGGGGGGGGGGGGGCTTAGTTAGTCTGCGACCATGAAATAATTCATGTGAAGCATTTTAAAATACTTTATATTACTTACTTTACGTTAATACTTTCTAACTTTTAAAACCGTGTAGTGGCGATGTAAGAATATCCGCTACCCCGTATCGTCCCGTGGATGTCGTAAGAGGTGACACAGGCAAATTGAAACAGGTGAGCAGAAGCATTTTTCAGACAACAACTCAAAAAAAAAACTGCAATTGCCAATACTCCTGCCAAGCGTGGCAAATGTGGCAAAATACCCCCTATGAGGCAATATATGGGCGAGGCCTATCTCCAGCACTAGACTTATAGGCTGTAATGAATGCATGGAAATTGCAAAACAATCGGTAGTACTTTTGAAGCAACTGGCATTTATTTTTTAACTTCAAACGCTTGCACTTGACACCTAAAGTTATTAAAAATACACATACGTAATGTGTTACACAAAACTAACCATAAAGTATGTTGAAAAAAAAATATCACCGTTTATTCCTTTTCCCGCATTATTGAATACGTTAGTACTTTAATATAAACTAATAAATATATTTTCCTAATATATTAACACTGGAATTCACTGCTAAATAGCTTTTGTACATTTAAAGAAATGTGGCACCAGTAGTAATATTAAGTATAAAAGAAATTAATATTTAAATTACAATATTTCGTTAAGTACTTTTTAAAATACTAGCTGTTGTGTTTAATGACTCTTATTTTCTGTAAAACTTTGCGTTACCCAAAAATAAATATTTATTAAAAAACCCGTGATTAAAATGATTTTAAACGTTTAAAAAAAACATTGCTTATTTATTGTAACAGTTTGATGAAATGTCGAAAATTATAAACAAAAGCTCCTAACACAAGAAACAACGCAGATTTTGTAAACATACATTTCATATAATATTTAGATGGAATGGCGTCACTCACTTAAACATTGTTTCAATGAGGTGTTCTTGTCTTTATTCGTTTATATATAATAAAAAGATTATATATATATATATATATATATATATATATATATATATATATATATATATATATATGATGTAAATAGTGTTTGTATCTATAAACAAGAATAAAAGAAGATAAACAACGTTTTTCAATCACCCCTCCCACTTTCAATGATCGCATCCCCCCTTGTCTCTCTAGGAGGCTTAGCCGAGTTGACTTTCTACAAGCGGTAAAGCTAATAGAAAACTGTAAATATTATATAATGTATACTTACTATTGTTGTCAAATGGTGAAACTCTAGCTTTATTTTTATGATTTGGATAAACACTTGCACTTTTTTTTCGCAATATTTATTTTAAATTATTAAATTACAAATTATATATACCGACTAGTTTGGCCTCACGGCATCATAAGGGTATAAAATCACACAAAATCAACTAAGAATTAATGTAGAGACGTTACTCCCATTAATTTTTATATTAGAGTTAACGATTATAGAATGGCAACCTGGCTAACCCCGCAGTACCACCAACAGCGCATGACGTCATGACTTTATCGCCAAACCTTTTGCGCGCGGATTACATTTAATTGATTCAATACACTGTCTCATGCACAAAAGTAGTGGAGGCAATATGTCATTCGGTTGCAATGCTTGAAGAGTGCACCGAGATAGGATGTGTGCCTTTAGTTACTAGATATAGATAGTGAAGCCTATGGTTCATATTGATCTTTAACGGTCCTACTACTGTAATATAAAACGAAGCAGGACCAATATCTGTGTCTAACATAAAAAAGCAAGAAAGTCCATAACTAAGAAAGTTACGAGGAGACTGATCTGTAATCTAATTCTCCTATCGCTGTCCGTTTCACACTTATCGTATCGTTCTTATCGCTGTCTCTTTCACACTTTTCCGTTTGTATTATTCTATGTCTATGATTATAAAACGATTAAAACTTCAAACTTCAAAGCATGTTCATTACACGTGATATTGCTTTTCAACTAGGCCAAACTTGTAAGGTGTGCAAAAAGTATCTGAAAAACCTTTGAAAACATGCAAGCTGCAAAATTCATACTATCATTAATATATCGATTAATAACAGTAACATTACTAACAATATTATAATATCCACAAAATATCCTTATTGTCATTTTAAGTGACATTGATTTTCTTAGACAATTCAAACATAGAACATGTAACAATAACACAATACACAACTTAAAAAACCCGTACTTGAAAAAAAGGTAAAAACGAGCTAACCTTACAGTATACGCATATGACGTGTAACATCTGACATCTCACCTTGGTAGTAAGCAACATTAACATTATATCCGAAAAACATACTATTTGTTTTTAAAAAAATCAAAATTAAAAATATCAATTTAGCACCGACAGAAATTAATCTCAAAATGCTAAATACTCAAATCTTAATATATATAAATTACGTGTCACGTTGTTTGACCGCGATGGATTCCTAAACTAATTAACCGATTTTAATCAAATTTGCACACCGTGTGCAGTTAGTTTAACTTGAGAGATAGGATAGTTTTTTTGCCCTTGAGTGACCTACAATTTTTTTTGCCAATTTAAGGATTTTTTAATAGGAATTGTAAACTGCCAGCTCATGAGGTACCTTGAGGATCACCAGCTGATTAGTGACCGCCAATACGGTTTTCGCCGTGGTCGGTCAGCTGGTGATCTTCTGGTCTACCTCACTCACAGATGGGCGGAGGCAGTAGAGTTCAAGGGGGAGGCATTGGCCGTTAGTTTGGACATTGCGAAGGCCTTCGATCGGGTTTGGCACAAAGCGCTTCTTTCGAAGCTCCCTTCCTATGGGCTTCCCGAGAAATTGTGCGATTGGATCACCAGCTTTCTTGCAGATCGGAGCATCAAGGTCGTTGTAGACGGTGCAAGCTCCGATTGCAAGCCTATTAATGCTGGTGTTCCACAGGGCTGCGTGCTATCGCCAACGCTGTTTCTTCTGCATATCAATGATATGTTGCATACCCGTAACATTCATTGCTATGCAGATGACAGCACTGGTGATGCTCTTTACACCGGCCGAGCCAATATTTCTCGGGAAAACGTCTCCGAGTGCCGGGACAAACTTGTGTCTGAAGTCGAGTCTTTGCTGAACAGAGTCTCGGATTGGGGACGACTAAATCTAGTCCAGTTTAACCCCCAGAAGACACAAGTTTGCGCGTTAACCGCTAAAAAGAACCCCTTTGTCGTATCCCCTCAGTTTCAAGGCACTCCCCTTGTTGCCTCAGCCAGTATCGGAATCCTCGGCGTCGACATATCGAGTGACGTGCAGTTTCGTGGTCACTTGGAAGGGAAGGCCAAATTGGCCTCTAAAAAGCTTGGCGTGCTCAGCAGAGCGGGGCAGTATTTCATGCCGGCACACCGCCTGCAACTTTACAAGGCGCAGGTTCGACCGCACATGGAATACTGTTCCCATCTCTGGGCTGGGGCTCCCCAGTACCAGCTCCTTCCACTTGACCGCATCCAGCGCAGAGCGGCTCGAATCGTCGACGACCGAGTGCTTTCCGATCGGCTCGATTCACTGGCGTTGCGAAGAGACGTTGCATCTCTTTGCGTATTTTATCGCATCTATCACGGGGAGTGCTCTGAGGAATTGTTCGGATTAATCCCAGCCGCCAAATTTCGTGAACGCACGACACGGCAAACGTCCCGATACCATCCACACCATCTGGATGCTTGGCGGTCCACCACTGTACGTTTCACAAGGAGCTTTCTTCCACGTACAACCTCTCTGTGGAATAGTTTATCACCGGCGATTTTTCCGGACCGATACGACCTGGGGACCTTCAAGAAAAGAGCTTACTCCTTTCTAAAGGGCCGGCAACGCACCCGCAATTCTCCTGGTGTTGCGGTTGATCATGGGCGGCGGTAGTCACTTAACATCAGGTGAGCCGCATGCTCGTTTGCCCCCTCTTCTATAAAAAAAAAAAAAAAAAAAAGGAAATGACAAAGGGTCATCGAAAAGGGCAGAACAACGTCGGCCTGCCAAGCTAGTATTTATTTAAATAATTATTCCATATTACACGCTTGCGTTTTTATCGATAATCTTTTATAGACACTTATTATCAACTAGTAAATAAATTTAACAAATAAACATATAAACTAGTTATAATCTAAGCATGTTTTTATTTTACGTACCATTGTGATTGGAAATAAGCGATTATTATTGATTATATGAAAAAGCGCGCGCTATCCGGCTTCCTGTTACACACTTCAGCTTCAGTCCCTTTCTATGAAATCACTTGGACACATTGCAGGAAAGCGAGAGGAAAGATGTTATACATCAATAAGACGCCGCAAAATAACTTTATACGCCTCTCAGTCCAAAATATAAAGACTGTTTCTTTAAGTTATGTTTTAAACAAAACCAATTATTTCCTGATGACACAGAACATTTTGGAACAATGTCAGATTACTAAAGCCTCAGACCAAAAGAGGGAAAGATAGAGAGCGCTGCTTACATTTTAAGCGACATCGAAAGAAATCATGCTTAACTTCTTGACACGCACTCACGCACAGATCTTTCTTTAACAGCCCGTAAGATCTCACTTCTGGACGCACACTTATGCACCTAAAACTTTGTCGTTGGTTGTTAAATTATTTTAGATGCCATGTATACGTGAACGCGTGTTCTTTTAACAACTTGAGCAAGATTTTGACTTCGGTTTCGCGTCTCTTGTAAATGTAGGCAGCGCGCGCGCGTCTTTATTTTTCAGTTGTTCTGAGATACACCAACGTTAAGTCGTTTGATACGGACGTAAATAATATGCAACTTTTAGATTTTTTAAAGTTCTTAAAAATCATACTTGTAAAAAGTCTGACTAGAACGCAGAATTTCTTAAAATGACAATTTCACAGCTTTTTAAGCTTTGTCACCGCTTAAATAGCTCGAAAACAACATTTTTTTGAGGGTAGTAACAAAAACATCCCATTATTAATAGTAAAATGCGAATTGAAAAACAAAAACATTTGTGTTGATGGTATTCGTCAATAAAATGTAAGCATTTTTGAATTCTATTTCATAAAAGACGGATTAACTAATAATTATAGCATAAAGTTCACCTGAATAAAGATTGGATAGCTCACAGGCAGTGGCATAGCATGGGTGTCTTCCCAGGGACACTAAAACCTCCTTTTCCCAAGTATTTTAAATATACATATAAAGTCTGTGAAAATTAGGGTTGACTGGCAGAGAATGCAAACAGCCATTTAAGTTCGGCTATTATTTCCTTAGTTGTAAGGTGTTACCAAAAACAATAGATAAATAAAATAGTCATACTGAAAAACATATTTTCAAAATGATTTCTTATATTTACGCGAACACTACACATTGATTAAAACTACTTTTACGGATTTTATCGCGTTTATTTTACTTTCATTTTTAATACCCGACGTTTCGGGCGCTTTCCAGCACCCATGGTCACGGGGGACTGAGATGACTGACGTCCCGATGTCATTGTTAAACCCGGAGTACCTTCAGCTTTTTTAATTATTGTTTATGGTCTAATCTATAAACAATAATTAAAAAAGGTACTCCGGGTTTAACAATGACATCGGGACGTCAGTCAGTTCTCCGTGACCATGGGTGCTGGAAAGCGCCCGAAACGTCGGGTATTAAAAATAAAAGTAATTAAAAGTAAAATAAACGCGATAAAATCCGTAAAAGTAGTTTTACTCAATATTTTCAAAATTTTTACATTTCTAAGAAAAGGGAGAGCTGATTTTTCCATGAGACATGGACCCCTTCCCCCTACTACGCTCGAAATTGCAAGGATCGAAAGAATCACAGTTTCTAAGTCGCACATCATCACAGATTAAATAAAAATCGGCCCAGATAATCTCCACCAATACAATTCATTTGATTAAAAATTGACTATGAATCGTAAAAAATAATTTTAAAACGAAAAAACATCACACTATATACAAAAACCCTAAACACGTACCTATCGCACTAGCAACAACATCGAATATAGTCTATAGAGAAAAAGTGTCTTATATTATAGAAAGCGCTAAATTTTCGAGAAAAACCACGAAGTAGAGAGATAAATTTTCGGTCGACTTTCAGTTTTTCATGGGGTTGCGGCAAATGATGTCAGATTTTTTAAAATATTACTGTTGAAAAAAACTATAAGGAACGTTTATATGATTGTTATTAAGGCACACAATTCTGCCAAGATTTTAGTGTATACGTTCCTGTTACCGGTTTAATTTTTATAATTATTGTAATAAAAAAAGAAATTGGTATCAAGAAATGAGGATTTGAAATGTTAGATTAGAACGTCAATCGCCCAAACTGAAAACCAAAAGGTGCTCAATGCACAACTTTTTATATAATAGCCGATCGCAGAAAGTTTGCCGATGACTAACTACCCCTCCCGCCTCCACCAACCGCGTCCCGCGCTCGCCTAGTTAGTACCGTTAACAACACAGTTATATCCTCACGTGTACTACGTTATTGAATTTATTGCTCTTGCTCCGAAATTATTCATAATTTTCTTGTTACGTTTTTGTATTTATTTTTTGTTAATGTCATTTATTTCATAAAAATAGAAAAAGGGAAAGACTATCGCTATAGCGAACGTCTTCATACTTTAAAGGTTGTAACGTTTTTTCGAGAAGGATAAACAAAAAAGTTCGCCTATAAATAAATCTTGATTGATTTATTGCATTTGCAATCACTATTTTAGAAACATGTATTTTTGTCAACCGTACTGACCATCGACACGTGACATCATGACGTCATCGGAAAACTTTTTGGGCGCGGTTAATAAATGTGACAAACAAGCTATGAGACCACTTTTATATAACATGCAGTCCCTGGATACGTGCAACCAACTTCAAAGATTTTCTCATATGTGTTGTCATCAATGAGTGCTAAGATGAAATGCCTCAGAGCTTGTTATCATTAATACTAATCCAAATGCACCTCTAAACAGAAAAACACAAGGTGGATGTCTTCAAGGCAAAAGTGAATAAATAGGCTTTCGTTGTAAGGTATTCTATTTTACTAATCCCTCTCAGAAATGAGGGGAGGCCGGTGCCCAGCATTGGGATGTATATAGGCTGTAACTTTAACTTTTATTCCATTTCACTAAATGTAAGACTGAATATAATTTTGTATTTTTTTTACCCATTATTGTGGACATATTAAATGCATAATTCGTACTTTTTTATCTTGAATTTTTCGTAAAATTGTAATCATAAACATTTGTGTTTATTTTTATTATTTTATAGCAATGGATTTCTCAAATAGTTTTGATATATTTTAATAAAATAACACCTAGATTTATAAAATTATGTATACAAATACAAAATGTCACTGGCGAAATATGATTGAACATAATACCTATAGTCATAATATATACATGTAACTACCATATTCCTCAAAATAATAATAATTTATTTGAAATTGGTTGCAGGAGTCCACTGGTTACTATAGCCGTTACCAATACCACCACCAATCAACAAAACTACCACCAATACCAATACCTTCTATGATTATATCATTTAACTTTTCATACATGCATAGTGCAGCGGTTATGACCTCCTAAGAACAATTTTCGCAACTATTTTGTAAAGCATAATACATCAATACATTTCAATTATCGTTGGTACATATAGGATACAAAGAAACTAATAAAACTACATACACAATGCCGAGACATTCTCTTCTTTAACGTCGTCCACAGAAACATCTAAGAATTTACAATTACAAATTGTCAACTTTGGTGTATTAAGCTTTCTTAATATTAATTAACATATTTACTGACTTCTTTACTATAACCCCATTTCAATATTTGCGACATGTTATTTGTGCAGTCATAAGTATTTTGATATTCCACAGCCTCGAGTGATCATTTAAAGAATTGACACATCACAGCGTGTTTCAAAACCCCATTTTTAAACTATACGATATTAAAGTAAGTTTATTATGAACATGTACTTATTTCATCTATGTATGTATTTAATATATATTTATTTGATTAATTCAATAAAGTTTTTCGAATTATATTTACACGTGATGCGTGATGATTATTAGAACAACTTATAAAAGTACGTAAGTGAATGTACGTAAAAATGATTTCATCATTTCAAAATTGATCATAATAAAATTATACTATTGCATATTATTTTTAAAACTTAAAATACAATCATTCTTAAAATATCGCACGTTATATTGTTATGGAGTTTATTAATACATACATGCATACAATTGATTTTTGATTACTGTTATATTTCATTGAAAGTAAAAGTATATTCGATTTTATAACAATGCCTTTTTTATTTTATCTCATGGACAACTTTTTGACCAGTATTATATTTTCATTACAAAATGTTTCTAGTTAAAACATAATAAAAACTTAAACTATATGACAACAACAACGGAAACTTTATCGTTCACAGCCACAAAATACAAAACACTATGTAAATAACAAAATAAAATAAAAAAATTAACGTATCTTTGATACGAAATTCCTTAAAGGAGGCGCAAACAGATTTAGTTAGTGTTTTAGTACATATATAATAATATAGAGGATACTTATGAGTAATTCATATAATTCTTTTAAAACACATGGTGTTGCAAGTTTTAGGAATAATATTTTAGTAATATCATTCTTATATTTTAGATTACGTCTCAAATCCCTATAAGGCAAATTGTTTTCATTAAAATCATTGTAGCTTTACAAGCGTTTTAACAAATTCAAGTATTGCAATATACAAAAAAGTAGTGAAAAAAGAACAGCATTTTAATGTAAAATCTTCTTAATTTTCAGAAAGTAAACTTAAACTACAATTATTTAGTATTCCTATCATGTAATAAAAATACAAACGCGATAGTTGTTATTCAACTGGCAAGTACTTGCAAATGCTGTGACGCATTTCTGTGTGGAACAATAATTGAGACAGATAAAAAAACTAATTATCAGTTGTTCTAATATTGATAAATAGAACAATTCTAACATATTATCAGAGCTTAAATACTTTTATAGTTTATATCAGTAAAAATATACTGAAAATTTATAAATGAAGGACAGTTCTATAGGAATTTTCCTGTAAACATAATATATTATATAATAAATCACTGATGTAAAATATAGATATGTCATAATAGTTATAGTGGGATAGTTAGTTGAACTTACATATTATGTTAAATGAAATACAGCGCAGCTCATTCTCTATATGTTCGTAAAGTTGCAAAGATTAGCTCCGACGGACAGATAAAAAAATATTTATTCATGTTTCAAAAGCATGTAGATAACCTCCTAAGCTTTGAATTAATTAAAAGCCAGTTATTTCGATGTTATAGACAGACACTTTAGTTTCATTTATATGTATACATAATACGGCCACATTAATTATGACATATCTGTATAGGTGATTTTTTACCGCCCGGAAAAAGTAGTATGTAACAGGGTGAACGGAATAAATGGCGCTGATATTTAATTTTTTTTTTATTTTACATTATCATATGAAATTGATCTATCTATAAATACCACTAATGGGTACGTATTATTTTAATTTCGATAATTTTTAATTAATATATTTACACATTTAGTTCAAAAATGTTGTTGTTATTTTTTTAGTACCGAAAGTTTATTTCAAATTAGTAGTTTTTATTGATAGATCAATTTCATAATATGTTTATATAAAATAAAAAAATGTAAAATATCTGTTCCAAAGGCTTCTATTCTAATTTTTTCCAGACGGTAAAAAACATCCCCAGTATATTCTAAATAAAAACACGTTAGAAATATCATCCATATCATTCTTTAAAAGTAAAAAATCTCGCATGAATTACTCAATCTGCGTACGTATCATAGGACTCTTCCCCCTCTCTCATCAGCTAGGTAAGCACATCAATTTAGGATTATACAATCGACTGTTAAGGCTATAATTGTGTAAAAGCTCTAATTTAACGCTAAGCCGGAAGCGACGGTATTGAAACACTAACAGAGCACCTCGGATGGCGGTATACGCTGAAACAGAAATTATATTATTAAATAAATGTAAATAACATAAGGGAAACTGAAACAGGATATTTTATACGTGGTAGAGCCATGCTGCAGTTATATTAGTAGTATAGTTGTAGCACGAGTGGAACGGCTCGACCGGGGAAGGACCACACTCTCACAGAATACCAGCGTGAAATAGTAACTTAATGCTGCTGTGTTTCGTATGGTGAGTGTAGAGAACCGGAGACACTTTTTACTGAAAACGAGGCATTCCATCTTAGTTCTCACGTGTGATAAGTGATAACGCATCTGCATTGTGATTCTTAATCGAATGTAGATGTCTATGGGACACAGCAACCACTTACCATCCAGATGCACTGTGTGCTCGTTTGTAACCCCATCCTATAAAAAATAATAGACCAGTAGTATTTTCCTATCCTATCATGGTATCCTATTATGGTAAAGTCCCTAAGAGACAATCTATGAACTGAACACTAAAACAAATTTTTTTTAACAAGCATTAAAGATGATTTTAATTTAATCTAGGCAGAGCCAATATGAAGATGTTTGATTAACAAATGACTGAAGTGTTTTTACGATTCTTTCCATATCAACTATTTTTTGTTATTGTAAAGAAAGCGTCTACCCATTAACAATAAAGAATAAAAAATTTGCGGTTATAAAGCAATCTATGGAGTGATGTATGCAACTTATTTTTTACCCAAGCTTAGGTTCGGAAAAAACCTTTGTCCTGGGAGGAACGAGCAAGAAACCCAGCGGGAAATGTATATAATCGTTATGAGAACATTTCGGAAACAGCATGGTAGCGATCACCTCATTCCCAGGGGTGTTATCAATCATGTATGTCCAGCGGTGGGCTTTAATAGGCTGTAAAGGTAACGTTAACGATAAAGAAAGGAATAGCCATGTTGTTTTTAACTTCCCAGTGGCAAGTTATTGTAATGGGTCTGTAACTACACTTAGTATAGTACCTATGTAACTAATACACTTAGTATAGTACCTATGTAACTGAATTGTAGTCAGTGACGATCGGGCCGGCACTGTTGTTACACGCGTAATAAAATGTAATTAAACGCTATCTTTTACAAGGACTTATTTCATTTCCAACACACTACACACACATTAGTTAAAGGTCTGATTTTGCAAATTGAAAATTTTAAAATATCTCCACGTTTCAAGGTCTTTAGATTCGAATAGTATGGTTTTTAAGAGGATGTCCGTGTCCACGTGCGTAAATACGGATTCAATTTTCGCCTCGTGTATCCCGTGCAAAGAGTGATATCGATGTGGGACCAGTTTCATTTAACACGTAATTATGTAACTTGGATCTCATTAAATTTTGGGCAAAATCGGTCATGTCGTTTTTTGTGCCGAATGAAAAATTGTATAAAATATTAAAACATAAGATATTTTTTTATTCTTTCCACTGGGAAGTTAGTATTGTGGACATTTCGGGTTGCATAATCGTTAAAATGGATACGCACGTGTATGGCAAGGCGCGGTCACCATATAACGGGCGCCTTTAGATCTGGGAAGCCCGCCTCTCTCGCTTTCCAGTACTCGCCCGTGAACACCCACATTTCTTCACCGTTTTCAGTCACTTTGCTGAAATAAAAAAATATATGTCTAGTGCGGAAAACCAGAGATCCTTATGACTGGTAGTGTCATTCATTGTCCTTTCTTAAGCAGTATTATTTAAGCATATGTCTCATCTAAGTTTTTTTTTTTAAAAAGATTTGAACTACAAAGGTTATTTTTTATGATGACATAAACACAACATTGACTTAATACTTTTTTGGTTTCTTAAACTTAAATATGCGTAGAACGTTTTTCTAATGGTGAAGATGCTTGGAAATTATGCTTAGAAATTGGTGCGTGTACGTGTAAGTGCGTACACACGTACGTGTATGCGTTTGTACGTGAGTGCATGTACATGTGTGTGAGTGTATACGTGCGTGGTTGCAGGTACGTGTGTGTACGTGCGTGTGTGCGTGTCTCACCGGAACCAGGCGGGCGTGTGCTCATGAGCGTCGCGGCGTCGCTCGCGCTGCGCCTGCTCTAGCTGGTGCTTCAGCTGCTCGGCCGTCTCCACATCTCCCTCCTCCAGGGCGCGCTGGTCGGGCCTGCAAATTAACTCCTTTCTTTCACTATCCTTTATAAACTTTACACTACGGCAACATTTCATTTTTGTTCATTGCTTTTAAACATTACTTATATTCTCTTTAACCAATCTTGGCAAGCTTAAAATGCTTGTTTTAGGAGTGGTTCACGACAGTATATAAATGGTACACTTCAAATCTGCCGTTCAACGGCAGATTTGAAGCACGCCCTCTTGGGTTCGTGGTGCGCACCCTGCCATGAGGCTTCTGTCGCTTATAATTTTACGATATTTAGACGAAAACCCATCCTCCGTTGCATGTATCATGGGCTAAAAGTAATTTTTTTTTAAAACAGTTTTGCTTATTATCAAGGAAATAAAAGATCTAAATAAAATTGAAATCGATGAAGAATCTAGTTCAATAATATGCCTTTCATACACTCCTCCATCTATCCATTACAGCCTATAAAAGTCCACTGCACAACATAGGTCTCCCCCACAAATTGACTTATAGGGGGAGATTTGTAATAGTTGCCACGCTTGCCAGGCGGGTTGGCAACCGTAGTTTTTTATTATTTTAAGTAGTTTTAATTTCCCTCTGTCGCGTCTTACGACAACCACAGGACGATATGTGGTAGTGGGTATTCTATTCCGCCACTACACGATACTTTCATCTAACACACACTCATTTGCAACAAAAAACGGGCGGTGTGATTTTTTTCCTACCTGCAAAAATACAATATGAAAGTTTTTTTTTCAAATTTGAACATGTTACTAAATGCTGGTTATAAAAGTACCGTGTTAAAAAAAAGTACGATCCAAACTCAAATTCTTGCCTGAGGCTAGTTTTTAAAGAAAACAACTTTTTACTATATTTTGTGACGCGAACTCCCGAAAGTCAATATTGACTCTAAATACCTTTTAATTAATTTTTATTGAATTATCTTTATTCTATTATAATTATTCTTTGACATTTTAAAGTATTGTTGTTATTTATCGAAAATGGTACTAGTGTTACAAGCCAGCAAAATGATTGCATTGCTTGAGGAGGGTTGCAATCACTGATTCGTGATTCTGAGGCTGTGAGCTATTCGACAGTCCAATAGTCCTGGCAGCACTATAGAGACCAGTTCCGTCAAGAGAAGGACTGGTTCTGGATGAGAGCCATGCACTCCTCATCCTCATGTGGACCTCAAAAACAACCTCGAAGAAGGAAGAAATGAGCAATTTAATCTATGGAGGGTCAGGTTCAACAGTGGTAGAGCCACACAGCAGCTTTTGCTGTTGCATGTATGGGCAGGCTCGGGGTGAAACTACGAACTCACAGAAGATTAGGGTGAAAAGAAGCTCCGCTTCTGCATTTCGTCTGGTGAGTGCAGGTGGCCGGAGACCCAATTTCCACCCCCCCCCCTGTAATATTGTAGCGTAGATAAAAATAACACTACCCCATCGCTGAACATCTAAGCCCAAGCTACCCTACTTTTCATAAGCGAGGGTGCTCAGGCTACCCAACGTATTCTGGGGAAGGGGGGGAGAGAAGGTGGCGCAATTCCACTGGAGACTAAATATGCTTGGGGCAAACGGAGCAATAAGACAAAGGCGCCCCCTGCCACGCTATCCGTTAATCAGGGGACTTCATTCAAACCTTTACGCCATCCACTACCATCTTGGAAACGGCGAAGCCAGGCCTTGTTCTTTCTAACGGAGGCATAGGTGTCATTTCCGACTAATACTTCGTTCCTTCCTACCCAAGGTACAATTTAGGACACTCTTTTGTGCCCCGGGCTGGAGTTTGCGTTGTGTGTACATCGCCAGCCTTAAAAGGTACGGACCTGCCCACCCTATTGCTGCACGTAGACACTTACGACCATCCCCGCGTCTAGGGGTGCCTCTAAAGGTCCTATGGCGGTAATGCCGACACAGACCGACTCATCAACCACATCCAAATGTCTGTAGACTCCGTGTTACAACAGGTCCCATCCGCAGAGATCGTGATGCTTGGTGATTTTAACGCCCACCACGGTGAACGGCTTGGTTCTCGTTTAACCGATCATGCGGGTATATCTGACTATGACTTTGTTTTGGCATATGGTCAAACACAACTGGTTACCTCGCCTACGCAGATCGCAGATGTGGAAGATTATGTATCTTCCCTGTTGAACCTTCTGCTGATCTCTCATTCGGACGGATCCGGATGGTCTCCATTGATGCCCCTCTTGGCTCCTCGGACCTGTGTCTGATCCGGAGTACGGTGCCACTCGCGCTCCTATCGCGGTTGCGTTCTGCAGGTTACCGCCGTGTTTGGCATTATAGGTCAGCCGATTGGGACGGAATTCGAGCTTTTTTCGCATTCTACCCTTAGAGGCGCGTTTGCTTCTCGCCGGATGATCCCAGCGCTGTTGCTGATGCTGTCGCTATTGTGGTGCTGCTACAGGGAATGGAACTTCCATCATCTGTGATACCTATTGGAGGCAGAACCCAGCCATGGTTTTGTCGCTCCTGCAAAGTTGCATCACGCCATAAGCAGGAGTGCTACTAGGCCTGGGCTGACGCATCGACGTCTCGTGATGCAAATACAAGCGCTCTTAAAAAGAAGTATAATTAAGCCTCCAGGTCCTTCAAAAGTGTCATTGCCAAGTGAAAAACAGAGCACTTCGTCAAAATGGGCCAGAAACTAGTTCGACTTCTTTCAGAAACACGTGCATTCTAGTCTCTCGCCAAGGCAGTCCAAGGGAACTTCTGTCAGCCATCTCTCCCATCTCTGCACAGGGAGGATGACTCACTGGCCCATACCGCAAAGGACAAAGCCCATCTGTTAGGCTCTCTCTTTGCGTTCAACTCGACTCTTAATGACGGGGGGAACACACCGCCGACCATCCCGCAGTGTGAGTGCTGCATGCAGGATGTGCTTGTGGCGACGCTGTCGTCGCGCCACAAACGAAACACACCGAAGCCTAAATCGCGCTACAAAAGCTCCGAATCATAATGCCCGGATAACGGTGTTCTGCCCGGGGAGCGGCCAACGCTGCTCCCCGGGCACACCTTGCCCGGCGGGAGATCTCCCCCTTTTCCTTCTACAGCCACATGCTCTTTACCAAACGCTCGGTGCGCAGAGCACTCCTTTCCCTGGACGTCAACAAGTCGAGTGGGCCTGATGGCGTTCCTCCTCACGTGCTCCGGAGTTGGTACCTGTTTAACGCGTCTTTTCCGCTACTCCTACTCCCTGGGCGTAGTCCCGAAATCATGGAAGACAGCTTTTGTGCACTCGATCCCTAAAAAGGTAACCGCTCTAAACCGTCCAACTATAGGCCTATCGCCATCACCTCCTTCGTCTCTAAAATAATGGAGTCTATTATTAACAGTCAACTCATCCGGTACCTTTAGGATCACCAGCTGATTAGTCACCGCCAGTACGGTTTCCGTTGGGATCGCTCGGCTGGTGTTCTTCTAGGTTACATAACTCATAAAACGGCGGAGGCAGTAGAATCCAACGGGGAGGTGTTGGCCGTTAGTTTGGACATAGCAAAGGCCTTCGATCGGGTTTGGAACAAAGCGCTTCTTACGAAGCTTACTTCCTATTGGCTTCCCGAGAAATTGTGCAATTGGATCACCAGTTTTCTTGCACATCGGAGCATGAAGGTTGTAGTAGACGGTGCATTCCTTGATTACAAGCCCATTAACGCTGGTTTTCCACAAGGTTGCGTAATGTCACCAACGCTGTTTCTTCTGCATATCAATGGTATGTTTCAAGTTCGTCCCATTCATTACTATGCAGACGACTGCACTGGTGATGCCTTTATACACTGGCCGTGCCAATATTTCTCGGGAAAACGTCGCCGAGTACCAGGACAAACTTGTGCCTGAAGTCGAGACTATATTGAATAGAGTCTCGGATTGGGGGCGACTAAATCTAGTCCAATTCAATCCACAGAAGACAAAAGTTTGCGCGTTAACCGCTAAAAATAACTCTTTCGTCGTATCTCCTCTGTGTCAAGGCACTACCCTTGTTGCCACAGCCAGTGTTGGAGTCCTCAGCATCGACATATCGAGTGACGTGCAGTTTCGTGGTCACTAGGAAGAGAAGGCCAAATTGGCCTCTAAAAAGCTTGGCATGTTCAGCAGAGCGGGACAGTATTTCATGCCGGCACATCAACAGCAACTTTACAAGCCACAGATTCGACCGCACAAAGAATACTGTTCCCATCTTTGGGCTGGGGCTCTTTAGTGCCAGCTCCTTCCATTTGGGCGCATCCAGCGCAGAGCCGTTCGAATCGTCGGCAACCGGGCACTTTCCGATCATCTTGACTCTGTGCGAAGAGATGTTGCATCTCATTAAGTATTTTATGTGAATGTAATTTTTTTCTGTGACAATAAAAACTGGCGATTGTATTATAGAAATTGACACTTATCGAACTTTTCAACACTTTTCACATTACCGAACACACTAGTAATCCAAAGATCACTTTAGTTCGTAGTTATATAGCTTCAAAGTATTCGCTTTAATCGCCAATTCAATACTGTCACGGACGCGGTCCTTACTGGCCTTATATAGACCCTCTTCTATTGAAACATCTATAATGTTCAAGTACATACCGGTCCTTACTCACTAGGTGTAGAAAGTTCTAGTATGGAATTTTCTAGGATTAGTTCTGCTACTCGATACTAGATGGCGCTAGTGACATGTACCAGGCATTAATTATGCCGCGCAACAGATCGTACGGAGTTAGACTTCATCTAGAACAGCACACTGACTGGACACCATATACATAACAGACGTTATTATTCTTCATTCACAACCCGCATTGGCCGTTCTTGGCGAAAACTTAATTTTTATTGACGACAACGCTCGCATCCACCGGTCTGGCGATGTGAAAGTATAATATATGCTATAGTTCAGCCGTTCAGAGAATGCGTTCCTGACACCTATCAGTTAGTCACGACTAGTGGTGGGCACAACATAACACTGAGTTCGTTACCGTTCCTCCAAAATGAACCGCCGAGTTATTTTTAAGATTATTTTCGTTTTAAATTGGCGGAATCATTTAAAATTTATATTTTAGTAATTTAAGTGGAAACCAAAAAAAGGTAATATTAATATAATAAAATTGTTTTATTTATTCTTTGTTACAAAGTTACAATCTGTATTTCTATGCAATAAAGTACATTGAATTGAATGTGCGTACAGAATATTAATCAGACTCCAATTCTCTTGAGGAGGTGGTGTCTTCATCATCATCTTCGCCTACATGTATAATTATATTATTATCAATAACAGAATCAATCCTGATATCTCGGTCAAAATGTTCCACAATCAGGTTTTTAGTCTTTTCAACAACCTTTGCCCAGTCATCTCTTGTGACTTCCCCGCAGGCTTCTTTTAATAGGGTCATCAGCTTTTTCGTGCTGAATGGCGGGGAAGTATTGTGGCGGGCGGCGTAACCTTTTATTTGAGCCCAGATTAGCTCAATCGCGTTATATTGGCAATGATACGGTGGAATTCTTAGAACGCGATGACCGTACTCCAGAGCCAGTTCATCGATTTCGTATCGCACATTTGCCGCTTTATTTTCTTTAACTAATTTAATTAGCTATGGTTTTAGCATCTGCATATTTGCGTCAATGCCTTTTGCTTGTAACCAAGCCACCATTTTTTCTTTTTTATTAGCTTGGGTAGGTGGTTTCTGTATTTGAACCGAGTGATAAGAGGCATTATCCATGAATATTACAGAAGGCTCTGGTAGGCTGGGCAAAAGCACGTTCTGGAACCACTCTTTAAATGTAGTGGCATTCATTTCCTCGTGGTAGTCATTTGTGGTTTTTGATTGAAATGCCAATAACGCGTTCTCCACAAAGCCGTATTGTGCAGAACCTGCGTGGTATATTATCAGACGTTGGTACTTTCGACGTCGACGCTTGTGTATCATCCGTCCAAGAACGGGAAACCGTGTGATTGGCGTTTAGCCATGTATCGTCAATGAACACGACATTATATATAGGGTATGCATCAGACGCTATAGGTGATGAAAAAAAATTGTTTTAAAGTACTATATTTTAACTCATAATAGAGTTTAATTTGTAATTTCGTATGTGTATAATAATTCTCTAATTCATTGTCTTTGACGCTAAATGTACTCAACATGTGGGTTGATACCTTAATAAATAAACTTTATTATTATTATCCCAGTTATCAATATTTTTTGCTTCTCTCAAAAAACTTATCCGTTTTAAAATTATGTCGTATCGTTCTAATAAAATTTTTCTTTTGTCTGTTTTTTTATACCAAAAACCAATATCTTTTAAGATTTTGGTTAAAGCAGTTTTACCCCTGCTAAACAGTCCAGCTTCTCTTAACGATACCAAAAGCTTCTTCCTGTTGAGATATTCATTTCTGGAATAGTAACCATATATATGATTTCTGATTGCATCGGCGTCAAAGATGTCAATATCTGTCACGGGTTTAGTTCTACGTTTCTTCTTCGGAGTACGTAAAATATTATCTTAAGTGCCAGTATAGCCGAACTTTTCTTTATTAATATTTGTTATCGTTCGTTTGCTAACTCCAAGCGCCTGAGAGACGCGTTCTTGCACTAGTTCGACAGGTAACAGGGGTCCGCTATTTTGCCGCTCCCGCTCAAAGTAATCTTGCAGCTTGATGATTAACTCACGGGCTCCACTTTTCAATGTTTGTCCACGTTTAGGCATTATTATGCACCAAAAGTAAAAAGGACGCAATACAAAACACAATCGAAGTCCGATTTAGCGCCGATGTTAGTTTGAAAAGCAGAAACAGTCCATTAAACGAAAGCCGGGTAATCAAATGAAAACCGAATCTTCCCAGAGACGAATTTATAGCGTTAAAGAACCTACGCAATAAACCAGAACTTACGATTCTCCGCGCAGATAAGGGAAACGCCACGGTAATCACATATACGTCAGATTATAGTTCTAAAATACAAGAACTTTTGTCGGATGTAAGTACTTATAAAAAGGTTAAAAACGACCCAACAAATAGCACACTAAAAACAACTAGTGACCTCATAAAGAAACACTCCGAAAAATTAAATCTGGACGTAAAATTGATAATACCTACGTGCGCCAAATCACCAAAATTGTATGGGTTAGCAAAAATACACAAGCCCAATGCTCCATTACGCCCCATAGTGAGCCAAATCGATTCACCAACTTACAGATTGGCTCAACACTTAGCGAAAATACTCTCACCGCTCAGGGGACATACAAGAGCACACATAAAGGATTCCTACCATTTTGTCAGCGCGATTAAAGACCTACATCTGGCAGACAATGAAACTATGGTCAGTTTTGATGTGCAGTCATTGTTTACATGCTTACCTGTTGAAGACTGCATCTCAATTGTAACTAGAAGGCTGGAAGAAAACAACAAGCCCGTGGAATATGCAGTATTACTCAGACACTGCCTCACATCTGGCTACCTATTGTGGAAGGAGGAGTTCTACAAGCAAGTAGATGGTGTGGCGATGGGCTCACCTGTATCTCCCATTGTCGCCGACATATTCATGGAAGACTTTGAGGAGAAAGCCCTGCTTACTTCTCCCATAAATCCAAGATTCTACAAGCGGTACGTAGACGACACTTTCACAATTCTACCTTTAGAAAAAGTAACTGCATTTTTAGACCATCTTAACTCTATAAATTCTAAAATTCAATTCACAATGGAGTTAGAGGCAAACAATTCCTTAGCTTTTCTAGATGTGTTAGTAATTCGGAACCCTGATAACACCTTGAGCCATACTGTGTATAGAAAAAAAGACCCATACAGATAGATATTTAAACGGTGATTCTCACCACCATCCTTCACAGTTAGCTACCGTGGGTAAATCTTTGTTTCAGAGAGCACGAGGGATCTGTGACAGTAAACAGCTGGCTGCCGAGCTCCACCATGTCAAGCAAGTTTTGCATGACAACAAGCTTCGGGTCCCGCGCCTACGTCACAGAGAACGAGTGAAGCCGGCCACAGTCGAGCGTGTACCTGCTGTACTGCCATATGTTAGAGGAGTCACGGACAAGATTGGCTACATCTTGAAGCGCGCTTCCATCAAAACATACTTCAAGCCGCCGAAGAAGATTGGTCAGTTTTTACCATCAGTCAAGTGTAACGTCCCTCTGCAAGATGCAGGAGTGTACAAGCTTGATTGTGAATGTGGTTTCTCCTACATAGGACAAACTAAAAGATCAATTAAAACCCGCGTCAAAGAACATATACATGATGTGAAGAATCGACGCTCCGGGAAGTCTGCAGTCTGTGAACACGTACAGGATCGCCCCCGTCACTACATCAGATTTGATAGACCACAAATCCCCGCTAAAGAACACCGATTCCTTCCAAGGATGATTCGCGAGGCTATTGAAATCAAAAAACATCCTAATTTCAATAGAGAAGATGGCTGAGTGCTACCATCCGCTTGGGATCCTATAATAAATAAAATTAAATCCCAACCCAAGCATACAACTGCAAGACTTCATGATACCATAAGTTCATACTGTGTAGTTCGGAACAAAAGTTAAATTTTAATCTATGGTAACCGCGGTTAACTATGACATCTGGACGTTAAACATCTCAGTCCTTCCCGTGACCATGGGTGCTGTAAAGCTCTCGAAACGTCGGGTATTTAAAAAGTTACCTTACGTGGTACTTACGTGGTAGAGCCATGCTGCAATTATATTAGTAGTATAGTTGTAGCACGAATGGGTCGGTTCGACCGGGGAAGGACCACGCTCTCACAGAATACCAGCGTGAAATAGTAGCTTAATGCTGCTGTATTTCGTATGGTGAGTGTAGAGAACCGTAGACCCTTTTTACTGGAAATGAGGCATTCCATCTCAGTTCTCACGGGTGACAACGCATCTGCATTTTGATTTGTAATGGAAGATAGATGTAGATGTCTATGGGCCGCAGCAACCACTTCCCATCAGGTGGACTGTGTGCTCGTTTGTCACCCTATTCTATATAAAAAAAAAAAGTTAAATATACGCGATAAATTCCGTAAAACTAGCTTTATTTCAATGTGTAGTGTTCGTGTAAATATAAGAAATCATTATTTGACACTCATTGGCACAAAATTATAACATTCATTGATTTATTTACTTTTTGATATAATAATGTTGTTTTAATGCTAATCAATTGTTAAAACAACACGCAACAACCCGCAAAAATATTACTATCGTAACTGCAACGCCATTACAAAGTTACGTCGTCAGTTCAATCGCGACGTGTCAGGAACGCATTCTCTGAACGGCCGAACTATAGATGTCGGAATTAGGCGTTTGGATTGGCCATCTCGAAGTTCCACCCTAAATCCCACAGAGCATGTCTGGGATGTTCTGTAGCTACGAGTGAGAACAGTGCAGTCAGCTATGCAGAACATCATAGAGCCAAAGATGATTACCGCGGAGTGGGAACATATTTCGCAAGAAACCATAAGATATATAGTCACTAGCACGCCCAGACGAATGCAAGCTATGATTTCAGCAAGAGGAGGTCACGCTATACTAAGCTTTTATCTACTTTTACTTTATTAAAAAAAAAAAGAAAAACACGTGTTTCATTTTTACTAAAGAAACAGGTACACTACTAGACCTTTGAACTTCAATTATAATATAAACACTCACGCCTGTCACCCAGAGGGGTAGGCAGAGACTACAGACTTCCATTTGGCACGATCCTGACATACCTCTTTCGCCTCTTTTACATCCATATATCTACGCATACATGCTCGTCGGTTAAGGGTACTTCTAACGTGGCCCATTTTCAAAATATCGCCAATTTGGTCGATAAACTTTCGTCCCTTCCCGACTCGGCCGTTCACATCTGCCATATAAATTTGCTTTGTCACTCTTTCCTCATTCATTCTTTCCACATGACCAAACCACCGAAGCATTCCTTTCTTAATCCTGGTCACAACATCATCTTGCATACCACATTTATCTCTTATCACGCAATTTCTCACCCTGTCATTCAGATTCAACCCTAGCATATTCCTTAAAGACCGCATTTCTACAGCATTTATTCTACTTTCGTGCTTCTTCTGCCACACCCAGCTTTCACTACCATACATTAAAGTAGGGACTAACACAGCATTATGAATTACCATACGTGCCTGTTTTGACACATTCTGGTTCTTCATAATAGAGTGTAGTGCCCCATTCACTCTATTCCCTGCATTTACTCGTCGTTCTATATCCCTATCATATCTACCATCCCTGCTAAATACACATCTCAAATACACAAACTCATCCACTTGCTCAATTAACTCTCCTTCTATTCTTATTTCACATACCGTTTTGCTTTCTTCTCTTTCAAAAACCATCACTTTCGTCTTACATGCGTTCACTTTCATTCCCCTTTCTTTTAATTCCCAGTTCATTAATGTAACCATCATTTGCAACTCAGCCGCCGATGACGCAAGTATGACTTGATCATCGGCATACAAAAGGCATTTGACGGTTAACTCGCCCATTCTTAACCCACATTCTTCATCTTTCAAAGTTTGCAAACACCGGTCCATAAATAGGTTGAACAGCCAAGGGGAAGCTACACAGCCCTGTCTGACACCTTTTTGGATGCCAAACCAGTCCGAGTAGACCCCATTGATCCTGACACAAGCACTAGAGCCCCTATAAAGAGACCTCAATGCCTGTATCAAACCAGCGCTCAACCCATATGAGTTCAGTGTTTGCCATAACACATTCCTGTCCACTCTGTCATAAGCCTTTTCCAAGTCCATGAATGCACAAAAAACTTTCTGGTTTTTGGCCAAAAACTTCTCCGCAATCATGCGCATGGAAAAGACTTGATCGGTACACCCCATTCCCTTTCTAAAACCCGCTTGCACATCCCAAATTTTTCCATCAGTTTCTTTCATAACTCTTTCGATTAACACCTTAGCATACAGTTTACCCACAATACTAAGCAAGCTGATACCGCGGTAGTTTTTGCAGTCCTGCTGTGACCCTTTTCCTTTATATATTGGTACTATAACTGCTTTACACCAGTCATCCGGTACCCGTTTGAACTCCCAACATAAATTAAACAAGGTGTACAGCAGGCCTGCCACCACTCCCTCTCCAGCCCTTAGCATCTCGAGTGATACTCTATCATATCCAGCTGCCTTACCTGCTTTTCATTGCTTTCATTATCTCATCAACACTTATCTCCATACCCCTTTCCACTTCTTTCGGAATTTCTAGTTCATTTAATTCATACGACTCGCGACACGCTTTCAAAGTATACCTTACATCTGTTTAAATTCGAAACTTCATCATTTAGAATACATCCATTCTCGTCTCTTCTAGCATTTGTTATAGGCTGTTTTGTATTTCCCCTGGCAGTTCTTACGAGTTTCCAGAACATTTTTATGTTAGCCTGGAAATTATCAGATATCCTTCTATCATTCTTATCCGTTTTTTCTTTCTTTTTCCTTTCAACAACTTCTTTTATTCTCTTATTTAGACGTCTAAATTCTGCCTTTTTTCTTTCAATCTCATCATTCATACCAGAAGAATTACCAGATTTGGTTGCTAGTAAATCTAACCATGCTTTCTTCTTTGATTCAACTTCCACAAGTACCTCATCATCCCACCATAACGTATTACTTTTCCTTTCATTTGTTCTCTTACTTACACCACATACTTCGGTGGCGGTATCCACCAAACCTTTCTTAATATTATCCCACACAGTATTCAAGTCTAAATCATTCATACACAACTCATTCAAACATCTAATATTTTCTCTCAGTCTACATTTATACTTCTCTTTCACATCTTCATCTTGTAACTTCTCTATTCTTATACGCTGTAACGCAGTGGTAGATACAGATGTCCGATGCCGCCAACGCTTGAAAAGGCCATTAATTCGACATAAGACCAAGTAATGATCCGTCCCTACGTTGGACCCCCGGTAAACCCTTGTATCTACGACTGCGCTCCTCATTCTTTCATCCACAATTACGAAATCTATCATGCTTCTATCATCACCTCTTTCCCATGTATACATGTGAATCTTCTTATGACGAAAAAAAGTATTCGTCACAAAAAGATTCTTTTCTTGATTCTCTTTTTGAACTTCAAATGTTAAAAAATCAAAATGTTATAATAAATCTGCCGAAAATTATTTCTTGTTAATCAATTTATGAAATGCTGAGTATAAGGCTACCTAAAATTATTGAACAATCTATTAGCAATAACAAAGTTGCTTTTTTGCTTAGGTGCCGTTCTTTTTGCAAAAGAGTTTATTATCGAAAAATATAAAATGGTTATCGATAAAAAAATCGAGAACTCCAACGTTACAATTTTTCCTGGCAAGTATCGTATTTTTTTTTTTGATGAATATAAAGTATTAAGTTATTAAGGATCCATACGATTCAGAAGTAAATTGAGTATTTCATGTATGGACATATTTTTCCAGTGCATATACTATTTCAAGAAGTATAAATTCTCACGCGTCAAAATTGTGTCTGAAATATTTTGTTCGACTTGGAATTAATGTATGATGGTTTAATTTTAGTTTTTGTCGATCCGTTTAAACTTTTTATTTTTATAGTATATATTCGACATTATTAAGTGTTTTCAATTGGTGACTTACCTAAGCCTCGTGTCTGTGTGCGGTAGCACGTCCTTCATGCCGGGCTCCAGCTCATTAAGCTCCATGGCGAAGCGGGTGAACCCGTAGTATAGCTCGTGGTCCGGTGGCATGGCACCTGTTAATGATACATTTATATTAAAACAAAATATGTTCTAACCACCGTACATTCGTTCATTCATTCATTACAAAATGGCGGCGCGGCGTTTTATGAAAAAATGGCGATTAGATAGTAATAAATCCCATTTCTATTATTCAAATTTTCAATAGATTTTACCAATCTAACAATCAATAATTTAAGCGACAGTAATCTAATAACAGGGTGTGGACCACGAATCCAAAAGGTCGTGGGTTCTAATCCACCATTCGACAGCTGTCATGAACTACTCCTAGCACAAGTATATAAAGCTTACCAGGAGTGAATAAAGAGAATATTAGTAATGTTAAGAACAGTATTAAAAAATAGTATTTAGACAGACTGGTTAAAAATTTAAACTTATAAATTCTGTTTAGAATTAGTAATAATATTAAATGAAGAAATTAAATAAAAGAATCAATTAATTCGACATGCAAATTTATTAAATTTGTTACTTAATAAAATTTCTTCAGCATGTAAGTGTCATCAAGCTGAAATGTGGTAATATCGCTGACGTGGTGATAGAAGTATTCACGACTACTTAATTACTGCGTCTCGTCGTCAGTGACTCTCAAGGTCAAGTACGAGATGCCACAATTAAGAAAAAAAAACCTCAAAATGAGGAGAGTTGACCGCTGTCTATCGTCCTCCAAACTATTCCTTTACTCGCATTTTACAATAACCACGGGAATAGATGGGTTGTTCTATTCGTTAATACTTTATTGATGAGTAATCTACACTTCTTATACCCAGAGAATATCGGTATTTGCGAATTTTCAGTTTGTATATCGGTTGTTTCAATATCGTTAAATAATACCAGCAACCGGCCCTAGTTCGGCCCTGTAATGACGCAAGCATGTTGCACACGTTTCTTATCAATATGGCGGCGTGGGATGGACAAGCTACGTATAAAATTTTGTCTATATATGTGTCAGTGTGACAACAGGTTACAGAACGAGATAATGTTTATAACTTGTCGCTTAGCAAAATAAGGATAAAGAATCATGCCCATCTCTACAGATATAAATGGATTATTGTTTGGTCTGCTACTTTATTATGTCTGTGGGGTAAGTGTCGTTGATAAAAAGTGAGTGCAAATGGTGCGGTGCGACAACGAAGTCCATGCAATGTGCCAGTGTCAGTGTCGCCGTCACATGTTAATAATTTTGATGCTATGTGCGAGTGTTATTGTTGCGGTGTGCAAGTATCGTTAGTGTATTAAGGACGTTCGCTGCGTTAAGTACCCCTTGGCGGTAGGTCAATGTCACTAGGCGGTGGGTCAGTGTCAGTGTCGCAGTACGTTGTATGACGGTGTCACTCTTGCGGTGTCAAATGTTAGTGTTGATGTGTTGGTGCAGCGTTGTGTTGGCGGTATTTTGGTGTCAGTGTGCGGTGAGTCAGTGTGAGTGTGCGGTGTATCGAGGCGCGAGCTACCGGCTCTCTACAGACAGCGCGCGGCGGGTGGCTCGCCGGTATAGAGCGTCTCGGACCAGCGCCCTGACAGCCGCAGTGTGTCAGTGTGAGTGTACGGAGTATCGAAGCGCAAGATACCGGGTCTCCACAGACAGCGCGCGGCGGGCGGCTCCCCAGCATAGAGCGCCTCGGACCAGCGGCCCGACAGCCGCAGCCGCCCGCCCGCCCACGTCACAGCACCACGTACTTCGTGCTTGCCGCTCGACCACGAACTCGCCTGTGCATGTAATGCTTGTTGAAAGAGAAGTATATAAAACGACATGCTATATGAATAAATGGGGAGTTGGTTGAACGAATGAGTTTGTGTACAACAGGAATCGCTCAAGGTCGCACAGCGAATTATGGAGAAGGCCATGCTCGGAGTTTCATTACGTGATAGACTTCTAAATGAGAATATCCGCTGTAAAACCAGATTGACTAACATAGCCCAACCGAACAGTAAGCTAAATTGACATTTGGCCGGCCATATTGCTAGAAGAAGCAACAACCAATGGAGAAGAAAGGTACTTAAGTGACATCCTCTTAATATTAGGAGATTATATATTATTATGTTAGGAGATTATAGGGAAGATTCCAACTAGATCGACCTCGTAAGAGATGCAGGAAATCCACGGATGCCGGTGACTCATGGGGAAAGCCTATGTTCAGCAGTGAACTTGTGAATGGCTGTGATGATCATGATAATAGCAGGGATGATAAACAAACAAACAACGAATTTAGGACACAGTAAATGAGACTCTTCACTCTATTGTGACAAGGCAGTATGTGTCAATAATGTTACGTATGGCTTTTAACCGGTTACACGATTAAATGCTGGCCGTATGGGATTAGGGGAAGAAACAGGATATCTAAGTCACTGAAAAGTTATCTCAGAGGTAAGACCCACAGTTAAAAAAAAATAGCAGTTTAATTGGGTTCGAAATGGCAAGATATTTGTTCGAAAGAACTTGTCCTCAATATCTCTGTTGGACAGTAATAAAGACGCTATGAAAAGACTGGTGGTTGTAGTATGGTAGTTATAGTTTATATAAGAAAGATTTTTCTAAGTAATAATATTGACCCCAGAGAAAAAGAAACACTAAATTGGCTAAGAAACCGATATGATAATATATTTAAGGATTGTTACAAAATTTGCAAAGACTATTAAAATCAACAAAATAAAATGGATTATTTATTGATCACCAGAAAAGTAATAGTTACTATTCAATCAAACGACCTTTAGTCAAAGTCGCTACTGGTGGTGAAGAAATTGCAATATTTATTCTCTAATTACTTTCTGTCCGTATACAATTCATCTGAAGACTGCCAAACAGAATATTGTAGGATTTCAAAAAGCGAATGCACGTCAGAGTTAAGTAATTGTAATTGTGTATGAACAGAATTTGAAATATGCAATGCTTTAAAAATTAGATTCCAATAAGAGAGCAGGTTTAGGTGGAAAACCTAAAAAGTTTTTAAGCAATATGATAAAACGTTATCTAGGTCTCTGATCTCATACATATATATCCATAATAATTATATATATTTTATAATAAATCTCTTAAAGGTGTTGAAATAATACTAGTTTTTACGGAATTTATCGCGTATATTTAACTTTTTAAATACCCGACGTTTCGAGGGCTTTACAGCACCCATGGTCACGGGAAGGACTGAGATGTTCAACGTCCAGATGTCATAGTTAACCGCGATTACCATAGATTAAAATTTTACTTTTGTTCCGATCTACACAGTATGAACTTATGGTATCAAGAAGTCTTGCAGTTGTATGCTTGGGTTGGGATTTAATTTTATTTATTACAGGAAAAAACTGTTAAAGGTGTTTTTATTTAATTCATAAGTGAGGCGATGTTTCAAATATATTTAACTATAGACCTGTATCAATTATTCCCGCATTAGAAGTTTTCGAAAATATAGCCTAGGAAAAAATTTACTGGCACATTAAAGAGAGCATCCACCCATAACAACACAGATTCTCGTCCAAAAATCTTTTGATGACGTAGAGAAATGTCATGCTATGTACACAGATTTCAATAAAACGTTTGACTTTATAGATCACTTTCTCATACTAAAAAGAATATCAGCGCCGGGAATTCATAGTTCATTGTTGCAGAGGTGTGAATATATTTACAAAATATGTCTCAGTTAGTCGTGATTCGTGGTTATACTTCAAGAAGTAAATTCACACCAACTGGTGTACCGCAAGGCTCAAAGTTAGGTTCTTTGTTCTTCCTAACTTTTATAAATATTCATAATGATTCGGTTAGAAAATTAATGTGACTTTAAACCGTACGCAAATGATTTGAAATTGTATAAATGCATCAAGACCGATAAAGTTGTCTAATATTTAAAGAATAAAATAATAATGAGCAAATATAGGGTTGTCAAAATAAAGGATGCTAAATATGGAATGTTTTTTTAATGAAATTCACTAGAAAAAGGAATCCGTTAGGAGGTTAGTGACTGAAGAGTAATAATTGACAGTACTTTAATCTTTAGAGTTCATGATGACGGCATTTAAAAAAAAAGATTATCTGCTTTTGTATTTAGGCAAATCAAAATATTTATAAAGACCCGATAATACTAAATAAAATGCTTCTACCACTATAGAATGCTTTAGTCAAAAGCATTTTGAATATATTAGCATAATTTATCATCAGAGTATTCTGTGCATTGTAATAGATTAGAACGAATTAAAAAAGGGATTTTTATATCAACTAACTTTTTAACATCGAATGTAAACATTTTCCTGAGTTTTAATAAAATCTCCTTACAACGAGAGAGGGCCGTGGCCAGCAGCGAACATTTACGGGCTGATGATGATTATGATGATAAAATTGGTTGGAACCATGAACAAAGTAAGTTATCATTAGAAAACAAAAAATAGATTAAGAAAAGACAAAAGGTGAACTTGCAAGACTTTTAATGATTCTTGTTATTAAATATGTTTCACTTCAGTTGTGGTCTTCAAATGGAGTGAAAATTCCCCTCCTAAGGGTGGGTGAATAGGGAATAGGGAAAGTTTTTACTGTGACTAATTAGGAAACATTCTAGCTGGAGATTGTGTTATTTCTTATTCCACATAAGGGTCAATAAATTAAACTTTTAATAAAAAGTATGAGCAGATTAGATTAGAGGGCGTTCATTAATTATGTAAGGTGTTTAGAGGAGGGGGGGGGGGGGCGAACCGTAATCATCATTATCATTACAGTCCTTCACAAGTCCACTGCTGAACATAGGCCGAACCGTATCTAACCCAATCTCAAGTGTGGGAGAGAAAGTCATCTCATTTTTTTCCGGAAGTAACAGTGTAAAATTTCGAGAAACATGGGTTTAATTAAGTAAAATATGGCTAATTCTACACAATAATGTGTCGCGGTTATGCGAACATTTATCATACACATGTACATATTTTTTTTACAGATAAACCCAACGCAATCAAGTACAGATTACCGTATTCACACTAAAAGGGTAAAAAAATCGCCAAAATCGCCTCACTTAATTAATGAACGCCCCCTTACTAAACAAAATAAAATAATTTCCACATAATAGCTTCCGAAGCTGGGGATTTAATTTCCCTATACTTACCCGCTCGCTAAGCTTGGCAACTATAGTTCATAAAAGATAGCTTGATCTCTGCGACAGCTGTCGGTAAAAATCACGCCTATGAAGTCCTGAATTTCTTAGTAGTACAGACAGTACCTGTCAATGTCTATGTGTATGTGGGCATGCTGACCTATACAACGCGGTCACATTAACTTGACGCATGGCTTCGATGACGTCATTTACAACAGTGTAACAGAGATGCTAACCATACTGACGATTGCCGGGCGAGCTAAGGGAGTGCGGGGGCTAGCGGGCGGGGCCTCGCATTCTAGCGATGCGTCAAGTTAATGTGACCGCGTTGTATAGGTCAGCATGCCCACATACACATAGACATTGACAGGTACTGTCTGTACTACTAAGAAATTCAGGACTTCATAGGCGTGATTTTACTGACAGCTGTCGCAGAGATCAAGCTATTTTTATGAACCATAGAGCAAAATTCCACGAGGCTATCAATGAGGAAGGCCTATGTTCACCGGTGGACTTTTATAGGCTGTAAAAGATGGATATATAGAGGGATATATACACTAAATCTTACCAACAACTTCAGAAGCTATTATATGAAAACTACTATGTTCCTCTTAGTTCTTTGAAGTCCGCTTTTAATTTTAATTAAAAGCTTATTTTCAAAAGTTGTTATTTACAATTCACATTTATTGTTTCTTATTCAATAAGTAAAGAGATAACTAAAACCATAGTAAAAACTATTTCATCACCTTGATGAAGTTTAGTTTACAGCTGATGTCCTTGCCGTGGCAGGTGATGTGCATGTCTCCGTACTGATCCACCCAACGCTGTCCGCCGAACAGATTGTGCACGCACGTCGTAACCTGTAAGTAACGCTCAGTTGTAATCCTACAGCCCTATTAATAAACACAGACTTGCTCGAAATTAACTTTGCTCCTAGTTTAAAGCTTAAAATATCTAATTTCAGTATTAATAAACATAGAGTAAGGACGGAGTAAACTAATCCGAATCTACCCTCGGAATAAAAGTTAATCCTTGGCGGTACCTAGTTTAACGACTGAGTAAGCATAGACTAGTCGCGTATTTTGACATTTTGTAAAACTTTACGTTGTTAAATTTATAAGTTATAAGCACTAGTAACAAGAACAGCATAATTGATTAAAATGCCAAGAAGTGATGTGGAGCGGAACAAAGTGATTGCAGGTTTTTATTCATTATGTGGATTTAAACAAGTGATTGGGGCTATTGATTACCACATATTCTAATCCCGAAAGTCACTGGAAACATCGGACAATACTACATAAGCAGGAAAGGATACAGTTCAATAAATGTACAAGTAAGTTTTATAGCACCTAGCTAGCCCATCTTTGCCCTATAGGTACTTAGTTATTTTCTTAGATTCAATACAATCACCTCAATCTATTATTTCATATTAAAGAAGTTATGAGTGCTTTGTTGCAGGTTGTGTCAAATGCAAATTTAGAGTTCATGAATACGGCTCAAGAATATTTAATGAAAATCGCATTTAAAACACGTTTGAGCAGTCAGAATTTAAAGGCAGACTTCTCGGAGATTCTGGTTATGCCTGTACTCCTTATTTATTCACTCCTATCTTGCGTCCTAATAAACAAAAGTAAGAAATGTACAACTGACCGCACATCTGGGCCCGTAACACTTTAGAACAATGCTTTGGAGGGAAGCAAAGGTTTCGGTGTTTACTGCGAGAACTAAATACTAAATAAGAGCATACAAAACTATATACATTGCAATGCAAAAGCAAGATCTTCTTGAGGATAAGGAGATGATGAAAATATACCAGTCACACAATCAGTAAATAACTCCGTTGGAGGAAATTCTGTTCGGGCAGCATTTATTAACGTACATACATAATACATAAACACTCACGCCTGTCACCCAGAGGGGTAGGCAGAGACTACGGACTTCCATTTGGCACGATCCTGACATACCTCTTTCGCCTCCTTTACATCCATATATCTACGCATACATGCTCGTCGGTTAAGGGTACTTCTAACGTGGCCCCTTTTCAAAATATCGCCAATTTGGTCTATAAACTTTTTTCTAGGGCGTCCCTTCCCGACTCGGCCGTTCACATCTGCCATATAAATTTGCTTTGTCACTCTTTCCTCATTCATTCTTTCTACATGACCAAACCACCGAAGCATTCCTTTCTTAATCCTGGTCACAACATCAACTTGCATACCACATTTATCTCTTATCACGCAATTTCTCACCCTGTCATTCAGATTCAACCCTAGCATATTCCTTAAAGACCGCATTTCTACAGTATTTATTCTACTTTCGTGCTTCTTCTGCCACACCCAGCTTTCACTACCATACATTATAGTAGGGACTAACACAGCATTATGAATTACCATACGTGCCTTTTTTGACACATTCTGGTTCTTCACAATAGAGTGTAGTGCCCCATTCACTCTATTCCCTGCATTTACTCGTCGTTCTATATCCCTATCATATCTACCATCCCTGCTAAATACACATCCCAAATACACAAACTCATCCTCTTGCTTAATTAACTCTCCTTCTATTCTTATTTCACATACAAACGGTATGTGAAATAAGAATAGAAGGAGAGTTTTGCTTTCTTCTCTTTCAAAAACCATCACTTTCGTCTTACCTGCGTTCACTTTCATTCCCCTTTCTTTAAATTCCCAGTTCATTAATGTAACCATCATTTGCAACTCAGCCGCCGATGACGTAAATATGACTTGATCATCGGCATACAAAAGGCATTTGACGGTTAACTCGCCCATTCTTAACCCACATTCTTCATCTTTCAAAGTTTGCAAACACCTGTCCATAAATAGGTTGAACAGCCAAGGGGAAGCTACACAGCCCTGTCTGACACCTTTTTGGATGCCAAACCAGTCCGAGTAGACCCCATTGATCCTGACACAAGCACTAGAGTCCCTATAAAGAGACCTTAATGCCTGTATCAAACCAGCGCTCAACCCATATGAGTTCAGTGTTTGCCATAACACATTCCTGTCCACTCTGTCATAAGCCTTTTACAAGTCCATGAACGCACAAAAAACTTTCTGGTTTTTGGCCAAAAACTTCTCCGCAATCATGCGCATGGAAAAGACTTGATCTGTACACCCCATTCCCTTTCTAAAACCCGCTTGCACATCCCAAATTTTTCCATCAGTTTCTTTCATAACTCTCTCAATTAACACCTTAGCATACAGTTTACCCACAATACTAAGCAAGCTGATACCACGGTAGTTTTTGCAGTCCCGCTGTGACCCTTTTCCTTTATATATTGGTACTATAACTGCTTTACACCAGTCATCCGGTACCCGTTTTAATTCCCAACATAAATTAAACAAGGTGTACAGCAGGCCTGCCACCACTCCCTCTCCAGCCCTTAGCATCTCGAGTGATACTCTATCATATCCAGAGCTGCCTTACCTGCTTTCATGCTTTTCATTGCTTTCATTATCTCATCATTATCATCATCATTACAGCCCTTTACAAGTCCACTGCTGAACATAGGCCTCCCCCAAGGTATGCCACAAAGCACGGTCCTGAGCCACCCGCATCCATCGACTTCCTGCATGTCTTACCAGGTCGTCACTCCATCTAGTGGGGGGTCTCCCTACACTTCGTCTACCGGTACGAGGCTGCCACTCGAGAACCTTTTTTCCCTAACGGTTGTCGGTTCTTCGAGCTATATGGCCGGCCCATTGCCACTTCAGCTTACTAATCCGTTGGGCTATGTCGGTCACTCTGGTTCTACTGCGGAAATCCTCATTTCTAAGTTTATCACGCAGAGAAACTCCGAGCATAGCCCTCTCCATAGATCGCTGAGCGACTTTGAGCGTCCTCATACGGCCAGCAGTGAAGGACCACGTCTCAGTTCCATATGTCATCACTGGCAACACGCACTGGTTGTACAATTTAGTTTTCAGGTTTTGAGGTATACCTGACGAGAAGATGTGTTGTAATTTCCCGAACGCTGCCCAGCCGAGTTGAATCCGGCGATTGACCTCTCGGTCGAAGTTGGACTTACCTAGCCGGACTATTTGTCCCAGGTAAACGTACTCGTCAACAACTTCGAGCTTAGTGCTCCCAACAACTACCGGCATAGGTGTGACATGGACATTAAACATGATCTTTGTTTTGTCCATGTTCATCTTAAGACCTATCCGTTGGGAGGCACTATTGAGGTCATTGAGCATAGTGCTTAAGTCCTCCAGCGATTCTGCCATAAGTACAATATCGTCGGCAAATCGAAGGTGAGTGATGTACTCACCATTGATGTTAATACCGTATCCTTTCCAGTCCAGTAGCTTGAAAACGTCTTCCAATGCAGCGGTGAAGAGTTTCGGGGAAATAACGTCACCCTGTCTTACACCTCTCTGCAGTTGGATAGGTTTCGTACTCTGGTTCTGTACTCGGATAGCCATCAAACACTTCAGCACTTCGATATACCGACAGTCAACTAGGCACCGCTGAAGAGACTGTAGCACCGCCCCAATTTCGACGGAATCAAAGGCTTTCTCATAGTCCACATACGCCAGGCAAAGTGGCAGATTGTACTCTTCGGACTTCTGTACAATTTGCCGAAGGGTATGTATGTGGTCTATGGTACTGAAGCCTTTTCGGAAACTGGCTTGTTCGGGAGGCTGGAAGTCGTCGAGTCTGCGTGCGAGACGATTCATAGTGACTCGAAAACAGCACGTAGACGCGGCTCAGAAGGGATATCGGTCTGTAGTTCTTCAAGAGGGCGTTATCACCTTTCTTGAAGAATAAGAACACCGAACTTCTGCTCCATGCCCGCGTAGTGCCACCATGGAGGACGGAATTAAAGAGCCTCTGAAGGACTTCAAGTACCGGTTTTCCACCTGCTTTTCATCCTCGCCTGGGGACTTGCCGTTTTTAAGATGCTGGAAAGCCATTCTAATCTCGCTCAGACTGACGGGATATCATCAGAATAGCGTCGGATAAGACCCGCTCTTGGATCGTTACTCACACTTGCGTGTGGCTCCAACGATGATGTGGACAGCTGCCCATAGAACCTCTCAATCTCACTCAGAACCTCAGGTGTCCCGGAAACGATGCTACCACACTCAGTCTTCAGCTTTGACAGTTGGCTCTTACTGGCAGACCGATCTCTGGCAAAGACTTTGGAGCCCTGGTTCCGCTCAATCGCTTCTTCAATACGAGCAGTATTAAATTTGCGTAAGTCTCGCCGCATGCATTTGGAGATCTGTCTGTTCAGTTCACTGTATGCTGTCAAATCTGTCGACGATTGCAGCCTCATCTCCCGTCTAACAGCCATGAGATTAAGAGTGTGATCGGAGAGCTTTTGTGTTCTTCTGCGGCCGGTCTTGCAGAACTTAGCTCGGACCGCATGGACAGTTTCCACGAGCTTGTCATACATACTCGTATCGTCCACTGCATTGCAATCTTCTAGGCACTGAAAGCGGTTACGTAACTCGAGCTGAAAGGTTTCGGGATTCTGGATTAGAGCACGAGGGGTCGGAGCGTTGACTTCATTAGACGAGACCTCTCCAACTTAACGTTTAGGTTCAGTGTGCCTCTAACCATTCGGTGATCGCTGCCAGTTTTCACCCTTGCGATCACTGAGACATCACTGAACAGTTGGCGTCTGGTCGTCATAATGAAGTCAATCTCATTTTTTGTCGAACCGTCGGGGCTCGACCAGGTCCACTTCCTGTGGGGCCGCTTCTGGAAGAAAGAGTTCATCATAAAGAGTCCCTCTTTCTCCATGAAGTCGGCCAGCTGCTTGCCCCTACGGTTCCGTTGCCCTACTCCAAATTTCTCTACCTTCAGCTCACCGCTTTCTCTTGTGCCTAGTTTTGCGTTGAAGTCTCCCATCAACAACGTGTAGTGGGTTGTGGAGGAATGTATGGCTCTGGAAATATCCTCATACATTTCCTCCACCTCCTCATCGGGATGTGCAGAGGTTGGTGCGTAAACCTGTATGACCTTTAGCGAATACCGTTTGGTGATTCTGAGTATCAGGTACGCGACCCTCGTCGACACACTCCCAATCTTTACAACGTTGTTGACGAGAGACTTGTGGACGATAAATCCGACACCTCCTTGGGACAGATGGTCGCCCTCCCGGTGATAGAACAAGTTGCCGGACTCGAGGATTACCGTGTCCTCCCCCTCTCTTCGGACCCCGGATAACCCAATAATATGCCAGCGCAACTTGTCTACCTCTTCTTCCAACTCTAGTATCTTCTCGTCAGTCCTCAGGGTGCGTGCGTTATATGTTGCCAGGTCGAGTCGTCGTAGGTGGCAACCGAACCTCCACCGGAGATTCTTAGCACCACCTGCCCCGCCGTTACCATGGTCGCCACCGTAGGCAGGAATAGCGGGGCCGCCGGGGACTGGGGGCCGTTTGTTTGCGTCGTTACTCATGGGGGGATATTTGCCATAGTTGCCACGCTTGGCGAGCGGGTTGGCAACCGCAGTTTTTTACTATCTCACAGTTGTTATCAGGAAGATGCTGCTGCCCATCTCCTGCCTGTCTCCCTCTGTCGCCTCTTACGACACCCACGGGAAGATATGGAATAGTGGATATTCTCAACCGCCACTACACGGCAAATTAATTATCTCATCTACACTTATCTCCATACCCCTTTCCACTTCTTTCGGAATTTCTAGTTCATTAAATTCAGACGACTCTTCACTCATAAACACGCTTTCAAAGTATTCCTTCCATCTGTTTAAATTCGAAACTTCATCATTCAGAATACATTCATTCTCGTCTCTTATAGCATTCATTATAGGCTGTTTTGTATTTCTCCTGGCAGTTCTTACGAGTTTCCAGAACATTTTTATGTTAACCTGGAAATTATCAGATATCCTTCTATCATTCTTATCCGTTCTTTCTTTCTTTTTCCTTTCAACAACTTCTTTTACTCTCTTATTTAGACGTCTAAATTCTGCTTTTTTTCTTTCAATCTCATCATTCATACCAGAAGCATGGTTAGATTTGGGGATGAGTCGCTCGCGTCCGTAGGCTTCGACCACCAAACCTTAGGCCCACCCTACACGTGTCCCCCGGGTGGTGCTAAACGAGCGACAAAGCCGAAAAAATAGACTCGGCTCCTCGCCGTATGGTAGCGGCGTAAAATCTACCACCACCCCTTGTTCGCACCATGACTCAGGAAATAAAAGAAATGGCCCCGAGTTCCCGGCGCCCCTTTAATGGGGCAGGGGTGGGAAGAATCTCCGGGAGAAAAACCGGCGACGAGGTTCGCCACCCGTCACGTTCTGTCTCCCGGAGGGGCGAAAAGTGGATTGCGGAAATCCGTCCGGCTACGCTGAATGTATGTGGAGGAATGAATGATAATATGGATGAATTATGCGAAATGATGAATGACAGAGGAATAGATGTGTTATGTGTGAATGAGACGAAACGAAAGGGAAAGGATGCCACTGCACATGGCTCGTATACCGCGTCTCGGTCTGGTGTAGGCGAAACCGAACGGGCGTGTCAGGGAGTCGGTTTCATCCTTTCAGAAAGAATGGGTCAATGTATGAAAGAGTATGAATGTGTAAGCCCGAGGCTGCTGTGGATACGAATGAAAGTGGGCTTAAAGAAGCTGTTCCTGCTAGGGGTGTACGCCCCAGACATGTCTAAGCCCACTTACATCCGAGAGCAGTTTTGGGACATGGTAAGGATGGTGTTGACAAAATGTAAGGAAAATGAAAATATTATTATGTTAGGAGACTTTAATGGAAGGGTTGGGGTGAAGAGGTCTGGTTATGAAAGGATATTGGGAACGTTTGGTGATGAAAGTATAAATGAGAATGGTGAAGACCTCCTCACCGTATGTGTGGAAAAGAATCTTTTTGTGACGAATACTTTTTTTCGTCATAAGAAGATTCACATGTATACATGGGAAAGATGTGATGATAGAAGCATGATAGATTTCGTAATTGTGGATGAAAGAATTAGGAGCACAATTGTAGATACAAGGGTTTACCGGGGGTCCAACGTAGGGGCGGATAATTTTCAAGCGTTGGCGGCATCGGACATCTGTGTCTACCACTGCGTTACAGCGTATAAGAATAGAGAAGTTACAAGATGAAGATGTGAAAGAGAAGTATAAATGTAGACTGAGAGAAAATATTAGATGTTTGAATGAGTTGTGTATGAATGATTTAGACTTGAATACAGTGTGGGATAATATTAAGAAAGGTTTGGTGGATGCCGCCACCGAAGTATGTGGTGTAAGTAAGAGAACAAATGAAAGGAAAAGTAATACGTTGTGGTGGAATGATGAGGTACGGGTGGAAGTTGAATCAAAGAAGAAAGCATGGTTAGATTTACTAGCAACCAAAGCTAGTAAATCTAACCATTTATTAACGATTTTTTTAAATAAATATACAAAAATTACATGTACAAAAGATTTTATTTATCCCCAAAAACAAAACAAAAATGGTTATTTAATTAATTTTGCCCTTCACGCTCTTTTCTTAATTCTAAAATTTCGTTACAAATAATATTAAATATGATTATATTTAGAACTTAATTTTTCCACCGAGTCTGAAAACAGCACGAGGAACAAGGTACAACACGTAACACCTTATCTCTTGTCAAACTCAAAATATTGCCTGTCACTGTCATTAATGTCATCATCAAGCATTGAGTTCATTCACTAATCATTCACTGACTCACTCTTTTTACTTTTAAAATAAGTGGGATGCCATAGCGCAAGCGTTAATCCCGGCGTAAGGAATGTATAGTTAGTCCGAGGAATAACGAAGTAAATAGTCAGTTACTCTGAGATTAGCTAGTCCAAGTTTAACTTCGAATTAAGCTTGGAATAAGCACTTTTTATTAATAAGACAGCTAGAGTATAAATATAACAAACATTCGAGCAGTATCTATGTTAGCTCACGGGGCAAGGAAAAAAATATTGTTTGGAATCCTGTATGTCTGAAAAATAAAAAAAAACACTCGGAAATGTGAAATCTGTCAACAGGCTTTGGGCAGCGCGGTGGACCACTTTCTGCTCTAAAACGATCTCTGAAATGATACGTCTGTGGCCAGCGGTCGGACGTATATGTAAAGCATGTCCCAGGAAACATGTAACAGCCTGGGGACACCAATACCTATCGATTGGACTCCCATTTATGTTCCACGATTTTTTGTAGTTTTCGAAATATGATTTTTTTTGTTTTTTTTTTTTTAATTTTGGACGGTTTTTCTGTGAAGTAATTTTTAGAAATTATTTTTGTTAGTATCATGGCTAGCATGTGTTCGTCTGTAAAAACACTAAACACCAAAATTCTAACTATCAGTAACTCTGAATTAGCTCACAAAATTAAAATTTTTGTTTGAGAGAAATTTTTATTTAATTACAATTTGAAAAAAAATTACTTAACCTTGACCAAATAACTTCCTGATAATTTCAAAAACTTTATGAGTTCCTTAGCTACCAAATTGTACTAAAAAAAATTCACATTGTGTTAAATAAAACAACTGAAATAATTTTAAGAAATCATTTATTTATTATTGTTTTCACAATATGTAAATGTTCAAAGTGCCTGTCATCTGCCTCAATTCACAAACGTCATCGACGCAAAAAAATTACCGCGCAAATTTTGGAAGGTTTGGGTGTTTTGGCTTATTATTTCTTGAGCTTCATTTAATTTAGTTTTCAACTGCTCCAAACTCGAGAATTTGCGATGGTACACTAATACCTTATAGTAGCCCGAGATAAAAAAAATTCTATGGGATTCAGGTCTGGGGATCTTGGAGGCCAGACGATTGGTGCATTACGGCGTATCCACCTCTCTGGGAGGTGCTGATTCAAATGACCTCTAACCTGTCCTGCATAGTGGCAAGGGGCACAGTCGCACTGAGATTTCATGGCGTGTTAATAGAGTGACATCAGAATCTGTAATGACCTTCACACAATCATTTTTTAAAAGCAAGGGTTAAGCAATTTTTTTTTAAGTTGAAATCAAATAAAATTTTCTCTAAAACAGAAATTTTAAATTTTTAAGTCTAAGCAACTAATTAGAATTCCGGTGTTTAGTATTTTTACAGACGAACACATATGCTAGCCATAATACTAACAAAAAACATCACTAAGAATTACTTCACAGAAAAAGTAATAACAAAAACCGTCCATAATAAAAAAAACTGAAAATAAAACAAAAAATTCCTCTTTTGAAAACAACAAAAAACGCGGAACATACATAGGGGGTCCAATCAATAGGTACTGATGTCCCCAGACCACAGACCTTCGCTGGTACAGGTTTCCTGGGACAATTTGTATACGTCCCACTGCTGGGCACAGGTCTTTTGTCATTTCTGAGAGGTTTCTTTTTATATATGCCGTTATTTGTAAATAATGATGAAGAAGTAAAGTGTTAATATATAATTTCGTAGATTATTTATAGAGTTGAATACCCTTAGTTTTTAATGATTTAAATGATAAAAAATGTGATATAAGTGCGTAGTTAGTTGAAAAAATGAGTGACAGTCCTATTTGGACAATTTCATACCAAACATGTTTTTAAGTTGGTAATTCGTTTTTTATATCTGTATTTTCTAATGATTTATTTTTCCTTCCTATTGTATAATTATGGTTACTTATGCTTCATATATTGATGACCTATGGAACTGAGACGTGGTCCTTCACTGCTGGCCATATGAGGACGCTCAAAGTCGCTCAGCGGGCTATGGAGAGGGCTATGGTTGGGGTTTCTCTGCTGATAAACTTAGAAATGAGGATATTCGCAATTGAACCAGAGTGACCAACATAGCCCAACGGATTAGTAAGCTGAAGTGAAGGTTCTCGAGTGGCAGCCTCGCACCGGTAGGCGAAGTGTAGGGCGCCCCCCACTAGATGGTGTGACAACCTGGTAAGACATGCAAGAAGCCGATAGATGCAGGTGGCTCAGGATAGCCCTTTGTGGCATACCTTGGGGAGGCCTATGTTCAGCAGTGGACTTGTGAAGGGCTGTATATGTTGATGATGATGATGCTTCATATAAGGGGATGCCAGTGCCCACCAAAATTTGTAAAGAAATGGTCAAATAAATATGTAATTCTTCATTCTTTCTTTCAAATGTCCAATTTTTGAAACTTTTGTTGCCACACAAACATCCTGCCCGCATAGTAAAATTAGAATAATAAGTACTTACTTACTTACTTATCGTCACACACAATCCCTAACGGGGTAGCCAGAGAGAACAGATCGCCAAGTGTCACGATCCTTACATACCTCTTTCGCTTCTTTCAGGTTCATTAACTTCTTCATACATGCACGTCTAGGTATCCGAGTACTCTTGACCCTCCCCTCCTCGAGCAATTTGCTCACATGGTCTTCGAAAGTTAGTCTCGGTCTACCTCGACACCTTTTAATATTTACTTTCGCTCTATATATTTTCTTCACCATTCGGTCTTCACTCATTCGTTCAAGGTGTCCAAACCATTGGAGTACGCCCCTATCAATTTTTGTGATAAGGTCATATTTCAATCCTGCCATATTGCGAATCTCTTCGTTTCGCTTTCGGTCGGCTATGGTAACGCCACACTTTTTACGAAGAGATCGCATCTCCACTGCATTCAACTTGCTTTTATGCTTCTTCTGGCATACCCAGGTTTCGCTGCCATATAACAAAGTCGGTACCAACACTGCGTTATGTATTGCAAGGCGTGCACTCTTCACCACGCCTTGCCTTTTTATTAATGCATTCAGGGCACCATTGACTTTGTTTCCGGCAGCGACACGCCTATCCACATCTAAATCACATCTTCCATCCCGGCTGAAAGCACTCCCCAAGTATACAATTTCATTTACCTGTTCTAGACATTCCTGATTTACCCATATTTCACATTTCGTTCTCTCTTCGTCCTTTTCAAATACCAGAACCTTAGTTTTATTAGCATTCAAACGGAGACCTTTAATTTCACATTCCTCTTTCATACACGTGACTAATGCCTGCAGTTCTGCTTCTGATGGTGCAATAAGTACTGCATCATCAGCATACAGCAGACAATTAACTTTTATGTCACCCAATTTCACACCCAAACAGCTATCTTTCAGCTTCTGTAAACAGCTGTCGAGATACAGTATGAACAGCCAGGAAGACATGACACAACCCTGTTTTACGCCCGCTTGGACGCTAAACATGGGTGACAGGTCATGCCCTACCCGCACACAGGCTTTACAGTCATAGTAAAGTGACTGCACAGCCCTTAACAATCGAACCATCCACACCATATCCCGGCAACAGTTCCCACATTTTCTTCCTTATAACCTTATCAAATGCTTTCTCCAGATCCACAAAAGCACAGAAAATCCTCTGGTTAACACTCAGAAGCTTCTCCGTGATCATGCGGAGAGAAAACATTTGATCCGTGCATCCTCTTCCAGGTCTAAATCCGCATTGTGCCTCCCATAAGAATCTTTCCGATTTCTCTTGCATCCTGCGTGTCAAAACCTTCGAATAAACTTTACTTGCTAAACTGGTCAAGCTGATCGCCCGATAGCACCCACAGTCAAAATGTGAACCCTTACCTTTATATAAAGGTACAATGACCGCGGATCGCCAATCATCCGGGACATCTCCCGTCCGCCAGCACAAATTGCACAGCAGATGAAAGCTGTCCCAGACGCGAGGCCCACCGTACTTGACCATTTCAGCAGTAACTCCGTCTAGTCCCGCAGCCTTACCACATTTCAAACTTCGAATCGCACGTTCAATCTCTTTCATGCTGATGACCTCAGTGTCATCGAGGTCCGTGTCTGGCGTGCCAGTCACGGCGTCACCCGCGGATCCTTCACTAAGATCATGACACGCATACAATTCTCTATAAAATTCACTCCATCGATGCATGACGTCCGATTTTTCTGAGAGGACGTCATTGGTTCTCGAAAGCACTTTGTTCATTCTTAAAGCTATCGCACCACTCCGGGGCCTTCCAACCTCTTTCCAGAAGAGTTTGGAGTTTTCCCTAAAGTTGTGCGACAACCTCTCGTCCGCTTCTATTCTACACCTTTCACGTACTTCCTCAATCAATGTTTTCGCATGAACTTTCTGCAGCTTATATCTTTCTTTCATCTTCTCTCTCATATGCTCATCGTTACTAGAGGCCAAGTAGTCTAACCATGCTTTTTTCTTCTTTTTTACAGCTTCTTTCACTTCATCATTCCACCATGCATCTCTTCTTTTACTACTACCTCTTTTTGTCGTACCACATACTTCTTCCGCTGCACTTACCATTCCATCCCTAAGGTTCTCCCATGTTCTCTCCACACATTCTTTCCTGCCATCGATGGTGTCAAGCTTTTCGGCTACCCTCGTGTGATATTTGTCCCTAGTATCCGCTTCCTGAAGCTTCCAGATTCGGATGCGACAGACCGACTGTGGTTCTGTTACTGCCGTCCGGTGGCGCCAACCCGCGAACAAACCCCTAAATCTAGTAATTACTAGATAATGATCCGTTCCCAGGTCAGCACCCCTGAACACTCGTGTATCCATCACCTGTTTTCGCAGTCGGTCATCCACCAGGAACAAATCAATCATACTTCTCTCGTTCTTTCTTTCTCTAGTGTACATATGGATCTTCCTGTGATTAAACATGGTGTTTGTCACAAGAAGACCCTTTTCCTTGCACACAGCCAGTATAAGCTTGCCAGCATCATTAACCCTTTTATCGCCAAACTTTCCAAGCACCGACTCGTATCCTGGTCGAGCGATACCTACCCATCCATTCAAATCACCACATACAACAGTTCTTTCGTTTCCCTTAACCAAATCTAGAACTTCTCTTACATTCTCCCAAAACTCCTCCAGCTCAGCCCTGGACGACGAAGCTACCGGCGCATAAACAGCCAAAAGGAATAACTTCGTCAGTCCCATTTTGAAGCGAACCCAGAGAAGTCTTGAGTTCACAACCTTGTATTCAGTCATAAGATCGACCAACCGGGACGACAACAGCACTCCCACTCCTTGGCAGGCGTTCTCGCTTTCCGGGACTCCGGACCATATAGCTAACGTCCCGCCAGGGAGCTCTTCAATACCGCTGCCTTTCCGTTTGGTCTCCGACATACACACGACGTCTAATTCTCTTTCTTTCATTATTTCGATCAACTCATTCGTCTTATCTCTCATGCCTCCTCTAACATTCCACGTGCCAACTCTGCACTCCGTCCTCCACCTTCCGCCGTGTCGGGCTGTGCGTGACGGGTGGCGGTCCCCATCGCCGCTTTGCGCGCTGCATTCCACACCAACGGGGACGAGCTGGTGTGCGTCGCCTTGGGGGGACGCCCTAACCCTCGTTCGCATGGGTGCGCAGCTGTGTAGAATTGCAGCCCTGAAAAGGGCTGGCAGGGGTCGCGACGAGCACGCTTCTACAATGACCCCCAGAATAATAAGTAACTAAAAAGTAAAACTAAAAATGTTTTGCGAAAAGTTTTGTACCCCTGAAATTGCGAAGAGCGGTTTAGCAGCTATGTAGATTGAACATTTTTTAAGAAGCTAAGTGTATCAATGCTGTTGGTGTTCCGAAGAAGCTTGACCAGTAGGACGTGCAATTGTGTAATGCAGTGTAGGAGCAGCAGGTACAGACCTTGTTCCAAGTGTAGAGGTCACCGTGCGGCAGTAGGCGCAGGTGTACGTGGCCAGCGGGCTGGAACTCCATGGACTTGCCCCAGAACTTGGTGCGGATGCGCGCCTCCTGCCACAGCACCCAGCGCGCCGCCTGCGCGTGGCACGCGGACACCGGCGGGTGGTGCGACACCTGCCACAACCAACATACACACACATTATAATCTAAATAATATAAAACTATCAAAAGCACGCTCTTAGGGCACGAATAATTTCGTACAGTGACGTTTGTGTCTACTGCCAGTGGTCAAAAACATTTTAGAATAAAAAACACATCCGTGAAATAATGGAAAATAGCAGAGAGAAAACAAGAATAACCATTTCAATATTGCTCGCTTATATTAACTTATTTCTTTCTAATTTTATAGAAAAATAACTTAAAATAATTTAGCTTTCCTTATAAAACTGAATTGGAATATAACTGACATATTGACGAGTATGGCTACTATTTACCCTAGTCCGGGAATTATTCTAGCGGATATTCAGGAGCGCATTCTATTATGAAATTTTAATTTAAATACGATAAACAATATCAAGACAAACTAAAGAACACATTTTCAAGAACAAGCAATATTATGCAATATCTAATGATGGCGGACACCGTATATGTGCGAGCCTAAAGACAATATATTTATGCGCAAGCGACGTAAACAAATAATAACAGGTTATTGTACGAAATTCTTCTTGTTCAACGACCGGACTTTAGCATGCGAAATAGTGTAATTACATCTTCTGTCATATCAAATCAGCAAATCACAAATAAAAAGTTAGCTTTTTTTTTCCAAAGTAACATTTTGTAATTAAATACATATATTGGTTGATTTTTTACCGTCTGGAAAAAATAGGGTGTAACAGGTGAATTGAGTAGAAGCCTATGGCACTGATATTTTGTAATTATTATTACCCTTAATAAACATATTATGAAATTGAACTATCAATATATACTACTTATTTGAAAAAAAATCCGTACTAAAAACAAAAATTTGAAACTTAATAAATAAGTTAATAAAGAACTAACGAAATTCAAGTCATACGCACCCTTCTTTACGAGCGGTAATAAAGTTAAAGTTACAGCCTAAATACGTCCCACTCCTGGGCACAGGCCTCCGATCATTTTTTTAAGGTTTTAGGGCAAGGAATTGTCCATCGCATTGCTCCAATGCGTGTCGGCAAAGCTCACATGTCTTCGAAATATTTTTTTTCTTAAATCTCAGATATGCAGGTTTCCTCACGATGTTTTCCTTCACCGCCGAGTATGTGGTAAATTAGCACTTGCACTTAAAATTGCAACTAACGATTTCATTGGTGTCAGCGGGGGTCGAAACCGGTTTGCTCGCGTACTGCGAAATTTACAGCGAGCGCTAACCATCTGAGCTACCACGGCTCTCGAGCGGCAGTAAAACAATGAACTTGTAACGCACTTGCTGCAACTGCTTTAGGCTTCTTTTCCGCAGGGTCGCAGGCGTAAGGACAAGGCAAGGTATCGTTTATGTTTTCGTGTATTTATCGGCCACCCGCTGATAGTTATCGTTAACATGTACCAATACTCTAATGTCGAGTATCTAGCAATGGCATCATCGTAGGCGTCGGTAGGCATTCGCCTAACTAAAGAAATATGCACGAGTCTCGCTCGCGCTTACAACTTTCATTCCCTAGCGATTGTAGCCTACGCAGCACCGTTTAAAATAATATCTCCTATTTTTAGTTTTATCCAAATACTGTAGGGTGAATTGTTTTTTGTATATTTGGAAATTTTGCCTATCAGTTATATTCTGTTATATTTTACAAATACTTTCGAGGTTAGCTTCTATTTTACTTACACAAAACACCATATTATTTTTCAGACGGCAAAAAAGTCACCCAGTATAGGTTGTACAATTATAAAAGTCATTGCCAGTATCTATCCATGATCTACACTATTTAGTAATGTTGGGTTGTCTTGAAGGCAGGCAGCTCTATCACCTTCGGTTGCACCATTATTTCTCCCTTTGTAAGATTAGTTAATAGTGTAGAATTCACTAATTTCCTCGATCGTAATTTTAATTAAGTGTAGTGTAGCTAGATGATGACGCGAAAGCAGATACTGGTTCGCAGTAGTCGTACACTATAATCTTGTCTAGCGGAACTATTTGACAACGTTAACGCTACTAGAAAACTATAAATATCAATCATAGCAAAGATAAGTCGCATGAATGTCATTGATTATTGTTATAAGATATGTTATTCTCGTCTATTTTTATAGTTTGGTAATAATTATAAGTATAGTAAATGAGTGTATGTCAACTTTACTACTTCTGATGCGCAGACTGGCTTCCGTCTAGATTGGCATTTAGTGTGAAGTATATTGCTAGACCAACCTGCTCTGTCTATCCACAGGAATCGTGCACTGTAACCTTACCCCGCGATGGCCAGTCTCTACTGACGAACTTAGTCGCTCCAACCCGCTCCGCCACGAAGTGGAAGCCGCGGTCCTCGCGCACGCACTCGTAGGTCTCGCCCAGGAGTGGGTTGAACGGCTTGGAGGCGGCGCGGTGCGCAGAAGCCGCGTACGCGCTCACGGCAAAGGCTGCCACCAGTGCCATGCGTTCGGTGTGGAGTACATTGTTGCACCGGTACCGTACCGACCTGCTCCACCACGAAGTAGAAGCTGCGGTCCTCGCGCACGCACCTGTAGGTCTCGCCCAGCAGTGGGTTGAACGGCTTGGAGGCGGCGCGGTGCGCGGACGCCGCGTACGCGCTCACGGCAAAGGCTGCCACCAGTGCCATGTGTTCGGTGTGGAGTACATTGTTGCACCGGCACCGTACCGACCTGCTCCGCCACGAAGTGGAAGCCGCGGTCCTCGCGCACGCACTCGTAGGTCTCGCCCAGGAGCGGGTTGAACGGCTTGGAGGCGGCGCGGTGCGCGGACGCCGCGTACGCGCTCACGGCGAAGGCTGCGACCAGTGCCATGCGCTCGGCCGCACCCTGGCACGCGGCAGCCGCCTCCAGCAACTCGCAGTACTCCAGTTCCTCGCACAACCGCTGTACCATACACCCACAAAATTCCTCTTATTTTTTTATAGAATAAAGGTGACAAACGAGCACACAGTTCAACCGATGGATAGGTGATAAGATAAACTTTTGTCAATTAAATATAGATAAATACAAAGTCAATTTTTTTTGTAAAATATTTTATAATATTTTAATTAATCAAAGTATGCACCGTTGTTATCTATGCACTTTTGCTATCTCATAAGTAGTTCATTGATCGCTTTACTAGAACCGAAATAAATTGAATTTGCAATTCTTAACCAAAGAGGAGATATTTCAGATCAATATTTCTAATGAATACTTTTTCGTATAAACGCAAGAGTCCAAACGTCATATTGAGTTACACAGGTTGCGTACGTGGGACCAGTTTGCATTTACCTTAATTTGTACTTAATCGTGTAAAAAATTGATTGTAACTGTAAGTTTTCCTAAAAACATAAAATAAAAAAACAATATATAAAATAATCGTTAAATATCAGCACAATATTGTTGCTCATGACTAGTAGACTAAGTTTGATCTTAGCCAGTGTAAGTAGTAACGGCAACTGACCTGGAGCATGTTGAGCGGCTCGTTGATGGTGACGGGCATGGAGATCTGGCTGAGGTCCTTGCCGATGTTCTTGTAGAGCAGGTTCCAGAGGCTGGGCCCGCCCGGCGTGGGTCGCGGGCTGGGCAGCCGCGTGCGCCGCGCCCAACCGCGCAACGCGCCATCCACACTGGCCCCGCCTCCCACGGCGCGTCCAACCCCCGCACCCGTACCGCCCGACCGCCCATCGCACGAACCGTTCGTGCTTAACCGCATCGTAACTTGCTCCGCCGTCACCACTGACACAAACCAACACTTCTCATTATACATGGTGCACTAACTTCGTCTATAAGTCCATTACAGTATTTAAAAATCCAATGCTGAATAAAATCCCAAAGATTGCCTTTTATGGGGGACTTTGCAGCCACGCTTGGCAAGAGGGTTAGCAACCGCAACTTTTTATTATTTAGACTTATTATCGGGAAGATGCTGCTGGTCATCTGCTGTTTCAGTTTCCATCGGTCACCTCTTACCACACCGACGCGACAATGAGGTAGACGACATTCTTAGTTCTTACACCACCACTACACATTCATTTAAAAAAAAAGAGACAGAATCCCACCTGTACCACGTTAGCACGTGACCAACCCAAGCTATATCCTAAAAAAGTCCAAAAAATCAAATTTTGTAATTGCGTACGAAATTAGCTAATAATTTCTTAACTTTCTCCTATTTACTTGGTATTTTCATTAGATGTATTTTTATAGCATAAAAAATGAAGAGAAGGCAAACGAGCATGCGGCTCACCTGATGGTAAGTGACTACCGCCAGCCATGAACAACCGCAACGCCACGGGAATTGCATGTGCGTTGCCGGCCCTTTAGAAAGGAGTAAGCTCTTTTCTTGAAGGTCCCCAGGTCGTATCGGTCCGGAAACGTCGCCGGTGGTAAACAACTCCATAGAGAAGTTGTACGAGGTAGAAAACTTAGTAAAATACACAGTGGTGGACCACCAAGCATCCAGGTGGTGAGCATGGTATCGGAAATTTTGACGCGATGTGCGTTCGTGAAATTTGGCAGCTGGAACTAATCCGAGCAATTCCTCAGAACACTCCCCGTGGTAGATACGACAGAAAACGCAAAGGGATGCAACATCCCTACGCAGCGCTAGTGAATCGAGACGATCAAAAAGAACTCGGTCGTCGACGATTCGAATCGCACTGCGCTGGATGCGTTCAAGTGGAAGAAGCTGGCACTGGGGTGCTCCGGCCCAGAGATGAGAACAGTATTCCATCTAAAGTCGAGTGCTGAAGATAGGTCTCTCATAGATTGCCTCATGGGATGGATATTTACCACAGTTGCCACTCTTGGCAGGCCGGTTGGCATAAGGAGTTGTTATCAGGAAAATGCTGCTACCTATCTCATTTCAGTTGCCCTCCGTCAACTCATAAAACACCCACGGGATATAAGGGGTAGTGGATACTCTTACACCGCAACTACATAGAAACGTTATGTCAAATATCCAATGAAATAGGATGCCGTTTTCATTTAATATTGTATATAGTGTAAAGCACATCGTATAGTCAAATATTTAAGGGGATATAGTAAGTCAGCTCAAATTCTTATTTCGCCCCCAGTTCCCCGCGCGTCGTATGCTATGTACCGACATGTTTGTAATCACTAATACTGTAAGTAGATAGGTCGTTAGATACTTATTTCATTAGGTTTATCATATTTATGTCTGTTTCTTAACGCCAAGCCAGTCGCTTCTTATTTTTATCACGGTTATTTCCCATTTTAATTTTACGTCGACCTCTTGCGTAATGTGTATTCCGATCGTAAGCGACACAACTTCTCCCTTCAAAAGCCTAGGCGATACTAACGGGGCGACAGGAATCAAGATTCAAGACGCCGATAGTTTAGGTAATACGTGGTAGAGCCATGCTGCAGTTATATTAGATGTATAGTTGTAGCACGAATGGGTCGGCTCGACCGGGGAAGGACCACGCTCTCACAGAATACCAGCGTAAAATAGTAGCTTAATGCTGCTGTATTTCGTATGGTGAGTGTAAAGAACCGGAGACCCATTTTACTGGAAACGAGGCATTGCATCTTAGTCCTCACGGGTGACAACGCATCTGCGTTTAATTCGTAATCGAGGATAGATGTAGATGTCTATGGGCACACAGCAACACAGCACCGCAGCACAGCAACTACTTACCATCAGGTGGACTGTGTGCTCGTTTGTACCCTATCCTATAAAAAAAATCTTTTTACAGTGAAAATAATGGTATTTCAAAAAATGTAAATAACATAAGCACTGCTTTATAGTTAGTTTAGATAGTATGCAAGGTTTCATGAACTTATTTAAAGTATTTTATGAATAACAGCGATTTATTGTTCAGTTTGAAACACGGAATCGTGTTTTCGTCTAACATAGTCCTTAACATTAATCTTCAACTTTACCATATATTTATTTCAAAATTAACGCTGCAATACTTTCGGCATAACGGAGGATCTTGCTAAGCCATTTGAGATAATATTTCCCCTTAAGATGTCACAGAATGCTTTTTACTAACTTGCTGCATCCGAGTTGTCAGAACTAGCTGATCCTTCTTCACTGCTCAAGGAACCTCCGTCCGATGACGAATCGCCGTCTAGTTCTATTACGCCAGCCTGTAAGTAATTATCGCTATTAAATTATCTATTGCATTAAAATCAATGAAGGGTTAAAACTTGATTAAGCTTATGTCGTGATATGTCCTATAATAATCTAATAAAGAATTAAGTTTTTATACGCTCGCGTTCCGATGGGGTGGAATGATTTTTTTTTAATAATATAAATTATAGTTGCAACACTAATGGATCAACGCAACCGGGAAGGATCACGCTCTCACAGTATATCAGCGTAAAAAAGCAGTTTAATGCTGCTGTTTCGTATGGTCAGTGTAGAGAACTGGCGACCTCTTTTTTACTGGTAACGAGGTATTCCACCTTCTTAGGGGTGACAACGCATCTGTATTTTGATTCTTAATTGAGGATAGATGTCTATGGGCAACAGCATCCATTTACCATCAGGCTGTCTGTGTGCTCATTTGTTACTTTAATTCTGTTAAAAATGGGGTAAGGGCAAATTAATTTAAAACGTGAAGTTCTAGGACAAAGTAAGGTTAGCAAATTAATCCTAAATATTTAACACTTATTTATTTCTACAAATCACTAAACTGCTTAGCCAACTGTGCCGTTATTTTCAATTCGTTAGATATAAGAGCGACTTTGTTGTTGTTCAAAATATCTATCAACTGCCAGAATATTATCAAAGTTCTGACGCTGACGAATAGTCAACTATTGTCCACACAAAAACGTAAAACAAAAATTGTTAATAATTATTATAAATACGAGCAAATGCACTAGGATGCGGATTTGTAATCATTATGCCTGGAGGGCGGCCAGCATATACCTTAGTTTCAAGAGGTGAGAGAGAGGTGAATCTCAATTTGCAGCACGCGAGCGAGCAACTTGCAACAAAAAGCTACAAATAATTAAGGCTAGAGATGCGTTCTCACCTCTGACGACTTAGATAGAATGTGTCATAGCTAGTAATTATACTGGCTTTCTACACCCTTCAGACCACAACACAGGTGTGCACCCAGACGAACACTTAAGTGGAAAAGGAGTCCAACCACGCACCCATAGTACCTACTAGATTATTACTGATATCTAGAAGCAAATATAAGTCAAATCCCGTCATTCACCTCGTCAGCGTCGATGATCTCGGCGGGCTTGAATTCGTCATCATGTTCCTCCGCGTCGAAGAACTCTGAGGCGGACACGCACGACGAACTGTAGCTCAGCGACTGCTGGAACTGACGGTTCTGTTGACGGGAACCAGTGGTATGATGTGAAAATTAATTACTTTGGATTCGCTTCTAAAATAAAGTACTGTGTATGATCTAGTTTGAAGAAACATCTTTCTCCCATAGTAGCGGGCATTTTCCACTGCTACCACTATACCCAACCCCACTACACTAGGTCTGTTTTCCGAAATGGAGCCCAGTATACTGCCACATGCAAATGACGTCATTAATTGACGCCATGTTGTAATGGCATGCCGGCGCTATATTGCGTCGGATATCCCGCAATATTAAAACAATTTTTAAACAGCCAAGCACTAAATCATCGTCATCAGTATCATAATCGGAAGAATCTGAACAAATTTCAAAAGCAACACGGCTCACTAACATAATTGCTGATATATCCATTCTTCACAAATTAATTGAAACAGGATATAATAACTTTTGAAGCATAAAATGACATAAAATAATCGTTAACACTTTTGCGATATGGCGCAAATGTATGATGTCATATACTGGCCAATGTTTTGAAACGAATCACCAGTATGGCGTCGATTTATGACGTAATTTGCATTTTCCCAGTATACTGGGTTCTATTTCGGAACACAGACTAGAAATTGCACACTACAGTAGATAATAGAGGTATTTTGTACCTAAACTAGGCATCGTTATGGGAGATATACTATGCGACGGTTAACCGCTTAGTACGTTAAGACTTGCCGGGTTGCTTTATTTAAAAACGCTTCCTTTTCTTTTTCGAGGCGTTTTGCAGTAAACGAGGTACTAAGTCGCCCACTAAGTCTGCCTGCTAATATAGATATATGTGGGCCCCATTAAACCTTCGCGTCAATAGTAATATCAAGAAAAACAGTGGTATCCACAAGACTAAGCACCTCCCCAAATTAAAAACACATTGGTATTCGAATGTTTAACATTAAGTATAACACATTTTGTCTTATTGCCGTTTAACAGCAAATTGCTGGCGTTAAATCAATGTGCTAATTGCCAGTGGCGAAGCTAGAGCTCCAAGCTAGGGCAGGCCCAAGATATAAATTGATAATTATATAGATTGTTGTTTTTAGCAATTTTATAAAAATGCACCAATCTTGATCTGTCTCCACACTTCAGTTTCATATTCAGTACTGTCAAGGACGTGTTTAACAAAGCACACAGAAGGCATACCACTGCTAGATAGATTGTATTACATATCAGCAATTGCATAGCTTCGGTGGCTTTGAAGAAAGCCGTTTGGGTTTGTTTAAGCGAAAGAAAAAAATATTTACATCTAATACAATACACGAACAAAAGTAAAACATGAACAAAGTACAAACAAACTACGTACAAAATTAATAAACAAATTATTTACATTCTAATGGATAAGAGATAAGATATGATAAGTGGAATCGTCTCGCTTTCTTATGGAAAGATTTAATCACGTCCACGTAAAATGTTGGTGAACGTTTTAATTGTACCAATAACTGTTTTTAATTGCGATAATTGATAAGTCTGAAATACACTTTTAACCTTGTGTATTATCTCAACAAAGTTTAAAGATTTCCTCTCCGATTAGCACTTTAACACACTTCAGTTCATCACAAGGAACACTATTATCCTCCATTTTCATTAAAAATCTTTAAAAAAGCATAAATTTTGAACTCGTAATAATAAATCGCTTAAGATAAGCACACAGAGTAAATAAACATTAAAACCGCTTTTAACAAATTTATTCCCAAAAGCTTGGCTTTACATCTCCATACTAATTGCTATATATACAATCTTAGTTATATTTCACTATAGAATATTTTGCCATAGGTTAGAAAGAGAGCTATCGTCTTCTCGAAAGTCCCGTAAAAAGCCCACGCGAGCGAGGGAGACAAATAATCGCTCTATTAAAACTCATTTTTTATGACGGCAGCAGTATCGCTAAGGCAATACGAGGTCATCGGTCGACATGTGTCGAACAGTGGAGTGCGCGGGAAATTTGAAATAGCTTGAAACATTTTAAGAGTTATTTTATTAGTTGATATTATTGATTGATTCAGTTTTAACAAGGCAAGCCCGGCTTTTCGGCTTTTATGGAAATTGCGATAGAGCGTTATTTACATTGTCAAAATTAATTGACTGCTGTTTGAGTTTCAATTCAACTATTTATGACACGTTTAAAGAATTTCTTTTTAAATCATCCTAAGTTGCTAAATGAATAGTTTGAAATATTGGCTGTTTTTACTTGTACCTAGTAAAAGATAGCTACGGATAACGAAACTTTACTTGAATATAGAAATCGGACAATAGCGGTTTAGTGGTGGTAGGATAGTGCAAGCAATTCTGGTAGTGAAGTAGGTGGTGCTGTTCATACAAGACATTACACAACGCCATTTTACTTTCTTTTTCTCATGAGTTTTTTTGTTATAACTGACCACAGTGACGTCATAACCACAGGGTTCAAAACGGATTTGCTAACTGTACAACATGGTCGCACGCGGATAAGTGCAAAAGGGTGCGGGTGGTGGTCGCATTATATGTCGGTTTCAAGTAATCGCGCAATGGCTAGGCCTCTTATATATAATGAATAGTTGATCATGTTAATTACATTATAATGATAAAGATTATTTTATCATAGTACATTATGACTTTACAGACTTAAACATGGTTTTAAGTCACCGTGTATTACAAAATAATTTACGGATCACAGAACTTAAGTAACCGATTATTAAAACGTGTAAAGTTAAGTCCCATGTGTCGTAATGTATTATTATTTATTTCTTAGATGTAATACAAGATTTTCATAAAATACGTATATAAAACACGCGCGTATTCGAATTTAACGTTCTGTCGAAAATTTCAAAGCAATCGATGAGGAACTTTCAGAAAATAAATGTACATTTTAAAAACAGAAGGTTGTGGGCGGTAAAGGCTCCTTAAAAGGACATTCAAGGATATGGTGTAGCTCTCTAGAAAAGTTTGAAAATTTGTTGAAATTATACATTAATAAAGTTTCGGTAACATTACACATTTTATTTTATGTACATTATTTATAATGGGTGTCTCAGCGCTGATTTTAAACTTTAAATACATTCCAATTTCTCGGCAACCGGCGGGGTTAGCGGGAGGGGAGAGGTAGCGTTCGGTAGGTGATTAGTGCGGGCTTTTTAGTCGCTATGTCCCAGTGGTCTGGCGCGCACCGCGCGTACGCAGTAGAGGCGTATTTTTGCAACGAGTTTTCGCTGAGGGAAGCACAGCGCAAGTTTTGTAATCGCTATGAAATCCGCCGTTTAAGTGATGCCCCGAGTATTCAGTTAATTAAGTCGTGGGTAAAAAAGTTCAGAGCGACAGGATGTTTAATGAAACATTCAATTAGCCCTCGAATTAGACCTGTTCGATCGATTGAAAACATCGAGCGCGTCGCCGCTGCGGTCGCGGAGCATCCACGACGATCAGTTAGAGAACATGCTGCCTCTTTGAATCTTCATCGTTCAAGTATTCAACGAATTTTGGCCTTAGACTCAAAATTACATCCCTATAAAATCCAAATAGTTCAAAAAATCAAACCAGAAGACTATAAGAAGCGAAAAATTTTCTGTCAGAAGATGTTAGGGATTTTTTCAGAGGAAAATGGGATGTCCAATGTTTATTTTAGCGATGAGTCACACTTTCACCTCGAAGGGTACGTCAATCGCCAAAATTGCCGTTACTGGTCACCCAGCAATCCAAAACAAAAACATCAGAAGGCATTACACAGCCCCAAAGTTACTGTATGGTGCGCAATATCGGCGAAGAAAATCATCGGGCCATTTTTCTTCGAGAATGATCGAGGTGCAACGGTTACAGTGACGAGCGAGCGGTATATCGACATGATTAATAACTTTTTTGTATCGCAGCTGCAAGAAGAGGATGTTGATGAGTCCGGTATATGGTTTCAGCAAGATGGGGCCACAGCCCACACAGCTAGGGTCTCCATGGACACACTAAAAGCGTTGTTTCCGGGAAAAATCATAATCCGCTTTGGAGACATATTGTGGCCACCCAGATCTCCCGACTTAACCCCAGCTGACTTTTTTTTATGGGGTTATCTTAAAGCAAGAGTTTTTGATACCCCTCTTATGAATTTAGAGCAGCTGAAGACTAAAATAACGACAGAAGTGAGGGCCATATCAATTGACGTTCTGCAGCGTGTTTCTGCAAATTCGTTAGTCCGCTTTGAAGAGTGCATTCGTCGTGATGGAAGACATCTTGACGGTGTAATATTCCGTACATAAAATTCGCACTAATGTACTATAATTTACTACAATTAAAATATTATAAACACAATTGTTTTTTTTATATAAATATTCAAAGTTTAAAATCGGCGCTGAGACACCCTTTATCTATACACTAGCCGATTCGCCTCGGATTCGCACGGGTGATTTCTGGATTTCGACTATAGCGCCACTACTCAAACGCAAACTAAAATTTTAGTCAAAATCGTTAGAGCCATTTTCGAGTTTTAGCGATAGTAACATACAGCAATTCATTTTACACATAGATATAAAGCATTTTTGTATGTAACATAAAAATTATTGATTAAAACTACTTATACGGATTTTATCGCGTTTTATTTTAAATGATTTTTTAAAATAATTCATATATACAAATCCGTAAAAGTAGTTTTAATCAATGGGTAGTGTTCGCGTAAATATAAGAAATCATAACATAAAAATCGCAATCAATTCACTGACCTGTTCAGAGTTGCGGCCCATGGAGGAGATCTCGGCCAGATCGGAGGCGTCGTGTATCCGGGACAGGCGGGAGCGGAGCTCTGTGTTGTAAACTTTACCAGTCATTATTATAATGAGGACGGTGAATATGCTCACCGGCGACAGGTTATAAGGATGGAGAAGTTTGACAGCTTTGCAGCGCAGTGGCTAAGCGCTGAGCACCGAGTCCGTGGGTTTAAATCCCGCTTGGAACGAGTGTTACAGCTTACTCCCTACTGAACATAGATTTTCTCTACAGATTGCTTCATAGGGATATGTGCCACCATAGAATACTATAATACATACATAATAGAACGGGGGAGTGGGCGGAGCCCGTGTAGCCACTAAAATGTCACTAACACGTCCATTCACACGTAGAAATGTCAACACCAGACACGTGTTTTTACGTTACAATCGTTTCCAAATATCGCATGCAAATTATTTAGAAAATGCCAAATTGCACGCTATTTACAAATAAATATGTATTAAAATCCGTCTGTCAACACAGCGAATCGGGTCTTGTAGTAGTGATTAACCGATAATATGACGTAATCGCTTGTATTTGTGCTCTCGGCGACGCCTATCCTCGTATAAAATAAGGTTGACAGCCATTCTATTGTGTATTATAGTATTCTACGTGTGCCATAGTTGCCACGCTTGGCAATCGTTTTTTATATACAGCTGTTATCAGGAAGATGCTGCCACGCATCTCCTGTTTCAGTTTCCCTCTGTCGCCCCGTACGACACCTACTGGATAATATGGTGTGGAGGATATTTTTACACCGCCACTATACGGTATGTAGTGTTTGGATGGCTTATAAATATTTTTCCCGGTTTTGATGTTAACTCAAGTGTATTTTTTCCCTCTCGTCTATTTCTGTGCCAAATAGCAGTGCTTGTATTGATTGGGTAAGAGAACTAAGGGAATCTTGCATGGGTTGTAAAAAAATTAGAAGACATGTTGAAGTACACCAACTCATATGGTGCAGCGTGACGGACTCTTTCTTGCCCTAATAGGCTTAAGGAAGAGGCTTGAGGACTGCAGTGGGTTGGAGGGGGTTAATTTATTATACTATGTTAATGTTAAAAGCATATAATTTGGCTTAATTGATCAGAGTCCCCGCTTCTTTCGATACCGGCATTCCTTGATTCCGAATCTTACTTGGGAGAGCCTTATCTTCACCATTTGTTGGATGCACGTGGCTCAGGACTGTGTTTTAGTTGTAGAGCCATGCTGCAGCTTTATTAAGAGTCTAGTTGTAATCGAGGGTAGATGTAGATGATGTCTATGGGTCAAACCATCTACTTACCATCAGATGGACTGAGTGCTCGTTTGTCATTATTATCCTATAAAAAAAGTCTAAGAGGAAACCAATGTTTAGCAGTGGACTTGTGAAAGGCTCTAATTTTCATTTTTTTATACAATAAAAGTAACAAACGAGCACGCACAAAGTCCACGTGATGGTAAGTGGATGCCGGAACACATCGAATCAAAATGCAGATGCGTTGTCACACTTAAGGACTAAGATGGAATGTCTCATTTTCAAGGAATAAGGGTCTCCGGTTTTCTACGGCCACCATACGGAACACAGCAGTATTAAGCTGCTATTTTACATTGGTATGCTGTGAGAGGGTGATTCCTCGACGGTTTAGCCGACCCATTCGTGCTACGACCACAATATAGCTGCATCGTCGATTTATAATGTAAAAACTTGCTTTTGTTGTCAAAAATTATTGAAGATATATTGGGACTTTTTGTCCTAAAATCTAGTAGTTAATTTACTATACGATGTTAAAAGCTCATAAATATGGTTTTGTGTACCACAGTGCTCGGTTTTATGGGCACCAGGATTTCCTGATTTTGAACCCTACTTGAAAGAGATTTATGTCTACTAGTTGTTGACATAAATCTCTTTCAAGTAGGGTTCAAAATCAGGAATATTGGTGGCTCAGGATAGTATTTTTGAGGTGTTTTTAAAATGATGCTCATGTTCAGCTCTGGACATGTGAAGTACTTTAATTATGATGATGATGAGGAGGAAATTCAAATGATAGTTGAATAGTGGATTCAATCGAATAACCAAAATACAGCTGCAGTGTTGTTTTCGTATGATAACGTGCGGACGTAAGAGATAGTTTAGCAATGGATTTGTGAAGGGCTCTAATTATGATGATGATAATGATTGTTAGTTGAATAGTTGTTTCAACAGTGTAAGTAAAATGCAGCTGCAGCGTAGTTTTAGTATTATGCAGCGTGGGTGCGGGCTGACCGGAGTTCTGGTGCAACGCTGTGGCCAAGTTGGAGCGCAGCGTCGCCAGCGCGCCACCCGCCGCCTCGCCCGCCAGACGTCCACGCTCCATCACCTGCCCCATACACAATATACATTTTACGAGTGTTATACACACACACACACACACACACACATATATATATATATATATATATATATATATGTATATAATAGGGTGACAAACGAGCACACAGTCCACCTGATGGTAAGTGGTTACTGTGGCCTACAGACATCTACATCTATCCTCGATTACGATTTAAAATACAGATGCGTTGTCACCCGTAAGGACTAAATGCCTCGTTTCCAGTAAAAAGGATCTCCGGTTCTCTACACTCACCATACGAAACACAGCAGCATTAAGCTACTATTTGACGCCGGTATTCTATGAGAGCGTGGTCCTGTCCCCGGTCCTCAGTCCTCCCCGGTTGAGCCAACCCATTCGTGCTACAACTATACTACTAATGTAACTGCAGCATGGCTCTACCACGTATGAAATGTATAAATATAATTTAAAAATTTCGGTCACCGCGGCCAGCGTCAAAGGTCACTAGGTATCGCAGCAGGACAGTATTATAGTGCACAAGTGTATGCGCAAGCTCATGTGCACTCTCTATTCACTCATTCACATAGTCCGGTGGGACGGTAAACCGACAAGACCGTAGAGATTAGCCGCAGGACTAACGTCTCTATATGCTTTCCGAGGCACAGGGGTGAAAACAACACCATCTACTACTAAAAACTTCTTGACAAAATATCTCAAATAACTAATTGTTGCCCGACCCGGGATTCAAAGCCAGAACCTCATGATCAAAAACAGAGATTACAAAAACTCATAGACTTAGAGTATATAGACGGCCACAGTGTGCAAGGAAGAAAACATTCGTTATGACAATATAACAAGATAGAATAAGATAGCCAATCTCATGACTGTGATTGATTTTGTATGGCAAGTCGGCACGCAAAGAATGAGCTCCTAGGTATTTTCGATTTTTTTGAATATAATAATGGTTGTTACTAAAAGTAATTGTCTTCAACAATGGTTACTTGTTCTATGAGTAACAGCGGTATCAATAATAGAAAGAATCCTGATAATTGCACATTTCACAGGTATATTCTCAATACGTCCTCACTGTTATGACGCGTTTATTTTTGGTAAAATTTTATGTTTTATACTGTTTAAAATATAAAATATTTTCAATTGATTTGGACGGTTTGGTTATCTAGGAAGAATGAATGAGGAAAGAGTGACAAGGCAAATTTATGGTACAGAAGAAGAAGAAGTGAACGGTTCAGTTCGGTTTTTGGTTCATATGCCAGTATGATCTAAGTTTATGCGAAAATTAGACCGACAGATCAACGAGGCAGTCAATAAATAAAAATACAGCATTAGTAACTACAGTATACAGACGTACGCATTAGGAAGTATGTAAATACATCATATTCTTAAACGTTCACTAGTGTAGTATAATAACATTCATTGAAGCGGCTTCACATCAGAAGGAATGAGGCCCTCGTTGGACATTCAAGACCAGATATGAGTGGCAATAGATCATGTTTTATGGCATACCTTGGGGACACCTATGATCACCAGTGGCCCTGTGAAGGGTTGTAATGTTGATGGTGACGAATAACACGCACCAGTGTAGAGACGATCCCTTTCAGACTGGCGACGAGGTCCTTGGCCAAGACTGTGAAGTCCTCCCGCAGCTGCTGGTCGGGAGTGAGCGACGGCAGCGCGGCGCCGGGCGCGCCGCCCAGCGCCTCCGCGCCCGGCAGCGACTGCGGCCGCGTCGCCGCCGCCGCACACGCTGCAGCGATAGCCCGTTTACAACTTTATACAATCTTCAAATACAAAACATGCCATAATTTAAAACGATAGCTGAAAGGAATGGCGTGGTGAAAAGCATCTTACCTTTCAATAAAGCAGTTGTAGTTATAATAAAAAATCAAATAATTAAATTTGAAATAGATACAAAAAATTATGTGGTGATCTTCGATCAACAATACCAACTAAATGTCGGGTCGGCGCAAGATATCCATCTCACTAAATAAGAGCGCACATAAGACGTGAGCTCTTGCACGTGAGAGTGTAGCTCGCAAGGCAATAACCGGAAAAAGAACTTTATTTGGTATAACTTAAGGTTGATTTCAAACTAAATGTTATTTAATTTATGTCTTTTCACAGTTTATATTCTTGCGGACAGTATTTAGCTACGATTTTGTACGTGACCCGTTATCTAGTTGGTATTTTAATCGAAGGTGGTGGCAATGTAAGAGAAAAGATCACCCAATTTCGGCCTTTAAATGTCATAAGAGGCGACAGAAATGCAAGATCGCTCATGGTTTCCGCTGGCTGACGGTATAACCACCTCGTTAACGCCAGAAGTAAAATACACAGATTAGCAACGGACAGCAGTGGCAAAGATGCAAGACGTGTTGCTACTGTGGTCGTCCCTTGCAGACGAAAATCCTTACTACAACAGCAGAGGATTATATCCAGCAGTGGAAATTCTCGGGTCCATGATGATGATGATGATGTAATATGAAAAACGTATTTACACAACTTAATTAATATCTATACTCGCTTTTATATGTATATTAAAACAAATATTTGTATAACGAATTAATTAACGTCCTCAGAATACTAAATAAATGTATTTATCACCAATCATCATCATCATAACCATAGTTTTAAAACTGATGTCCTTCCTTTAAAAAATGGCACTAGTAACTGAGCGAATGAATTAGATACATCTCTACTGGTACAGTTTCCATTGAACCATAAGGATGCAATAAGTTGTCAATAAAATAGAAAATGCATAACTTGATGAAGTATTACTTTAAAAATTACTTATTATAAAGCAAAAACCCACTTCAAAAATTAAAAATCAAATAATTTTCACATAACAGCTTCTGTAATCGGTACATACTCTACCAAATAATAAAAATCTCCTCCATTTTTGAAGTCGGTTCAATGTGGTAATATTTACAATGTCGTTTCTATTAAAACTGATTATTGATACATGAAACTTACAGTAATAAATGTTGGGAACAGTGACCTAAGATGGTGAAAAATGATGGTGTGATTAAAATACATTAAAATTATTAGTTTTCCATTCTAAAAATTCAAAAAATAAAATAAAAAATAAGTCAGTGCCGATCACATTTTTACGAATATTAAAATCAATTAGGTACTTCCATGTATATATGTGAAAAAAGGTTCTTAGTGTCTAAGTCAATAAATTAATAACTAATCTATTTTCTAGCCTCGCTTTTGCAGTCTTAATGAAAAACACATACTTAATATTAGGTCTAAATTAAATACTACCAAAATACTATATTTCTAAATTCAATGTACAGTTACTAAGACTACACTAATCAAAAACTCTTATACTAAATTTAATAGGTCGACAAATTAATTACTAATTTAATCTCTAACTTCGATGCTGCCGTTACTAAGATTACACTAATGAAATAATCTAGTACTAAACTTAATAAGTCGGTTAGTTAATTACTTATCTAATCTCTAACTTCGATGTTGCAGTCACTAAGAGTACACTAATCTAAAACTCTTCTATTAAATTTAATAAGTCGATTAATTAATTACAAATCTAATGACTAATGTCGATCTTGCAGTTACTAAGACTACACTAACCAAAAATTCTTACACTAAAATGTAATAGGTCTAAATTAAATACTATTCTAAACCATATTTTAACCTCGATGTGCAGTCACTAAGACACACTATATACACTTAATAAAGACTCCTGCACAAAATTTAACAAGTCGATAAATTAATTATTAACCTAATCTTCAATCTCGACGTTGCATACACTAAGACTACACTAATCAAAACTCTTACTTTATATGTCATAAGTCGATAAATGAATTAGTAATCTAATGTCTAACCTCAAAATGACAGTCACTATAACTACATTAATTAATCCAAATAAATCTCTAAATTGTCAATATTATAGTTATAAAGTGGGACAAGACTAAAATTATTAAATTTAACTTACATATAGCTTGTTCTTCACATTCCCTCAATAACTTCAACAAATAACTGCAAATGAATTTTCCTAAAGGCACTAGAACACCGCCACTATCAAACGACATTTTTTAAACTTGTAAAATCAAAAACACACACACATAATAACTTTGCGAACCAAATTGCAATAGTAAAAATATTTAAAATCTATCTAATCTGACACTAAAACTAGGTTATTGCTTCGGTCAAGAGAAAGGTTTTAATGAACGTTTATAGATCAAAATTCCGTATTCTATAAGAAAATTTTAAGAATAAATCTATCATGAGATAACCTATCTTTATCAGTGAAAAACCAGACGTGTGAGATAAATATACAAGGTCTATTAACCAAACAGCGTGCACCATGATGAGTTTACATAAGGTTTTTATAACGTATGAAATCATTCACACAGTAGTTAATAAGGGCATTATTACGCAATAGAGTCACACTGTAGAACGGATGTGTCACACTCGCATACCACCTGAGTGAAATATTTTGTTATTAATTGTACATCCCCAGTCGGGCTGATCCATTGGTGCTACAACCATAATGTACCTGCAGCGTGGCTCTACCACTTACAAAATTTGTATGTTGATTCGCATCAATAATTTTGTATGTTGATTCGCATCAATAAACATACGAATGTTTGGAATAAAAAATAAAAATATAAATTTCTTTGCAACCTTCCGCTAAATAAATACAACGATGTGTCCTACCTGGATTGAAGAGCACCTCCCGCCCACCCTCAATTGCATGCACTAACTCCGTCACCGCTAGTCCCAGCACTACTAGTCCCAACACCACTATTCCAGGTAAGACACACCATCGACGATAATACGACACGTGTTTCGCCTCTACACGAGGCATCTTCAGGTAATGAAGACTCTACGGCGGCTGGCGGCGGTCAGAGGCGAAACACGTGTCGTATTATCGTCGATGGTGTGCCTTTCCTGGAATAGTGGTGTTGGAAGTAGTGGTGACGGGAGTAGTGGTGTTGGAAGTAGTGGTGACGGGAGTAGTGGTGTTGGGACTAGTGGTGACGGAGTTAGTGCACGCAATTGAGGGAGGGCGGGAGGTGCTCTTCAATCCAGGTAAGACACATCATTGAATTTATTTAGCGGAATGTTGCAAGAAAATTTATATTTTTATTATTTATTATAATGGATTTCCGCAAAGTAACGCCTGATTCTATCAATTATCAAATGTTTGGAAATCGGTTGGGAATTGAACCTGGATTCTGCGATCTAGCAGTCAGTTGACGACATCGCCACACGATCGGCTTAGTCAACGACATAAAATCGACGGTCAAAGACAGTTCACCTACATAAAAACAAATGGCACAGACGTTAATAACGATACATTAAAGGGACGGTTAAAATTATTAAAATATTTTTGAAAAAAAAAACATAATCATACTTTATAACATTTGCAAAAAAAATAAATAAAAAAAGGATGTAACATGATATGGTTAATACTGTACAAAATGTGTTGACGTATAGAATGGACAAAAATTACACCTTATATAAAAATAAGAATATAACATAGATTTGGCAAGAAATGGTTCTTTGAACCGAGGTAAGGTCCAAAATATCGGTTTTTACATTTATGTTTGGCAACCCTATACTCTGATCACTGCAAGAGATTTGATGTAAACGGAATTACTTCGTTTCACAAACATTTTTGATCTAGTACCGTGCATTGGACAATGCCGTTGATATTAAAACATTATATTGTGTAAGCATATACGATAATTTAAATATTTTATTTAAGAAAATGTAATATGTAATACAACAACAGATATAAAAAGATTTATATAAGTATTGAGTTTATTCAGACTGAAGATTTGTCTTTTGCGGAAACAACTACACTAAATATTTTCAATAATGTGCGAAAATATTTGTACTTTTTAGAGTAAGGATGATACAACGAGCATATAGTTCACCTGATAGTAAGTGGATACCATGTCCCACAGACATAACCATCATTCAAAGTGTTCCGAAATGTTTCCAGTATACTGGCGAATGCAAATGACGTCATTAATTGACGGAATATTCCACCATATTCCATACAACGAATCACCAGAATAGCGTCGATTTATGACGTCATTAGCATTGGCCAGTTTACTGGGTTGTATTTCGGAACATACCTCTAATGTATCAAAATGCAAATGCATTGTAACCCCTTAAGACTAAGATGGAACGTTTCGGCATCAGTAAAAACGGTCTACGGTTCTCGTCATTTACCATACGAAACACAACAGCATTAAGCTGCTGTTTCACGCTGGTATTCTTTGAAAGCGTAGTTTTCCTCCGGTTTAGCCGACACACTCGTGCTTCAGTCATAACGCAGCGTGAAGGTATGAAATACACACTAAAATGATCCTTTTTACTTATATTATACACTCCATAGTACGACTGTTGACCATGAGGCCCATGGTCCGAATTCCGGGTCAGGCCAAAAAATCAATTATTGATTTTTTCGTCAAGAAAATCTCAGTTGCTGCCCGGAGTCAGGAAGTTGGCGGTGTCTCGCCCCCGTGCCTCGGAAAGCACGTAAAGCAGGTCGTGCGCCTGATCTCTCTCTCTCCAGTCGTGAAGGTTTACAGTCCCATCGGATTATGAGAGCGAGGGAATGGAGAGTGCACCTGTGGTTGCGCATACACTTGGGCACTATAATCCAGTCCTGCACCAATGGCTAGTCTCCGTTGAGACTGGTCGCCTAGACCGATATTCGGTCTGGAGGCCTTCGTATTCTATAATATTAGACTAACCATGTTGTATAATCTTATAATTTGTAGAGTTATGTAAATGGAGCAGGATGAGGGAGATAGAGCATGGGAACATACTCAAATAGTTGCTTCATCTTTTACCAGAAAACGATTCAAAGCTCGTATGTCTATACAAACACAGGACCTTATACGTATTCATTTCCATTCTATAAATCTTTGAAATGAAAACGCTATTATACCATCTGCAATTTCATACTTCAAAATAATGAAAATAAAGATTTATATTCGCTTGCACATTGTGACAGATAATATAAACTGCGTATGCGTGAACGGGAGTCGTGAAGAGGGGTTGAAAAAGAAAAGAAAAATAAGTCTTACGAACTAAAGTGGTGGCCAGAAATGTCGAAAGAAACGCTGGAAGGCAAAACGAGAAAATATATTATTATAATTGTTTCTTTTTTTTAAATAATTATGATAGAATTCAAAAGTGATTGATCATTACTGATTAGCATCTGTCAAAATAGTTACAGGAAGTGATCAGAAAAGAAAATTAGTATTTTATGTTTGATTAAGCACTAATAGAGTAAGCTATTTTTACAATGTTACTTTAGGTACCTTTTGTTGAAATAAATAATTCTAGTTTCTAGTTATTAGTACACAGTAAGATTATAGAATACATAAATTACTTATTTTATTAATAATAACCGAATCTACCTAAGTTAAAAAAATATACTTAAAACTATTCTGACAGATGATTGATTTTTTTTATCTACCACTCAGCTATCCGTTAGTTCTAAAACATTACACAAAATCGAGCATAGATCACATGCTATAATTAATCGTGCAGTATGACGGAGACACGACACTCGACGCCATTTTGCAAACAAAATCAACAAGATGGCGGTCGTCGCACTAATGAAACTTACCAATTTCGTAGAATCCTCGAAAAGACATAGTTAAGAACAACATTTAATACTAATTTCTATGTAAACAAATTATAAAACAAAAAAAATAAATATTTTAATATAGTGAGCACAAGACACAGTTTAACTAACACAACACAAATACAAAACCGCTACAAAAACATGTTTGCTGGGTGATCTTTCTATCGCTTGATTTGAAAAATGCTTACAACCACAGGACTGTTAAACTTCGTTACAGGTTACGTTTAATTCTAGAAAAAAACACAAACACCAAATGGCTGATATGCGCATAATAAAGTAAAATAACGAATAATTATTCTAAAGGACTACTGATAAAATTGTTAAGAGTGCGACTTTCGAAATTTATTGTATTATGTAAGAAATATAAACTTAATTTTATCTGTTTGAGTTATAATTAAGTTTATATTTCTTACATATTTTTCGGCTTAATAATTCTTTGTTGTTTCTCCGTCATCTCTACACGGTACGGTACGGTTCTCTACACAGTATCTAGGTGATACTATGTGTTATAAATTATAATAAGAAAACCTATACGGAAATTTTATATATTTGGAATGCACTAATTAATACCTATTATCATTAGCCCGTCAAAGCTCACAGCGTGACTTGAGTCTCTTCCATTATGGAAGATATATCGTATCATGTAATAATAAAAAATGTTATATTTGCTTATTATTTTAAGTTTTTTTAAATAGTTTATATCCGCAATTTCATGACGTCATATAATGTTATTCGCGCAATTACGAAAAATCGATTTACATATAATTTGCCAAAATCGGAAAGGTAGATAAGAAGTAAAGAGCGAACAAAGAAATGGGCGTACATACATAAATCTCTGCCAAAAATAGTACCCATTTTTTGGCAGAGACCTTTTTGTTCTCCACAGACTAATAAAAAACTAAGACAAACTTTAACTTAAATAATATCTGATGCCGGCTGTACACGCTCGTCTCGTTGCCTCGCGTGACTCGTCGTGTTGAGGCTCGACACGAGAATATACCATGTACACACGCGTTGTATCATTTGAACTCCGTATGCCCGCTGAGATGGACGTAGATGAAACTGTTGCTACGTTTTGCCTTTGTGCTATTAGTTATTATAACTTTTTACAGATTTACCTTGAAAATAAAATTAATAAGCCACGGCGAAGCAAAAGGTGATGGATGGTTTCTATTTACCGTAAATCTATGTCCGGTGAATAAAACATAGTACGCTCTCATTTTCATCGCGAGTCTCACAAGACCCTTTAACCCGAACGCAAAATACCGACACGCTTCAGAGAGCGCACGAGGGCCACGAGACGCGACGCGACGAGAACACAATGTACACACTCGTACTCGGTCTGTATCGTGGTGTCTCGACGAGCGTGTACAGACGCCATGAAATAAAATTATTTTACAGATTTTATCGCGTTTGATTTTAACTTTTTGAATTCTCGACTTCACAGCACCTGGACGTCTCTTGATGAAACGTCGGGAATTTAAAAAGTTAATATTGTTGCGCGCCTAAGTTGACGTCTAGCACTAGCCCCATCTAGTGTCGGGTAACAGAGCGAGGAGAGCTTTGTAGAAAATGACATGACTAATCTTTCAACCAACAGCGCCATCTAGTATCGAATTGAAGAACTAAGCTTTCTAGAAGCCTCACACTCGAACTTTCAGCGCCAGGTCTGTTGGCGCGCGTATTTACTTGAATATTCTGGATGTTTCGGTGAAAAAGGTGTATTTAAAGGCTATGCAATACGCGATCGGGGCAGTATTGAATTTGGCGAGACAAGCGAAGCCTCGGAGCGAAATAAATTGAATCAGTGTGATTAATTATTAGTGTTTTGAGTTTTAATTGGCGTTCGGTAATAAAAGCGTAAATTTGGGTAATTCAATCGGCAGTTTTTATTGTCACGAACCTCAAGCTCGTAACAATATTAAACGCTGTAAAGTTCGTGAAATTAGTTTTATACCATGTGTAATATTTGCGAAAAAAATTGTATAAGCAAGTACATTAATTTTAAAATAACATAACTATCCTCCCGCTGTGGCTTCGCCTGGGTGGGATCTACTAATGTGGCATTATTTAGTCATTAAAACTATTTATTTTATCTTACCAATATTTCTATTTTAATAAAAAAAATCGTATAAAATTTTGTCAAGATCACTCATGGTATTACTTTCATTTGTTAATAAGGTTTTATTACAATCAGTTCTGCCATGCCGAAGATTAGCTCAGACAAAGAGACAAACGAAATTTTTAAAAATGGTTACTCATGTCTCAATAGCATGAAAATATTTTATTAACAAACAAACTCAACAATAATTATAAAGAAAATTAACAAAACGCGTCTTAGCTCACAAATTAGCGAAGCCGAACTTTTTTTTAATAGTTTATGGCATTTTGTTATCATTGATTCCAATGACAAGTTGAACTGAAGTTTTAGAACGTACGAAAAACGCATATCGCAACGTAGTTCTTTTGCAGTCTCTACCGCCGGGTGTAAGTATAAAGATAGCGACAGTGTGCGAGCAAGAGGTGAATAGAGACGTCGCCATTCCAATCCTATTTTTTAACGGGTAGTACAATATATTCTAATTGACTATAATAATAATTTCTTTATTTGACACTTATAATTTCATAC